>CAWUFW010007344.1:502500-1021408 GCA_963921515.1 Calotriton arnoldi | reverse complement strand
GCCTTTCGTGGCCACGGAAGGGGCGCCCAGTCACGTCCACAGCCCGGCCAACGGCCCGCGCAGCAAGCGCCTTCGCGTGGCCGAGGACGTGGATACCGCCGTGGCGGTTCGGGCAACCAGCGTGCGGGTCAGGCCACCACCTCCAACCCGTCCCGCGGCCTCCAAGCCCTCCTAGTCCCTCCTTTCAGGTGCACAGCACGCCAGTCGGGGGCAGGGTCCGCCATCACCTTCACCACTGGCGTCCCATCACCTCGGACAAGTGGGTCTTGGACATTGTCCGAAGGGGCTACTCCCTCCCCTTCGAGACCACCCCCCAGCCATGCCACCTCAATTCCACCGCATGTCAGGGGATCACTTGGTGCTTCTACAGAAGGAAGTCACGGCCCTCTTGGCCAAGAGGGCCATCGAGCATGTTCCGACCCCAGAAGTAGGGCGTGGTTGCTACTCCCACTACTTTCTGGTGCCCAAAAGGACAAGGAGGACATGCGTCCTATCTTGGACCTCCGGAACGTCAATCGCTTCCTCCGGAAGGAGAAGTTCAAGATGCTCACCCTAGCTCAGGTCTTGACTGCCCTCGACCCCGGAGACTGGTTGGTAGCGTTGGACTTGCAGGACGCCTATTTCCACATCCTCGTCCTGCCGGCCCACCGGCGTTACCTTCGGTTCACGGTAGGCCTCGAGCATTTTCAGTTCACCGTGCTCCCTTTGGCCTTACCAGTGCCCCTCGGGTGTTCACGAAAGTGATGGCGGTGGTCGCAGCTCATCTGCGCCGGGCAGGGGTTTCAGTCTTCCCCTACCTCGACGACTGGCTGCTGAAGGCGGGCTCGTCCCAGGCAGTTGTCTCCCACCTCCAGACTACGGCCGAACTCCTGCACTCGCTGGGGTTCTCCATCAATGTGCCAAAGTCGCATCTGATTCCTTCTCCACAGCTCCTTTTCATCGGAGCAGTTCTGGACACGACGCAGTTTCGGGCCTATCCTCCCGAACGGCGAGTCCGGGATATTCAGGCTATGATTCCGATCTTTCAGCCCTTATCCTGGGTTTCGGCACGGATGACCCTGAGGCTGCTGGGCCTCATGGCCTCCTGCATCCTGCTGGTCACTCATGCCAGATGGCATATGCGGGCTCTGCAGTGGGACCTGAAGTTCCAGTGGGCGCAGCACCAGGGCGACCTGTCCGATCACGTCCAGATCTCGGAGGGGACTGCAAAACAGTTGCAGTGGTGGCTCTCGAACCGGCAATGGGTCATGGGCAGATCCCTCTCCCTTCCCCAGCCAGAGCACACAGTTGTGACGGACGCGTCCCTTCTGGGATGGGGCGGTCACATGGGAGAGGCGGAGATCAGAGGCCTCTGGTCTCCGAGGCGGAGTCCCGGCTCCATATCAACCTTCTGGAGCTCCGGGCGATCCGACTTGCACTCAAGGCATTCCTTCCCTCTGTCAAAGGGAAGGTAGTGCAGGTGTTCACAGACAACACCACTGCCATGTGGTACTGCAACAAACAAGGCGGGGTGGGGTCGTGGACCCTTTGTCAGGAGGCTCTGCGCCTCTGGACATGGCTGGAACACCAGGGCATGTTCCTGGTGGTTCAACACCTGGCAGGTTCCCTGAACGCCAGGGCGGACGAACCTGCAGCCGCAGGTGCATGATGGATCACGAATGGCGTCTTCACTCGGAAGTGGCGCAAGGACTCTTTCTACAGTGGGGAGAGCCTTGGTTAGATCTATTCGCCACCGAAGAGAACGCGCAATGTCATCAGTTCTGCGCGTTGGAATTTCCAAGGCGGCACTCGCCGGCGACGCTTTCGTCACGAGTGGAGTTGCGGTCTATTGTACGCCTTTCCGCCTATACCACTTCTACCCAGAGTGTTGAAGAAGATTCGGCACGACCGGGCCCAAGTCATTCTTGTGGCTCCGGACTGGGCTCGAAGAGTTTGGTATCCCGAGCTACTCAATATGAGCGTAGATCCCCCGATCCGTCTGCCTCTTCGGGAGGATCTTCTGTCGCAGCAGCAGGGGACGGTCCTCCACCCGAACCTGTCCAGTCTACACCTGCTTGCGTGGAGATTGAGCGGCGGCAGTTGATTCCTTTCGACTTGCCTCCCGAAGTTTGTGATGTGATTCTGGCAGCCAGGCGTCCCTCCACTAAGGTGGTATACGCCTGCAGGTGGAACAAATTTGTGGCATGGTGCACAGCAAAGGCTGTGGATCCCCTTTCTGCCCCTCTTTCTGAGGTCCTTCTGTTCCTTCTCTCTCTGGCCCAACAGGGTTCTGCCCTGGGTACCATCAAGGGTTATCTTTGTGCTATCTCGGCCTTCCTCAGGCTCCCTGATCAGCCCTCCCTTTTCAAGTCCCCTGTTGTTAACAGGTTCTTAAAAGGCATTACTCACCTCTTCCCTCCTGTTCCGTTTGTGATGCCTCAGTGGGACTTAAACTTGGTTCTTACCTTTTAATGTGCGCTCCCTTTGAGCCTCTACATAACTGTCCTCTTCGTCTTCTGACTCTGAAGACAGCCTTTCTGGTGGCCATCACCTCCGCTCGGCGGGTGAGTGAGCTCCAGGCTCTATCTTGCAAACCTCCCTTTCTGTCTGTTCATCCAGACAAGGTTGTTCTTCGGACGCGTCCGTCCTTCTTGCCAAAGGTGGTTACTGCTTTCCACATTGGGCAGACCATCACTTTGCCCACCTTCTTTCCGCCTCCGCATCCTTCCAGAGAGGAAGAGAGGCTCCACCGTCTGGACCCAAAACGTGCGCTCTCCTTCTATATTGACCGCACAAAACACTTCCGGGTGGATGACCAGCTCTTTATTGGCTACGTGGGCGCCAAAAAGGTCGGGCGGTGCACAAGAGGACCATCTCCCGCTGGGTTACCTTGTGCATCAAGACCTGCTATTCTTTGGCTAAAAGGAGCCTCCTGTTGGGCTGCGTGCCCATTCCACCAGGGCAACGGCTGCTACCACGGCCTTGGGCCGCGGTGTTCCGCTGCCGGTTATCTGTCAGGCAGCTACGTGGGCCTCGCTGCACACGTTTACAAAGCATTACTGCCTTGACAGTCAGGTCCGGAGGGACGGCTTCTTTGGCCGTTCTGTCCTCCAGGACTTCCTTGTCTGATCTTTGTTCGCAGACCCACCACCGGGGTTGGTATTGCTGGGGTATCTATTCTAAGGTAAGGAATCTGTCACTAACGTGTCTCTTTCAGATGCACAAGTTACTAACTTGTGTAACGATATATCTGTAAGAGACAGTAGTTAGTGACAGATTCCTACCGCCCACCCATCCTCCCCGTTCTGCGAACTGATTTCTAGGGTTAAGGACATCCCTTTCAGGGCCCTAGTATTTTTCAGACACCTATGTCAGCTTCTTGCATGGCTCTGCGTTCCTGGCGCGGAAAGTCGTGTACAGAACTGACGTCAGCGCGCAGGGGCGGCGCCTAAGTACTGCCCGCGACGTCATCCCGGCGATCACGACGCCGACGACGGACGCGGAGCCGCACGACGCCGCCTACCGACGCGCAAGGGTACTGCTACGCAAAAACTTTTCCGGATCCAGCCTGACGCCTGGGGATATTCTAAGGTAAGGAATCTGTCACTAACTACTGTCTCTTACAGATATATCGTTACACAAGTTAGTAACTTGTGCTTCTCGTCCTTTTCACTGATCCCTGCCCTGTGAATGACGTGCGAGCACCCGCTTGGTATATGTCAAACAGTGGTCCCTGGGGTTTAACGTAGAGAATTCTGAAATACGGTTAATGCTGCAAAGGATAAAAAAATAAACCACGCGAGTAGACAAAGAAAACCTAAAACCGCTTCATAGCGTAGCAAGAATATGGTTTTAATAATCTGAGGACCACGAACAGATATCTGAAAAAACTGCAAAAAAAGCTCATTCGTAGAAAATGGGTGAGGGAACACGAAGCTGCCGAGTGTCTTTTCACTCACCAGCACGTGACCCCGAGCTGCCTGCAGCCCCCGCAATGCAGGACTGGGGGCTCTTTGTATATAGCTACTAGTTTAGCCACCTAAAGGACCCCTCAAAGATCGCAGCCACAGGGGTCATGCTGGAAATGAAGGCTTGCAGTACAACGTGAAAAGAGACACCAAGTCCCAGAATGCAACGTGCTCATGGCCCAACAGCTAGGACCGAACGAAGGAGTCGCTGGGCTCGAGGTATCTTGATAGCACAGAGACCTGAACTTGTGCACAGACAGGGAAATGTGCAGACTGGGGGGGGGGTGCAGGCACTCTGCACAGATACTGGGAACATTCTAGAAAAGCACAATAAATAACTATAGAAAATGGAAGTTAATAGGGTAAAGGTGCGGCGTGGCTAAAATAATAGTTATTTTCAAGCACACAAGTACTGCTTAGAAACATGCTGCTAAAGCGCGCCGCAAACAGAACAAATAGAGAAAAAAAAAACCTCTCTTCGCATAGCCCGCGGGTTAACAAGTGGGAGGGGTGGGGGGAGTGCGGCCGAGAGCACACACAGCGTTTCCCTTGCGGGAGCGAGCAGGGGCACCATCTGTTTGCAAGTTAATTACAAACAGATGTCGCCAAAGCTCGCTCCCGCAAGGGAATCGCCAAACGTGCACGCGTTGCCATTGAAAGCAATGTGTGCACGTTTTTGGCCTAAAAAGCTAATCGATTCCAAGAGGTCTCCTCTTATGCAGCACATGCGCGCTGCGTAGGCGAGACCTAAATAGGCAGGATTTTAATGAGATCCTAAATGAAGGACTTATGGTGTCTAACCAAGTTATTAGTACAGCGGCGGACACATCCCTTCTGCCTGCACATGGATATTGCCACAGGGTGGCACTCAGAAGACATTCATGGCTTCGCTTAACCTCTCTTAAGCCGGAAGCACAACAATGTATCATGAATCTGTCTTTTTCAGGAACAACCCTTTTCGGCTCTCATGCGGATGAGGAGATGGCCCGAATGAAGGTGGAGATGGAGACACTGAATAACTATTATTATATACAATTTATAAAGCGCGCAAATACCCATGGGGGTGTCAGCGCTACGGACAGCAAGCATGAACCAAGATCTGTTGACTATTGGCTAAAAAGCCATGTTTTTATCATTTTCCTGAAGGTGAGCAAGGTCGGGCTAGTCTTGATTTGGAGAGGGAGTGTATTCCACAATTTGGCGGTGGCGACAGTGAATCGTCTGTCACCCCATGAAGCTTTCTTAGTGCGGGAGACCCTCAGCAGGTTCGCTGTTGATGAACGTAGGGATCTATTGGGGGTGTAGGCACCAAGGGCTTCCTTCAAGAACATAGGTCCAGTATTGTGCATGGCCTTTAGGCGATGCAGAGGGCCTTGAATTTGATTCGACTTCTTATAGGTAGCCAGTGGAACTGTCGCAACACCTTTGAGATCGATTTGTACTTGGGGGTGCCTGATAGAATCCTGGCAGCTGAGTTCTGCACCAGCTGTAATTTGTTGAGGACCTTACTTTGTGCATTCATGAAGAGACCGTTGCAATAGTCAATTTTTGACATTACTAAAGTACTGACAAGGGTTTTTCCAGCACTAAGTGGGAGGAATGGTAAGAGTTTTTTTTATCATCCTCAGTATGTAAAAAGACGATGAGACAACAGTGTTGACATGAGGTGCAAAGGACAATTTGTCGTCAAATGTGACACCCAAATTTCTGACCTTTGATACAGGGGGTGGAGGTGGTCCCAGTTTGGTAGGCCACCAGATGGGGGACCAACCCGGGGAGAGATTGCCAAAAATCATCACCTCTATTTTTTCAGAGTTTAACTTTAGGCAGTTGTTAGCCATCCACGTACAGATGGCCACCATTCCATCCTGAAAATTTGCCGCGACTCCTCCTCCATCATTATGTACTGCAAGCACCAATTGTGTGTCGTCAGCGTAAGATGTGAGACCCATCCCGTGTGCTTTTATGACTCTGGCCAAGTCCGACACATAGATGTTAAATAATGTCGGACTCAGAGATGATCCTTGTGGCACACCACACGGGAGGGTGAATGATGGGGAGTTGAAAGCGCCAAAACTCACTAGTTGGGTGCGGTTAGAAAGGAAGGAGGCTAAGAGGGCTTTAGCCTTGTGTCTAATACCGATGGTTGAGACCCGATCGATCAAAGTAGCGTGGTCGACCGTGTCAAATGCTGCTGACAGGTCCAGCAGCACCAGGACAGCGGCACCACCTTGATCTAGTATCGTCCTCATTTCTTCTGATGCCTTTATGAGGGCTGTCTTGGTTCCATGGCCTTTACGAAAGCCGAATTGCGTGTCATCCAGTAAATTATTTTCTTCAATATAGTTAGACAACTGTGAGTTCGTGATTTTTTCGAAGATTTTTGCTGGGAATGGAAGGCTAGTGATAGGCCTATAGTTTTTTGTATCTGTAGGGTCAAGATTGTGCTTCTTAAGCAGAGGCTTGATAATGGCCTTTTTCCATATGGGTGGATAGTTGCCTGTTCTGAACATCGCATTGCAGATGTTTGAAAGGTTGGGGGCTATAAGATCGGAGATCAGTTTCAAAAATGAAGATGGACAGGGGTCAGTGGAGGATCCCGATTTAATGAGGGAGATTAAGTCTGCAATCTGTTGCGGTGAGACTTGACTAAATTCTGAAAACGAGGGGGAAGTTTCTACCATGTCATGAGCCGAGATCTGGTAGTCTGTCTTGGGTTGTGATGAGAAGTTGACATATATTTGGTTGACCTTTTCATGGAAGTAACTAGCAAGTGAGTTACATAGGGATTGTGAGGGGGCTATGGTGAAATTCGTCGACTGCCCTGATAACTTGGCCACTACCTGATACAATTGTTTATTAGAATCTTGAGCGGATTCTATCTGCCTAAGGTAGTACTTACTTTTCTCCTGGATAATAAGATGTTTGTATTTAGCTAATGCTTCCTTGTAGCAGATTGTTACATTGTTGTTATAGTCTTTCCGCCAGTGCCTCTCGAGGTTTCTACATCGTTGTTTTTCAAGTCTGAGGGCCTCTGAGAACCAAGGGGCAGAAGGGGCATGTCGGTTTTTAGAGACTTTTTTAAGTGGTACCAGGGAATTGAAGGCATTATGGAGCCATTCTGAATAGTTAGATGAGGCAAGATCAGGGTCGAGTATAAGGTCAGGTTGAGTGGAGAGCAGTTGAGTTTTAAGAAGATGTTGATCAACGCTGTTCCAGGCTTTGAACGATGTGGATGGATTTGGCTTAGAGTGTAGAGTATCTTTCCTATTTATTTGAATATTAAATAAAACTGTGCAGTGGTCAGTCCAGACTAAAGGCAAGATGTTCTTTAGGGAGATTAGCTGATTGCTAGAGAACAGACCATCAAGGGTATGGCCCACTAAGTGTGTGTGGCTTGTCACCAACTGAGTAAGGCCCACTGCCTCTAATTCTGTGATAAGAGAGGAAGTGTCCTTGTCATCATGGGTCTCTAAATGAAAGTTAAAATCACCCAAGATGGTGAAGTTGGATTCTCCTGCTACGGGTTCAAGCAGGTTGCCCAAGGCAGAAAGAAATTCTGCCCGCGAGCCCAGTGGGCGATAGAGAAGGATACCTTTGAAGGGTTGTGAATGGGTGAGCATAATTGAAAAAATAAAAGCTTCACAGACCAAGGATGGGATAGTCTCCACCTTAACTGGGTATTTATCACGATAAATAATCGCCAGTCCACCTCCCTTTTTAATAGATCTATCTTGTCTATAAATGAGGTAACCATCAGGTGTTGCAGTTCAAAAATCGGGTCCAGACGAAGGGTCCGCCCAAGTTTCAGTTATAAATAGTATATCAAGATCATGATCTTTTAGGAAATCCGATATTTCATATTTATGCTTGGAGAGGGAACGTGCATTTATAAGAGCTAGGCGAATATGTTCCTGATTTGTGTGCGGAGGTTGCATCTGGGAGGGGGCAGAATTGGTGTGGAATTCCAGTTTAGACGAACAATTGGGACAACTGAGAGGAGAGAGCGTGGTTAGAGAACCTGTATCTAAGTAGGGACAATTGTATGCGTTAGTATCAGAACAGATGTCTTTCAGTTGTTTACTGGAATAGTTTAACATCTTACCAGGCAGAGCTGATGAGGAAGAGCCAGGGAGTATGGCCCTGGGCCCGGTCCAGGCGCGGACGGGCGCAGACGGGCTTGCCTTTGGCTGTGGGTCTTGAAAATCCCAAAGACCAGCGTAAATCTTTCCGCCCTTTTCAACGCAGATACTCTTCTCAGAGGTTTCAAAGGTACCAGGGCCGACAAACCAATACACAACAGTCGTACCAACGGTCTTTCCAACCTTTCCAAAAACGACAACCAAGAGAAGGTCAGGACAGCAACCTGCGCAAGGAAATAAGGCGCCTGCTGGTTCTTAGCCCTGAATCCTATCTTCCCCCTCTTTTGTTACCCACTCCGGTAGGGGGAAGCATTCAACATTTCCTGGCAGAGTGGCAAAAAATAGCACAGGACAATTGGGTTCTGAATATTGTTCACAATGGATACTCTCTACGTTTCATCAGCCCTCCACCATCAATCCCTCCAACGCAGTCACGATTCCAACTGTGCCAATTACAATTGGAGGCCAACATTCTCTTACAAAAACGGGCAATAGAACCTGTTCCTCCTTTACAACGAGGAAAAGGACTGTATTCAATGTTCTTTCTGGTCAAAAAGGACAAGAACGAGTTTAGACCCATTCTCAATTTAAGAAAGGCAAACAAGTGGATTCGGAGAGAAAATTCCGAATGTTGGCGTTACACCAGATCTACCCTCAACTGCATCGGTGGGATTGGTTATGCGCAATAGACCTGCAAGACGCATACTTCCACATTCCTATAATAAGGAAGCATCGCAAGTTCCTGAGGTTCACAGTGGGGAACAACCACTATCAATACTGTGTACTCCCATTCGGCCTGAAGTCAGCTCCCAGGACCTTTTCCAAGTGCATGGCGGTAATTGCTGCACATCTGAGGAAGCACAAGGTGTTCGTCTACCCCTACCTAGACGACTGGCTGATCAAGGCATCCATGTGTCAGGAGGCTCAACTACATTTCAATTGGACCTCCGACCTTCTCCTTCGTTTGGGTCTTCACATCAAACAAACGAAGTCTACCTCGACCCCTGTACAGTGCCTTCAATATCTGGGAGAAACCATCGATACTCGCACGGCAAACGTGTATCCTTCAGAGGAGCGACGCTTATCAATCCTTCAGAAGGCTCAGGCTCGCATGACCATGTCTTTTCCAACTGTGAGGAAGGTCTCCTCTCTTCTGGGATCCATGACATCTTGTATCTTCCTCACTCCGAATGCACGTCTCCACATGAGACCCCTGCAAGAATGTCTGGAGGATCAATGGGACCAGAGAATAGGAGATTGGGAGGACCGGATTCAACTGTCACAACATGCCCTCCAGTCCATCAGATGGTGGTGTTCTCCCAACAATCTCCTACGAGGGATTCCCTTACACAAGGAGATACCGATGCAAACCATAGTAACGGATGCTTCTCTCCTAGGCTGGGGTGCACATACAAATCACCTTCAGATTCAGGGCAAATGGTCCACAAAGGAATCCACTTACCACATCAATCTGCTAGAGCTACGAGCAGTTCATTTGGCTCTGAAAGCCTTTCAGCCATCATTCCGTGCCAGCTCCCTGCTTGTCCAGAGGGACAATACAACAACAATGTTCTACCTCAACAAGCAGGGGGGCTCGAGATCCAGACCGTTATCTCGGGAAGCCCAGACCATCTGGAAGTGGCTCTTAGCCAGAAATCTGACCATAACAGCAACTCACCTCGCAGGTGTTCAAAATGCTCAGGCCGACGGTCTAAGCGATACAAAAGGGGATGATGGACGGAACGTTTGAGCCAATCAAACACTCACCCCCAGTCAACTGATCTGGGTTTAATCCATCATCATTCTTTAGCTCACTCCACCACCCCAGTTCAGACATGGGCACAGGGTCAGACTGATTTGCACATGGCCATGTCTGAACTGGGGTGGTGGAGTGAGCTAAAGAATGATGATGGATTAAACCCAGATCAGTTGACTGGGGGCGAGTGTTTGATTGGCTCAAACGTTCCGTCCATCATCCCCTTTGTATCGCTTTGTTCGCCCTAAGTTGGCGGGGTTTGCCCAGACGTGGGTCCCTTGCTCACTTTGCCACTGGATTCAAGCAAGCCTGGCTGATGACGGCTGGAATGCTAGAAACCGGTCCTAGGATGCTTGTTTCCGGTCCAGGGAAGACATGGCTTGGCAGTTCGGGCTGGACTGTTCCCATGAGGCACAGGGTCAGACTGATTTGCATATGGCCATGTCTGAACTGGGGTGGTGGAGTGAGCTAAAGAATGATGATGGATTAAACCCAGATCAGTTGACTGGGGGTGAGTGTTTGATTGGCTCAAACGCTCCGTCCATCATCCCCTTTGTATCGCTTGTTCGCCCTAAGTTGGCGGGGGGTATGCCCAGACGTGGGTCCCTTGCTCACTTTGCCACTGGATTCAAGCAAGCCTGGCTGATGACGGCTGGAATGCTAGAAACCGGTCCTAGGATGCTTGTTTCCGGTCCAGGGAAGACATGGCTTGGCAGTTCGGGCTGGACTGTTCCCATGAGGCACAGGGTCAGACTGATTTGCATATGGCCATGTCTGAACTGGGGTGGTGGAGTGAGCTAAAGAATGATGATGGATTAAACCCAGATCAGTTGACTGGGGGTGAGTGTTTGATTGGCTCAAACGCTCCGTCCATCATCCCCTTTGTATCGCTTTGTTCGCCCTAAGTTGGCGGGGGTATGCCCAGACGTGGGTCCCTTGCTCACTTTGCCACTGGATTCAAGCAAGCCTGGCTGATGACGGCTGGAATGCTAGAAACCGGTCCTAGGATGCTTGTTTCCGGTCCAGGGAAGACATGGCTTGGCAGTTCGGGCTGGACTGTTCCCATGAGGCACAGGGTCAGACTGATTTGCATATGGCCATGTCTGAACTGGGGTGGTGGAGTGAGCTAAAGAATGATGATGGATTAAACCCAGATCAGTTGACTGGGGGTGAGTGTTTGATTGGCTCAAACGTTCCGTCCATCATCCCCTTTTGTATCGCAGGCCGACGGTCTAAACAGACTTCTTCAGGAAAATCACGAATGGTTATTAAAGGACGACGTGGTGCGAAATATATTCAAAAGATGGGGTACTCCAGAGGTAGATTTGTTTGTCACCGCAGAAAACAACAAATGCCAAAACTTCGCCTCGAGGTTCTACCAACCGGGAATTCTGGTGAATGCCCTATGGATCAACTGGTCAGGCAGATTTCTCTACGCCTTTCCTCCGATCCCCCTGATCCCGGCAGTCCTCATCAAACTCTCAGTCACGGGCCAAGATGATCCTCATAGCCCCGGAGTGGCCACATCAGTGGTGGTTCACAGACCTTCTTCACCGGTCTATCCTTCTACATCTCAGGCTGCCATGGAAATCAGACCTACTAACAAAATTCGGAGGTCAGATGGTGCACCCCAACCTCTCATCATTGAATTTGGCGGCATGGCTCCTGAGTTACTGCAGTATGGACACTTGAATTTACCTCAGGACTGCATGGACATCCTTAAGGAAGCTAAAAGGCCATCCACACGCTCCGCTTATGCGTATAAGTGGAAGAGATTCTGTATCTGGTGTTCATCGAAGACTGAAGATCCTACTTCTTGCCAGGAAGATGTCATCCTTCCATACTTGCTTCATCTAATACAATCTGGCCTTCAATTTGCTTCCATTAAGGTTCACCTAGCAGCGCTTGACTGCTTACAGGAAATGCCCTTCACAAACTTCCTTTTTTTATATTCCTGTCAGTAGAGATTTCTTGGAAGGTTTGAAGAAAGTTTTTCCTCCCATCAGACGTCCTTCTCCTCCTTGGGAGCTTAATGTAGTTCTTTCTCGACAGATGCAAGAGCCCTTTGAACCCATTCATAAGGCTACTCTTCAGCATCTGTCTTGGAAGACAGCTTTCCTTGTGGCTATCACTTCTGCCCGCAGGGTAAGCGAAATCCAGGCAGTGTTGTCAAAAACCATACACGGGTTTTCCATTCATCTAAAGTGGTCATGAGGACGCATCTGAAATTCCTCCCTAAGGTAATTTCGGATTTCCATGTGACTCAAACTATTTCTCTGCCTACATTTTTTCAGCATCCTTTTTCTCCTGCGGAGAGATCGCTTTATTCCCTAGATGTTAGAAGGGTTTTGAAGTTTTATTTGGACAAAACTAAAGATATAAGGAGATCAGATCAGTTGTTTGTAAACTATGGCTCTCTCCATACAGGTCTAGCGACCTCCAAGCAATCCATCTCCAGATGGGTTGTGTCATATATTCTACTTTACCAGAAAGCCAACAAAACTCTTGTTAGTAAGCCTAGGGCTCACTCTACCAGAGGAAAGGCTGCTACTGCGGCTTTGCTTCGTAATATACCCATTTCTGAGATTTGTAAGGCTGCTACCTGGAAGTCAGTCCATACATTCACAAAACACTACTGCCTGGACTCTGATGCTAAGGCAGATGCTCAGGTCGGACAGGCTTCCCTTCAGAACCTGTTTGCTTAAACTGACATGTTAATTCTCTGTTTCTTCCACCGCGTGTGCGTTTATGGGATGGGCTTGCTAGTCTATTCAAGTGCTTATGACTATACACGGAAATCCCCCACAAGAGAAGGAATAGTTTCTTACCTGTAACTCCAGTTCTCTTGTAGGGGTATTTCCGTGATAAGTCATAAGCAACCCTCCCTCCTCCCTGGTGGAATAAACAGACATAATTGTAACTTAGAATAGGCATTCATATTGATATTGATACTGATATTGCTATCAGCGCCCGTTGTTCGGGCCCTCCATCTTAGTAGCTTTGACCTTATCCTCTTTGACGCTGGACTGCTCCCTATCCGCCAGCTTGACCTTCCCCCTTAAGTCTCCTACACCCCTCTCTTCTTGTGTCTGTCTCCCATTCACTGGTTGTTGAGCTTGCCTTTGCCCAACCGGTCTGTATATCTTTCACTTTGTTCTGCTTTGTCCCCCTGAAGTACTTTCCCCCTTATTGGTCTGCCTGTTCTGATCTACATTCATTACCCCTTTTTCTCTTCCCGCCCCCCCCCCCCCACCTTTCCTTCTATGCCCTTAGGACATGTGTCCTTGTAATACTATACTCCAGTAACTTATGAAGTATATTTGTTTTACCTTGCTCTAGTAATCCCAGATTTTACTGTGTATCACTGTTTGTTTTTCCTATGTTTCACTATGTTCTAGTAACTGTCGTAATTTTTGTAACTTGTAACACGCTAATCCTCATGTAAAGCGCTCTGACACCCAGCGCCTCACAGAAGCGTCTTGTAATCCCTGATCATTGCTGCTGCCTGAGAATGCTACACTGGCTCCCCTCCAGCCATCTCTTTGAGTCCAGGGTCCTGATGTTCCTTCCAGGATTTTTGGCACTGTGCTTTTTAACCAACTTTAGAACTGGTGGCAACTAGAACTAGCCACTGAGCCATGGAGACTAATAGACTCGACGTGCTTGACTCTAAGATGGCTACCAAAACCACACTCCTCCTACCTTGCCTTCCTCGCCAGCGCCTACCACCCGTCTTTGGTTTCTAGCCTTCTGATCCCCTCCTGATCCTCACTCTTCTCTGGCGGAGCCCTAAACGCATACATGGCCGCTTCCCGGTGGAGCTGCACCGACAGCTATAGGGGAGATTGGCCCTGGCACACCGCTATGGCCGTCACCTACCCAGCCGGATCACGGACATTTGTCCCGTTTTCTTCCCCGCTGCTGTCTCCTTCCTGTGGATTACCTGCTGTCCCTGGTCTTTCCTTTCCTGACTTTCGTGTTCGCCAAGTTACTCCTGTATTATTTATTTATCCATTATGTAACTACTGTGAAACTTTTGTAACTTGTAACTCGCTGTGTCCTTATGTAAAGCGCTCTGATACCTCCGGGTCTAGCCAGCGCTATATAAAACTCAAGTAAATAAATTCACTTATCTGAAAGAGACACGTTAGTGATAGATTCCTTACCTTAGAATATCCCCAGGCGTCAGGCTGGATCCGGAAAGTTTTGCGTAGCAGTACCCTTGCGCGTCGGTAGGCGGCGTCGTGCGGCTCCGCGTCCGTCGTCGGCGTCGTGATCGCCGGGATGACGTCGCGGGCAGTACTTAGGCGCCGCCCTGCGCGCTGACGTCAGTTCTTCTTTTTCCGCGCCAGTAAGCGCAGATCCGGGAAGAGCAGTGCCCTGGTCAATTTTTGACCATACTTTTTGGTGATTTTTCACTGTTTTTTTTTCCAGCCTTCAGGTGTCGTAGGGATGCCCGGCTTCAAGCGATGCGGCGCCTGTGCGCGGATGATGTCCGTCACCGACCCGCATTGGGAGTGTTCTTCTGCCTCGGCCGAGGCCACGACACCGAGTCTTGTCCCGAATGCCAGGCCCTCAACCCGAAGGCTTTGCGAGAGCGGTCTCGAAAGCTCCTCGAGGCCCGGCATTCGGCTCCGCGGAAGCCCCGGTCGCGTGAGAGGTCCAGGGGTCGCTCGCGGAGTGCACACCGGTCGTCGGCGTCGAAGTCTTCTTCGTCCGGTAAGTCTCGACACAAGAAGTCCAAGAAGCATCGTCGCTCTCGGACTTCGCCGCCGGTCTCGCGACTCGGCTGAGGCCCCTCCCGGCACCGTCCCCGCCCCGCGGCCCCGGACTTGCCTGTGGAGTCGCCCCCGCCATACCCGCCCTTCCCGGGTTCGGGGGCGGATCCGGCCAAGGTACAGGAGTTCCTGTCGGCCATGGCCCGCCTCTTCGGGCCTTCAGGCCCCTCCGGTGCGCCTTCGGGCCCCGCGGGCCCTGATGGGGTTGATCCGCGGCCGCCGGCGGCTCCGGCCCCGGCGCCGCCCGAGCCTCCAGCCTCGATCCCGGCTCCGGCTCCGGCCCCGGCCTCGATCCCGGCTCCACAACCCCCATCGACGCCGGTCGACCTCACGACACCTCCGCCGGCGCCGATGTCTCCGGTGCCGCTCTCGACGCCGCCCTGGGCTCCGGGCGGCGTCGTCCCCCAGTTCCTTCCGGCTCCGGACTTGGACCCGGAGCGACGCCGCCGACGCCGGCTCCGGCGCCGATGGGACCTTGGGTCCCAACTGTCCCTCCTCCTCCTTATTTTGAACCAGAGGAGGACCAGGAGGACTGGGAGGGGTCTGATGACCCTCTGACACGCAACTGTCAGTATGATGAGGACTGGACAGAGAGTCTAGGGGAGGCCAGTGGTCTGGATACTTCTCCTGACACTGGCATGCTGTCTCCTCCCGTGGCTACGGAGGAGGGGGCCAATTTTGGTACGGTGTTGCGTAGGGCTGCTGGGGCCTTACGTCTCCAGCTCCCTACTTTGACGGTCAAGCCTAACATCTTGACAGAGGTGCTTCAGCCGGCAGCCTCCTCTGCGGAGACTGTGCTGCCGTTTAACGACGCCCTCACGGACGTTCTTTGGGCGCCTGGTCCAAGCCCAACACAGGGGCTCCTGTGGATCGGAACGTGTCACGACGCCATCGCCCCGCTCCGGGCGACCCCCTGTTTCTTTCTGTCCACCCCACTCCTGAGAGCTTGGTTGTCCAAGCCTCCGCTTCCCAAACCGCCTTCCCTACCGCTCCTCCGGATAGGGAATCCAAACGCCTGGATCAGTTTGGGAAGAAAGGTTTTTCTTCCTCCAGTGCTGGCTTGCGGTCCGTTAACACCGCTTGTCTTTTGGGCCGATATACCCACTCTCTGTGGGATTCGGTGGCGGATGTTTTGCCCCAGTGCCCTGAGGAGGTCCAGGCACTGCTTTCCCGCGCCATTGCGGAAGGAAGGGATGCGGCCAAATACACTATCCGTTGTGGCCTTGACACCGCCGACTCGCTGGGCAGGTCGATTGCAACGACGGTGGCGCTCCGACGCCACGCCTGGCTCAGAACCACTGGTTTTTCAGGGGATGTCCAGAATACTCTCATGGACATGCCCTTTGATGGAGTCGGTCTTTTGGGTCCAAAGCAGACCATGCGTTGGAGCGCTTTAAGGACTCACGGGCTACTGCAAAGTCCCTGGGCCTTTCTGCTACACGCCCTCCGCTACCTTTCTGCTTTTCGCCCCTATCGTGGCCACGGTAGGGGCGCCCTTCACGTCAGCAGCCCAGCCACCGGCCCGCGCAGCAGGCGTCTTCGCGTGGCCGAGGACGTGGATTCCGCCGTGGCGGATCGGGCAACCAGCGTGCGGGTCAGGCCACCACCTCCAACCCGTCCGCGGCCTCCAAGCCCTCCTAGTCCCTCCTTTCAGGTGCACGGCACGCCAGTAGGGGGCAGGGTCCGCCATCACCTTCCCCACTGGCGCACCATCACCTCGGACAGGTGGGTCTTGGACATTGTCCGAAGGGGCTACTCCCTCCCCTTCGAGACCACCCCCCAGCCATGCCACCTCAATTCCACCGCATGTCAGGGGATCACTTGGTGCTTCTACAGAAGGAAGTCACGGCCCTCTTGACCAAGAGGGCCATCGAGCATGTTCCGACCCCAGAAGTAGGGCGTGGTTGCTACTCCCACTACTTTCTGGTGCCCAAAAAGGACAAGGAGGACATGCGTCCTATCTTGGACCTCCGGAACGCCAATCGCTTCCTCCGGAAGGAGAAGTTCAAGATGCTCACCCTAGCTCAGGTCTTGACTGCCCTCGACCCTGGAGACTGGTTGGTAGCGTTGGACTTGCAGGACGCGTATTTCCACATCCTCAGTCCTACCGGCCCACCGGCGTTACCTTCGGTTCACGGTAGGCCCCGAGCATTTTCAGTTCACCGTGCTCCCTTTGGCCTTACCAGTGCCCCCTCGGGTGTTCACGAAAGTGATGGCGGTGGTCGCAGCTCATCTGCGCCGGGCAGGGGTTTCAGTCTTCCCTACCTCGACGACTGGCTGCTGAAGGCGGGCTCGTCCCAGGCAGTCGTCTCCCACCTCCAGACTACGGCCGAACTCCTGCACTCGCTGGGGTTCTCCATCAATGTGCCGAAGTCGCATCTGATTCCTTCTCCACAGCTCCTTTCATCGGAGCAGTTCTGGACACGACGCGGTTTCGGGCCTATCCTCCCGAACGGCGAGTCCGGGATATTCAGGCTATGATTCCGATCTTTCGGCCTTTATCCTGGGTTTCGGTAAGGATGACCCTGAGGCTGCTGGGCCTCATGGCCTCCTGCATCCTGCTGGTCAATCATGCCAGATGGCATATGCGGGCTCTGCAGTGGGACCTGAAGTTCCAGTGGGCGCAGCACCAGGGCAACCTGTCCGATCACGTCCAGATCTCGGAGGGGACTGCACAACAGTTGCAGTGGTGGCTCTCGAACCGGCAATGGGTCATGGGCAGATCCCTCTCCCTTCCCCAGCCAGAGCATACAGTTGTGACGGACGCGTCCCTTCTGGGATGGGGCGGTCACATGGGAGAGGCGGAGATCAGAGGCCTCTGGTCTCCGGGCGGAGTCCCGGCTCCATATCAACCTTCTGGAGCTCCGGGCGATCCGGCTTGCACTCAAGGCATTCCTTCCCTCTGTCAAAGGGAAGGTAGTGCAGGTGTTCACAGACAACACCACCGCCATGTGGTACTGCAACAAACAGGGCGGGGTGGGGTCTTGGACCCTTTGTCAGGAGGCTCTGCGCCTCTGGACATGGCTGGAACATCAGGGCATGTTCCTAATGGTTCAACACCTGGCAGGTTCTCTGAACGCCAGGGCGGACGAACCTCAGCCGCAGGTGCATGATGGATCACGAATGGCGTCTTCACTCGGAAGTGGCGCAAGGACTCTTTCTACAGTGGGGAGAGCCTTGGTTAGATCTATTCGCCTCCGAAGAGAACGCGCAATGTCATCAGTTCTGCGCGTTGGAATTTCCAAGGCGGCACTCGCCGGCGACGCTTTTCGTCGCGAGTGGAGTTGCGGTCTGTTATACGCCTTTCCGCCTATACCACTTCTACCCAGAGTGTTGAAGAAGATTCGGCACGACCGGGCCCAAGTCATTCTTGTGGCTCCGGACTGGGCTCGAAGAGTTTGGTATCCCGAGCTACTCAATATGAGCATAGATCCCCCGATCCGTCTGCCTCTTCGGGAGGATCTTCTGTCGCAGCAGCAGGGGACGGTCCTCCACCCGAACCTGTCCAGTCTACACCTGCTTGCGTGGAGATTGAGCGGCGGCAGTTGATTCCTTTCGACTTGCCTCCCGAAGTTTGTGATGTGATTCTGGCAGCCAGGCGTCCCTCCACTAAGGTGGTATACGCCTGCAGGTGGAACAAATTTGTGGCATGGTGCACAGCAAAGGCTGTGAATCCCCTTTCTGCCCCTCTTTCTGAGGTCCTTCTGTTCCTTCTTTCTCTGGCCCAACAGGGTTCTGCCCTGGGTACCATCAAGGGTTATCTTTGTGCTATCTCGGCCTTCCTCAGGCTCCCTGATCAGCCCTCCCTTTTCAAGTCCCCTGTTGTTAACAGGTTCTTAAAAGGCATTACTCACCTCTTCCCTCCTGTTCCGTTTGTAATGCCTCAGTGGGACTTGAACTTGGTTCTTACCTTTTAATGTGCGCTCCCTTTGAGCCTCTGCATAACTGTCCTCTTCTGTCTTCTGACTCTAAAGGCAGCCTTTCTGGTGGCCATCACCTCCGCTCGGCGGGTGAGTGAGCTCCAGGCTCTTTCTTGCAAACCTCCCTTTCTGTCTGTTCATCCAGACAAGGTTGTTCTTCGGACGCGTCCGTCCTTCTTGCCAAAGGTGGTTACTGCTTTCCACATTGGGCAGACCATCACTTTGCCCACCTTCTTTCCGCCTCCGCATCCTTCCAGAGAGGAAGAGAGGCTCCACCGTCTGGACCCAAAACGTGCGCTCTCCTTCTATATCGACCGCACGAAACACTTCCGGGTGGATGACCAGCTCTTTGTTGGCTACGTGGGCGCCAAAAAGGTCGGGCGGTGCACAAGAGGACCATCTCCCGCTGGGTTACCTTGTGCATCAAGACCTGCTATTCTTTGGCTAAGAAGGAGCCTCCTGTTGGGCTGCGTGCCCATTCCACCAGGGCAACGGCTGCTACCACGGCCTTGGGCCGCGGTGTTCCGCTGCCGGTTATCTGTCAGGCAGCTACGTGGGCCTCGCTGCACACGTTTACTAAGCATTACTGCCTTGACAGTCAGGTCCGGAGGGACGGCTTCTTTGGCCGTTCTGTCCTCCAGGACTTCCTTGTCTGATCTTTGTTCGCAGACCCACCACCGGGGTTGGTATTGCTGGGGTATCTATTCTAAGGTAAGGAATCTATCACTAACGTGTCTCTTTCAGATGCACAAGTTACTAACTTGTGTAACGATATATCTGTAAGAGACAGTAGTTAGTGATAGATTCCTTACCGCCCCACCCATCCTCCCCGTTCTGCGAACTGATTTCTAGGGTTAAGGACATCCCTTTCAGGGCCCTAGTATTTTTCAGACACCTGTGTCAGCTTCTTGCATGGCTCTGCGTTCCTGGCGCGGAAAGTCGTGTACAGAACTGACGTCAGCGCGCAGGGGCGGCGCCTAAGTACTGCCCGCGACGTCATCCCGGCGATCACGACGCCGACGACGGACGCGGAGCCGCACGACGCCGCCTACCGACGCGCAAGGGTACTGCTACGCAAAACCTTTCCGGATCCAGCCTGACGCCTGGGGATATTCTAAGGTAAGGAATCTATCACTAACTACTGTCTCTTACAGATATATCGTTACACAAGTTAGTAACTTGTGCCTCTACGCCTTCAAAAATAACTGAAGTAACTGCCACTGGCTGTGCATCATGGGATACTGGTGGTCTCTGGAGACAGCTTCTATTTTCAGACATAATGGCATCCTATGGGGCTTCTCTGCCCAACCCTTTCATCTCTATCATGAAAAAAGGGGTTTTGTGAAGGAGTTTTCTCTGTGTATTAAACTCCATAAAGTTGCAAAATTTAAGTTTGCTGGCTATCTTTTTTCACTTCAAGATGAAGTAATGGCCAGTGTAGCCTAGTTAGTTAGGCTGCATTATTGTCTTTCTATCTCTTAAGTGTCTCTTGCAGGCCTTCCTGAAGAAAGGCGAAAAATATCCACTTAAGAAGATATATCTAAGGAAGTGCTCCGGGGTCCCCGCACGTGGGCGGGACTATTCAAGTGCTTATGACTTATCACGGAAATACCCCTACAAGAAAACTGGAGTTACAGGTAAGAAACTATTCCATCCGCCATCACCTCCCCCACTGGCGCACCATTACGTCGGACAGGTGGGTTTTGCAAATAGTCCAAAGAGGCTACTCCCTCCCCTTCGAGACAACCCCTCCATCCATGCCACCTCAGTACCATCGCATGTCAGAGGATTACCTGGCCCTTCTCCAACAGGAAGTTTCGGCACTCTTGGCCAAGAGAGCCATCGAGCGCGTTCCTGTCCCAGAAGTAGGTCGTGGTTGCTATTCCCACTATTTTCTGGTGCCCGAGAAGGACAAAGGCCTGCGTCCTATCTTGGATCTCAGGAACGTCAACCGCTTCAAAATGACGACGCTCGCTCAGGTCTGGTCTGCCCTCGACCCTGGAGACTGGATGGTAGCGTTGGACTTGCAGGATGCTTATTATCTGAAAGAGACACGTTAGTGACAGATTCCTTACCTTAGAATATCCCCAGGCGTCAGGCTGGATCCGGAAAGTTTTTGCGTAGCAGTACCCTTGCGCGTCGGTAGGCGGCGTCGTGCGGCTCCGCGTCCATCGTCGGCGTCGTGATCGCCGGGATGACGTCGCGGGCAGTACTTGGACGCCGCCCCTGCGCGCTGACGTCATTTCTTCTTTTCCGCGCCAGTAAGCGCAGATCCGGGAAGAGCAGTGCCCTAGTCATTTTTTGACTACTTTTTGGTGATTTTTTCACTGTTTTTTCTTCGAGTCATCTAGGCTCCGAGGTGTCGGTAGGGATGCCCGGCTTCAAGCCATGCGGCGCCTGTGGTCGAATGATGTCGATCACAGACCCGCACTTAGAGTGTCTCTACTGTCTCGGCCGCGACACGAAGTCGTGTTCCGACTGCCGGGCCTTACACCCGAAGGCTTTGCAAGAGCGGTCTCGAAAGCTGCTCGAGGTCCGGCAGACTGCTCCGCGCCGCACCAAGCCCCGGTCACGGGAGAGGTCGAGGGGTCGGTCGCGGAGTCCTCGGCCGTCATCAGAGTCCAAGTCTTCGCACTCTTCGGGTAAGTCGAAGCACAAAAAGTCTAAGAAGCACCATCGCTCTAAGACTTCGCCTCGCCGGTCTCGTGACTCGACTGAGGCCCCTGTCGGCACCGTCCCCGCGGCTCCGGATGTGCCTGTGGCGCCGCCCCCGCATTACCCGTCCTTCCCGGGTTCGGGGGCGACTCCGGCCGAGATACAGGAATTCCTGTCGGCCATGGCCCACCTCTTCGGGCCTCAAGGCCCCTCCGTGCGCCTTCGGGCCCCGCGGGCCCTGTTCCGGTTGCCCCGGCGCCGCCGACGACTCTGGTCCCGGCGCCGCCTGTATCACTAGCCTCGCTCCCGGCTTTGGCCCCGGCCTCGAACCCGGCTCCGGTGATACCGCAACCTCCATCGACGCCGGTTGACCTAACTACGCCTCCGACGACGCCGATGTCCCCGGTGCCGTTCCTGACGCCGCCTGGGGCTCCGGGCAGCGTCGTTCCCCCGTTCTCTCCGGATCCGGACGCGGCGTCGGACCGGCGTCGCCCGGCTCCGGCGCCACTGAGACCTTGGGTCCCTGACGTCCCCCCTCCTCCTTATTTTCTATCGGAGGAGGACCAGGAGAACTGGGAGGGGTCGGAAGACCCTCTCACACAGCAGTGTGAGTATGATGAGGACTGGGCAGAGGAACTTGGGGATGCCAGTGGTCTGGACACTTCTCCTGACACTGGCATGCTGTCTCCTCCTTCCGTGACTACGGAGGAGGGAGCAAATTTCGCAACGGTGTTGCGTAGAGCAGCTGGAGCCTTACACCTCCAATTGCCTACAGTGGCTATCTGAAAGAGACACGTTAGTGATAGATTCCTTACCTTAGAATATCCCCAGGCGTCAGGCTGGATCCGGAAAGTTTTGCGTAGCAGTACCCTTGCGCTGCCGGTAGGCGGCGCCGTGCGGCTCCGCGTCCGTCGTCGGCGTCGTGATCGCCGGGATGACGTCGCGGGCAGTACTTAGGCGCCGCCCCTGCGCGCTGACGTCAGTTCTTCTTTTTCCGCGCCAGCAAGCGCAGATCCGGGAAGAGCAGTGCCCTGGTCAATTTTTGACCATACTTTTTGGTGATTTTTTCACTGGTTTTTTCACAACTTTAAGGTGTCGTAGGGATGCCCGGCTTCAAGCGATGCGGCGCCTGTGCGCGGATGATGTCCGTCACCGACCCGCATTGGGAGTGTCTCTTCTGCCTCGGCCGAGGCCACGACACCGAGTCTTGTCCCGAATGCCAGGCCCTCAACCCGAAAGCTTTGCGAGAGCGGTCTCGAAAGCTCCTCGAGGCCCGGCATTCGGCTCCGCGGAAGCCCCGGTCGCGTGAGAGGTCCAGGGGTCGCTCGCGGAGTGCACACCGGTCGCCGACTTCTTCGTCCGGTAAGTCGAAGCACAAGAAGTCCAAGAAGCATCGTCGCTCTCGGACTTCGCCTCGCCGGTCTCGCGACTCGGCTGAGGCCCCTCCCGGCACCGTCCCCGCCCCCGCGGCCCCGGACTTGCCTGTGGAGTCGCCCCGTCATACCCGCCCTTCCCGGGTTCGGGGCGGATCCGGCCAAGGTACAGGAGTTCCTGTCGGCCATGGCCCGCCTCTTCGGGCCTTCAGGCCCCTCCGTGCGCCTCGGGCCCCGCGGGCCCTGATGGGGTTGCTCCGCGCCGCCGCGGCGGCCCCGGCGCCGCCCGAGCCTCCAGCCTCGATCCCGGCTCCGGCTTCGGCCCCGGCCTCGATCCCGGCTCCACAACCCCCATCGACGCCGGTCGACCTCACGACACCTCCGCCGGCGCCGATGTCTCCGGTGCCGTTCTCGACGCCGCCCTGGGCTCCGGGCGGCGTCGCTCCCAGTTCCTTCCGGCTCCGGACATGGACCCGGAGCGACGCCGCTCGACGCCGGCTCCGGCGCCGATGGGACCTTGGGTCCCAAATGTCCCTCCTCCTCCTTATTTTGAACCAGAGGAGGACCAGGAGGACTGGGAGGGGTCTGATGACCCTCTGACACGAAACTGTCAGTATGATGAGGACTGGACAGAGAGTCTAGGGAGGCCAGTGGTCTGGATACTTCTCCTGACACTGGCATGCTGTCTCCTCCCGTGGCTACGGAGGAGGGGGCCAATTTTGGTACGGTGTTGCGTAGGGCTGCTGGGGCCTTACGTCTCCAGCTCCCTACTTTGACGGTCAAGACTAACATCTTGACAGAGGTGCTTCAGCCGGCAGCCTCCTCTGCGGAGACTGTGCTGCCGTTTAACGACGCCCTCACTGACGTTCTTTTGGGCGCCTGGTCCGTTGTGGCCTTGACACCGCCGACTCGCTGGGCAGGTCGATTGCAACGACGGTGGCGCTCCGGCGCCACGCCTGGCTGAGAACCACTGGTTTTTCAGGGGATGTCCAGAATACTCTCATGGACATGCCCTTTGATGGAGTCGGTCTTTTGGGTCCAAAGCAGACCATGCGTTGGAGCGCTTTAAGGACTCACGGGCTACTGCAAAGTCCCTGGGCCTTTCTGCTACACGCCCTCCGCTGCCTTCTGCTTTTCGCCCCTATCGTGGCCACGGTAGGGGCGCCCCTTCACGCCAGCAGCCCAGCCACCGGCCCGCGCAGCAGGCGTCTTCGCGTGGCCGAGGACGTGATTCCGCCGTGGCGGATCGGGCAACCAGCGTGCGGGTCAGGCCACCACCTCCAACCCGTCCGCGGCCTCCAAGCCCTCCTAGTCCCTCCTTTCAGGTGCACGGCACGCCAGTAGGGGGCAGGGTCCGCCATCACCTTCCCCACTGGCGCACCATCACCTCGGACAGGTGGGTCTTGGACATTGTCCGAAGGGGCTACTCCCTCCCCTTCGAGACCACCCCCAGCCATGCCACCTCAATTCCACCGCATGTCAGGGGATCACTTGGTGCTTCTACAGAAGGAAGTCACGGCCCTCTTGGCCAAGAGGGCCATCGAGCATGTTCCGACCCCAGAAGTAGGGCGTGGTTGCTACTCCCACTACTTTCTGGTGCCCAAAAGGACAAGGAGGACATGCGTCCTATCTTGGACCTCCGGAACGTCAATCGCTTCCTCCGGAAGGAGAAGTTCAAGATGCTCACCCTAGCTCAGGTCTTGACTGCCCTCGACCCAGGAGACTGGTTGGTAGCGTTGGACTTGCAGGACGCGTATTTCCATATCCCCGTCCTGCCGGCCCACCGGCGTTACCTTCGGTTCACGGTAGGCCCCGAGCATTTTCAGTTCACCGTGCTCCCCTTTGGCCTTACAAGTGCCCCTCGGGTGTTCACGAAAGTGATGGCGGTGGTCGCAGCTCATCTGCGCCGGGCAGGGTCTCAGTCTTCCCCTACCTCGACGACTGGCTGCTGAAGGCGGGCTCTGCCCCAGGCAGTCGTCTCCCACCTCCAGACTACGGCCGAACTCCTGCACTCGCTGGGGTTCTCCATCAATGTGCCGAAGTCGCATCTGATTCCTTCTCCACAGCTCCTTTTCATCGGAGCAGTTCTGGACACGACGCAGTTTCGGGCCTATCCTCCCGAACGGCGAGTCCGGGATATTCAGGCTATGATTCCGATCTTTCGGCCTTTATCCTGGGTTTCGGTACGGATGACCCTGAGGCTGCTGGGCCTCATGGCCTCCTGCATCCTGCTGGTCAATCATGCCAGATGGCATATGCGGGCTCTGCAGTGGGACCTGAAGTTCCAGTGGGCGCAGCACCAGGGCAACCTGTCCGATCACGTCCAGATCTCGGAGGGGACTGCAAAACAGTTGCAGTGGTGGCTCTCGAACCGGCAATGGGTCATGGGCAGATCCCTCTCCCTTCCCCAGCCAGAGCATACAGTTGTGACGGACGCGTCCCTTCTGGGATGGGGCGGTCACATGGGAGAGGCGGAGATCAGAGGCCTCTGGTCTCCGGCGGAGTCCCGGCTCCATATCAACTTTCTGGAGCTCCGGGCGATCCGGCTTGCACTCAAGGCATTCCTTCCCTCTGTCAAAGGGAAGGTAGTGCAGGTGTTCACAGACAACACCACCGCCATGTGGTACTGCAACAAACAGGGCGGGGTGGGGTCTTGGACCCTTTGTCAGGAGGCTCTGCGCCTCTGGACATGGCTGGAACATCAGGGCATGTTCCTGATGGTTCAACACCTGGCAGGTTCTCTGAACGCCAGGGCGGACGAACCCAGCCGCAGGTGCATGATGGATCACGAATGGCGTCTTCACTCGGAAGTGGCGCAAGGACTCTTTCTACAGTGGGGAGAGCCTTGGTTAGATCTATTCGCCACCGAAGAGAACGCGCAATGTCATCAGTTCTGCGCGTTGGAATTTCCAAGGCGGCACTCGCTCGGCGACGCTTTCGCCGCGAGTGGAGTTGCGGTCTGTTGTACGCCTTTCCGCCTATACCACTTCTACCCAGAGTGTTGAAGAAGATTCGGCACGACCGGGCCCAAGTCATTCTTGTGGCTCCGGACTGGGCTCGAAGAGTTTGGTATCCCGAGCTACTCAATATGAGCATAGATCCCCCGATCCGTCTGCCTCTTCGGGAGGATCTTCTGTCGCAGCAGCAGGGGACGGTCCTCCACCCGAACCTGTCCAGTCTACACCTGCTTGCGTGGAGATTGAGCGGCGGCAGTTGATTCCTTTCGACTTGCCTCCCGAAGTTTGTGATGTGATTCTGGCAGCCAGGCGTCCCTCCACTAAGGTGGTATACGCCTGCAGGTGGAACAAATTTGTGGCATGGTGCACAGCAAAGGCTGTGGATCCCCTTTCTGCCCCTCTTTCTGAGGTCCTTCTGTTCCTTCTCTCTCTGGCCCAACAGGGTTCTGCCCTGGGTACCATCAAGGGTTATCTTTGTGCTATCTCGGCCTTCCTCAGGCTCCCTGATCAGCCCTCCCTTTTCAAGTCCCCTGTTGTTAACAGGTTCTTAAAAGGCATTACTCACCTCTTCCCTCCTGTTCCGTTTGTAATGCCTCAGTGGGACTTGAACTTGGTTCTTACCTTTTTAATGTGCGCTCCCTTTGAGCCTCTGCATAACTGTCCTCTTCGTCTTCTGACTCTGAAGACAGCCTTTCTGGTGGCCATCACCTCCGCTCGGCGGGTGAGTGAGCTCCAGGCTCTATCTTGCAAACCTCCCTTTCTGTCTGTTCATCCAGACAAGGTTGTTCTTCGGACGCGTCCGTCCTTCTTGCCAAAGGTGGTTACTGCTTTCCACATTGGGCAGACCATCACTTTGCCCACCTTCTTTCCGCCTCCGCATCCTTCCAGAGAGGAAGAGAGGCTCCACCGTCTGGACCCAAAACGTGCGCTCTCTTTTTATATGGACCGCACAAAACACTTCCGGGTGGATGACCAGCTCTTTGTTGGCTACGTGGGCGCCAAAAAAGGTCGGGCGGTGCACAAGAGGACCATCTCCCGCTGGGTTACCTTGTGCATCCAGGCCTGCTATTCTTTGGCTAAAAAGGAACCTCCTGTTGGGCTGCGTGCCCATTCCACCAGGGCAACGGCTGCTACCACGGCCTTGGGCCGCGGTGTTCCGCTGCCGGTTATCTGTCAGGCGGCTACGTGGGCCTCGCTGCACACGCTTACTAGACATTACTGCCTTGACAGTCAGGTCCGGAGGGACGGCTTCTTTGGCCGTTCTGTCCTCCAGGACTTCCTTGTCTGATCTTTGTTCGCAGACCCACCACCGGGGTTGGTATTGCTGGGGTATCTATTCTAAGGTAAGGAATCTATCACTAACGTGTCTCTTTCAGATGCACAAGTTACTAACTTGTGTAACGATATATCTGTAAGAGACAGTAGTTAGTGATAGATTCCTTACCGCCCCACCCATCCTCCCCGTTCTGCGAACTGATTTCTAGGGTTAAGGACATCCCTTTCAGGGCCCTAGTATTTTTCAGACACCTGTGTCAGCTTCTTGCATGGCTCTGCGTTCCTGGCGCGGAAAGTCGTGTACAGAACTGACGTCAGCGCGCAGGGGCGGCGCCTAAGTACTGCCCGCGACGTCATCCCGGCGATCACGACGCCGACGACGGACGCGGAGCCGCACGACGCCGCCTACCGACGCGCAAGGGTACTGCTACGCAAAACTTTTCCGGATCCAGCCTGACGCCTGGGGATATTCTAAGGTAAGGAATCTATCACTAACTACTGTCTCTTACAGATATATCGTTACACAAGTTAGTAACTTGTGCGTCAGGACTAACCTCCTGACGGAAGTGCTTCAGCCGGCAGTTACCTCCTCGGAGCCATTGCTGCTGTTCAATGACGCACTATCTGACGTTCTTTTGGGCACCTTGTCCAAGCCCGCCACAGGGGCTCCTGTGGATAGGAACGTGGCCCGACGCCATCGCCCCGCTCCGGGCGACCCCCTGTTCCTCTCCCAACACCCCACTCATGAGAGCTTGGTTGTCCAAGCCTCTGCTTCCCAAACCGCCTTCCCTACCGCTCCTCCGGATAGGGAATCCAAACGCCTGGATCAATTTGGGAAGAAGGTCTTTTCTTCCTCCAGTGCTGGCTTGCGGTCCGTCAACAACGCTTGCCTTTTGGGCCGATATTCCCACTCTCTGTGGGACTCGGTGGCGCAGGTTCTGCCCCAGTGTCCTGAGGAGGTCCAGACACTGCTTTCCCGCGCCATTGCGGACGGAAGAGATGCGGCTAAATACACCATTAGATGTGGCCTTGATACCGCCGACTCGCTAGGCAGATCGGTTGCGACGACAGTGGCGCTGCGCCGTCACGCCTGGCTGAGGACCACTGGTTTCTCAGGTGATGTCCAAAACACCCTTATG
Organism: Calotriton arnoldi; assembly: GCA_963921515.1. Classification (NCBI taxonomy): domain Eukaryota; kingdom Metazoa; phylum Chordata; class Amphibia; order Caudata; family Salamandridae; genus Calotriton; species Calotriton arnoldi. The sequence goes on along the minus strand of CAWUFW010007344.1, from coordinate 993,466 downwards.
GACATGCCCTTTGATGGGGTCGGTCTTTTTGGAAACAAAGCAGACCATGCGCTGGAGCGCTTTAAGGACTCGCGGGCTACGGCCAAGTCCCTGGGCCTTTCTGCTGTACGCCCTCCACTACCGTCTGCTTTTCGCCCCTTTCGTGGCCACGGAAGGGGCGCCCAGTCACGTCCGCTGCCCAGCCACCGGCCCGCGCAGCAAGCGTCTTCGCGTGGCCGAGGACGTGGCTCCCGCCGTGGCGGGTCAGGCAACCAGCGTGCGGGTCAGGCCCCTACCTCGCCCCGTCCGCGGCCTCCAAGCCCTCCTAGTCCTTCCTTTCAGGTGCACAGCACGCCAGTAGGGGGCAGGGTCCACCATCACCTTCACCACTGGCGTGCCATCACCTCGGACAGGTGGGTCTTGGACATTGTCCGAAGGGGCTACTCCCTCCCCTTCGAGACCATCCCCCCAGCCATGCCACCTCAATTCCACCGCATGTCAGGGGATCACTTGGTGCTTCTTCAGAAGGAAGTTGCGGCCCTCTTGGCCAAGACGGCCATCGAGCGCGTTCCGTCCCCAGAAGTAGGACGTGGTTGCTACTCCTACTACGTTCTGGTGCCCAAAAAGGACAAGGAGGACATGCGTCCTATCTTGGACCTCCGGAACGTCAATCGCTTCCTCCGGAAGGAGAAGTTCAAGATGCTCACCTTAGCTCAGGTCTTGACTGCCCTCGACCCTGGAGACTGGATGGTAGCGTTGGACTTGCAGGACGCTTATTTCCACATCCCCGTCCTGCCGGCCCACCGACGTTACCTGCGGTTCATTGTGGGCCTCGAGCACTTTCATTTCACCGTGCTCCCCTTTGGCCTCACAAGTGCCCCTCGGGTGTTCACGAAAGTGATGGCGTTGGTCGCAGCTCATCTGCGCCGGGCAGGGGTTCCAGTCTTCCCCTACCTCGACGACTGGCTGCTGAAGGCGGGCTCGTCCCAGGCAGTCGTCTCCCACCTCCAGACTACGGCCGAACTCCTGCACTCGCTGGGGTTCTCCATCAATGTGCCGAAGTCGCATCTGATTCCTTCTCCACAGCTCCTTTTCATCGGAGCAGTTCTGGACCCGACGCAGTTTTGGGCCTACCCTCCCGAACGGCGAGTCTGGGATATTCAGGCTATGATTCCGATCTTTCAGCCTCTATCCTGGGTTTCGGTACGGATGACCCTGAGGCTGCTGGGCCTCATGGCCTCCTGCATCCTGCTGGTCGATCATGCCAGATGGCATATGCGGGCTCTGCAGTGGGACCTGAAGTTCCAGTGGGCGCAGCACCAGGGCAACCTGTCCGATCACGTCCAGATCTCGGAGGGGACTGCAAAACAGTTGTAGTGGTGGCTCTCGAACCGGCAATGGGTCAGGGGCAGATCCCTCTCCCTTCCCCAGCCAGAGCACACAGTCGTGATGGACGCGTCCCTTCTGGGATGGGGCGGTCACATGGTAGAGGCGGAGATCAGAGGCCTCTGGTCTCCGGCGGAGTCCCGGCTCCATATCAACCTTCTGGAGCTACGGGCGATCCGACTTGCACTCAAGGCATTCCTTCACTCTGTCAAGGGGAAGGTAGTGCAGGTGTTCACAGACAACACCACCGCCATGTGGTACTGCAACAAACAGGGCGGGGTGGGGATGTGGACCCTATGTCAGGAGGCTCTGCGCCTCTGGACATGGCTGGAACATCAGGGCATTTTCCTGATGGTTCAACACCTGGCATGTTCTCTGAACGCCAGGGCGGATGAACGCAGGTGCATGATGGATCACGAATGGCGTCTTCACTCGGAGGTGGCGCAAGGTCTCTTTCAGCAGTGGGGAGAGCCTTGGTTAGATCTGTTCGCCACCGAAGAGAACGCGCAATATCTGAAAGAGACACGTTAGTGACAGATTCCTTACCTTAGAATATCCCCAGGCGTCAGGCTGGATCCGGAAAGTTTTTGCGTAGCAGTACCCTTGCGCGTCGGTAGGCGGCGTCGTGCGGCTCCGCGTCCGTCGTCGGCGTTGTGATCGTCGGGATGACGTCGCGGGCAGTACTTAGACGCTGCCCCTGCGCGCTGACGTCAGTTCTTCTTTTTCCGCGCCAGCAAGCGCAGATCCGGGAAGAGCAGTGCCCTAGTCATTTTTTGACTTTTTTGGTGAATTTTTTCACTGTTTCTTTCGAATCGACATCCAAGGTGTCGTAGGGATGCCCGGCTTTAAACGTTGCGACGCCTGTGCTCGGATGATGTCCATCACAGACCCGCATCTGGAGTGTCTCTTCTGCCTCGGCCGAGGCCACGACACGAAGTCGTGTTCCGACTGCCGGGCCCTCAACCCGAAAGCTTTGCGAGAGCGGTCTCGAAAGCTCCTCGAGGCACGGCAGTCGGCTCCGCGCCACACCAAGCCCCGGTCGCGTGAGAGGTCGAGGGGTCGGTCGCGGAGTCCTCACCGGTCGTCGGGATCCAAGTCTTCGTCGTCCGGTAAGTCTAAGCACAAGAAGTCCAAAAAGCATCATCGCTCTAGGACTTCGCCTCGCCGGTCTCGAGACTCGGCTGAGGCCCCTCCCGGCACCGTCCCCGCGGCCCCGGACATGCCTGTGGAGTCGCCCCCGCAATACCCGTCCTTCCCGGGTTCGGGGGCGGATCCGGCCCAAGTACAGGAATTCCTGTCGGCCATGGCCCGTCTCTTCGGGCCTCAAGGTCCCTCCGGTGCGCCTTCGGGCCCCGCGGGCCCTGATGGGGTTGCTCCTGCGTCGCCGCCGACTCCGGTCCCGGCGTCGCTCGTGCCTCCAGCCTCGGTCCCGGCTCCGGCTTCGGCCCCGGCCTCGATCCCGGCTCCGGTGGTACCGCAACCCCCATCGACGCCGGTCGACCTGACCACGCCTCCGCCGGCGTCGATGTCTCCGGTGCCGTTCCTGACGCCGCCCGGGGCTCCGGGCGGCGGCGTCCCCATGTACTCTCCGGCTCCGGACATGGAGCCGGACCGACGTCGCTCGACGCCGGTTCCGGCGCCGATGGGACCTTGTTTCCCAAATGTCCCTCCTCCTCCTTATTTTGAACCGGAGGAGTACCAGGAGGACTGGGAGGGGTCTGAGGACCCTCTGGCACAGCAGTGTCAGTATGATGAGGACTGGGCAGAGGAACTAGGGGATGCCAGTTGTCTAGATACTTTCCCTGACACTGGCATGCTGTCTCCTCCCGTGGCTACGGAGGAGGGAGCCAATTTTGCAACGGTGTTGCGTAGGGCAGCTGGAGCCTTACGTCTCCGACTCCCTACGGTGACGGTCAAGACTAATCTCTTGACAGAAGTGCTTCAGCCGGCAGCCTCCTCCTTGGAGACTGTGCTGCCGTTTAACGATGCACTAACTGACGTTCTTTTGGGCGCCTGGTCCAAGCCCAACACAGGGGCTCCTGTGGATAGGGACGTGTCCCGACGCCATCGCCCAGCTCCGGGCAACCCCTTGTTTCTCTCTGTCCACCCCACTCCTGAGAGCTTGGTTGTCCAAGCCTCCGCTTCCCAAACCGCCTTCCCTACCGCCCCTCCGGTTAGGGAATCCAAACGCCTGGATCAATTTGGGAAGAAGGGTTTTTCTTCCTCCAGTGCTGGCTTGCGGTCCATCAACACCGCTTGTGTTTTGGGCCGATATACCCACTCCTTGTGGGATTCGGTGGCGACTGTTTTGCCCCAGTGTTCTGAGGAGGTCCAGACACTGCTTACCCGCGCCATTGCGGAAGGAAGGGATGCGGCCAAATACACCATACGATGTGGCCTTGATACCGCCGACTCGCTGGGCAGATCTATTGCAACGACGGTGGCGCTGCGTCGCCACGCCTGGCTGAGAACCACTGGTTTTTCAGGGGATGTCCAGAATACTCTCATGGACATGCCCTTTGATGGAGTCGGTCTTTTTGGTTCCAAAGCAGACCATGCGTTGGAGCGTTTTAAGGACTCACGGGCTACTGCCAAGTCCCTGGGCCTTTCTGCTACACGCCCTCCGCTACCTTCTGCTTTTCGCCCCTATCGTGGCCACGGAAGGGGCGCCCAGTCACGTCAGCAGCCCAGCCACCGGCCCGCGCAGCAGGCGTCTTCGCGTGGCCGAGGACGTGGATACCGCCGTGGCGGTTCGGGCAACCAGCGTGCGGGTCAGGCCACCACCTCCAACCCGTCCGCGGCCTCCAAGCCCTCCTAGTCCCTCCTTTCAGGTGCACAGCACGCCAGTAGGGGGCAGGGTCCGCCTTCACCACTGGCGTCCCATCACCTCGGACAGGTGGATCTTGGACATTGTCCGAAGGGGCTACTCCCTCCCTTCGAGACCACCCCCCAGCCATGCCACCTCAATTCCACTGCATGTCCGGGGATCACTTGGTACTTCTGCAGAAGGAAGTCACGGCCCTCTTGGCCAAGAGGGCCATCGAGCATGTTCCGACCCCAGAAGTAGGACGTGGTTGCTACTCCCACTACTTCCTGGTGCCCAAAAGGACAAGGACGACATGCGTCCTATCTTGGACCTCCGGAACGTCAATCGCTTCCTCCGGAAGGAGAAGTTCAAGATGCTCACCCTAGCTCAGGTCTTGACTGCCCTCGACCCTGGAGACTGGTTGGTAGCGTTGGACTTGCAGGACGCCTATTTCCACATCCCCGTCCTGCCGGCCCACCGGCGTTACCTTCGGTTCACGGTAGGCCTCGAGCATTTTCAGTTCACCGTGCTCCCCTTGGCCTTACCAGTGCCCCTCGGGTGTTCACGAAAGTGATGGCGGTGGTCGCAGCTCATCTTCGCCGGGCAGGGGTTTCAGTCTTCCCCTACCTCGACGACTGGCTGCTGAAGGCGGGCTCGTCCCAGGCAGTCGTCTCCCACCTCCAGGCTACGGCCGGACTCCTGCACTCGCTGGGGTTCTCCATCAATGTGCCGAAGTCGCATCTGATTCCTTCTCCACAGCTCCTTTTCATCGGAGCAGTTCTGGACACGACGCAGTTTCGGGCCTATCCTCCCGAACGGCGAGTCCGGGATATTCAGGCTATGATTCCGATCTTTCAGCCTTTATCCTGGGTTTCGGTACGGATGACCCTGAGGCTGCTGGGCCTCATGGCCTCCTGCATCCTGCTGGTCAATCATGCCAGATGGCATATGCGGGCTCTGCAGTGGGACCTGAAGTTCCAGTGGGCGCAGCACCAGGGCAACCTGTCCGATCACGTCCAGATCTCGGAGGGGACTGCAAAACAGTTGCAGTGGTGGCTCTCGGACCGGCAATGGGTCATGGGCAGATCCCTCTCCCTTTCCCAGCCAGAGCACACAGTTGTGACGGACGCGTCCCTTCTGGGATGTGGCGGTCACATGGGAGAGGCGGAGATCAGAGGCCTCTGGTCTCCGGGCGGAGTCCCGGCTCCATATCAACCTTCTGGAGCTCCGGGCGATCCGACTTGCACTCAAGGCATTCCTTCCCTCTGTCAAAGGGAAGGTAGTGCAGGTGTTCACAGACAACACCACCGCCATGTGGTACTGCAACAAACAAGGCGGGGTGGGGTCGTGGACCCTTTGTCAGGAGGCTCTGCGCCTCTGGACATGGCTGGAACATCAGGGCATGTTCCTAATGGTTCAACACCTGGCAGGTTCCCTGAACGCCAGGGCGGACGAACTCAGCCGCAGGTGCATGATGGATCACGAATGGCGTCTTCACTCGGAAGTGGCGCACGGACTTTTTCTACAGTGGGGATAGCCTTGGTTAGATCTATTCGCCACCGAAGAGAACGCGCAATGTCATCAGTTCTGCGCGTTGGAATTTCCAAGGCGGCACTCGCTCGGCGACGCTTTTCGTCACGAGTGGAGTTGCGGTCTATTGTACGCCTTTCCGCCTATACCACTTCTACCCAGAGTGTTGAAGAAGATTCGGCACGACCGGGCCCAAGTCATTCTTGTGGCTCCGGACTGGGCTCGAAGAGTTTGGTATCCCGAGCTACTCAGTATGAGCGTAGATCCCCCGATCCGTCTGCCTCTTCGGGAGGATCTTCTGTCGCAGCAGCAGGGGACGGTCCTCCACCCGAACCTGTCCAGTCTACACCTGCTTGCGTGGAGATTGAGCGGCGGCAGTTGATTCCTTTCGACTTGCCTCCCGAAGTTTGTGATGTGATTCTGGCAGCCAGGCGTCCCTCCACTAAGGTGGTATACGCCTGCAGGTGGAACAAATTTGTGGCATGGTGCACAGCAAAGGCTGTGAATCCCCTTTCTGCCCCTCTTTCTGAGGTCCTTCTGTTCCTTCTTTCTCTGGCCCAACAGGGTTCTGCCCTGGGTACCATCAAGGGTTATCTTTGTGCTATCTCGGCCTTCCTCAGGCTCCCTGATCAGCCCTCCCTTTTCAAGTCCCCTGTTGTTAACAGGTTCTTAAAAGGCATTACACACCTCTTCCCTCCTGTTCCGTTTGTAATGCCTCAGTGGGACTTGAACTTGGTTCTTACCTTTTTAATGTGCGCTCCCTTTGAGCCTCTACATAACTGTCCTCTTCGTCTTCTGACTCTGAAGACAGCCTTTCTGGTGGCCATCACCTCCGCTCGGCGGGTGAGTGAGCTCCAGGCTCTATCTTGCAAACCTCCCTTTCTGTCTGTTCATCCAGACAAGGTTGTTCTTCGGACGCGTCCGATCCTTCTTGCCAAAGGTGGTTACTGCCTTCCACATTGGGCAGACCATCACTTTGCCTACCTTCTTTCCGCCTCCGCATCCTTCCAGAGAGGAAGAGAGGCTCCACCGTCTGGACCCAAAACGTGCGCTCTCCTTCTATATCGACCACACAAAACACTTCCGGGTGGATGACCAGCTCTTTGTTGGCTACGTGGGCGCCAAAAAAGGTCGGGTGGTGCACAAACGAACCATCTCCCGCTGGGTTACCTTGTGCATCAAGACCTGCTATTCTTTGGCTAAGAAGGAGCCTCCTGTTGGGCTGCGTGCCCATTCCACCAGGGCAACGGCTGCTACCACGGCCTTAGGCCGCGGTGTTCCGCTGCAGGATATATGTCAGGCAGCTACGTGGGCCTCGCTGCACACGTTTACCAAACATTACTGCCTTGACAGTCAGGTCCGGAGGGACGGCTTCTTTGGCCGTTCTGTCCTCCGGGACTTCCTTGTCTGAATCTGTTCGCAGACCCACCAGCGGGGTTGGTATTGCTGGGGTATCTATTCTAAGGTAGGGAATCTGTCACTAACGTGTCTCTTTCAGATGCACAAGTTACTAACTTGTGTAACGATATATCTGTAAGAGACAGTAGTTAGTGACAGATTCCTTACCGCCCCACCCATCCTCCCCGTTCTGCGAACTGATTTCTAGGGTTAAGGACATCCCTTTTAGGGCCCTAGACTTTTTTCATACACCTATGACAGCTTCTTGCATGGCTCTGCGTTCCTGGCGCGGAAAGTCGTGTACAGAACTGACGTCAACGCGCAGGGGCGGCGTCTAAGTACTGCCCGCGACGTCATCCCGGCGATGCCGACGACGGACGCGGAGCCGCACGACGCCGCCTACCGACGGGCAAGGGTACTGCTACGCAAAAACTTTCCGGATCCAGCCTGACGCTTGGGGATATTCTATTCTAAGGTAAGGAATCGGTCACTAACTACTGTCTCTTACAGATATATCGTTACACAAGTTAGTAACTTGTGCTATGATTCCGATCTTTCAGCCTCTATCCCGGGTTTCAGTCAGGATGACCCTCCGGCTCCTGGGCCTGATGGCCTCCTGCATCCTGCTGGTGCAACATGCCAGATGGCATATGCGGGCTCTGCAGTGGGACCTGAAGTTCCAGTGGGCACAGCATCAGGGCAACCGGTCCGATCATGTCCAGATCTCCGAGGGCACTGCACGACAATTGCAGTGGTGGCTCACGAATCGCGATTGGGTCAATAGCAGATCCCTCTCCCTTCCCCAACCGGAGCACACAGTGGTGACGGATGCGTCCCTCCTGGGATGGGGTGGCCACTTGGGAGAGGCGGAGATCAGAGGCCTCTGGTCTCCGGCGGAGTCCCGGCTCCATATCAATCTTTTGGAGATTTGGGCGATCCGGCTTGCACTGAAGGCATTCCTTCCCTCTGTCCGGGGAAGTGTAGTGCAGGTGTTCACGGACAACGCCACCGCCATGTGGTATTGCAACAAACAGGGCGGGGTGTGGTCCTGGACCCTCTGTCAGGAGGCTCTGCGCCTCTGGGCATGGCTGGAACATCAAGGCATTACCTTGGTGGTTCAACAACTGGCAGGTTCTCTGAACGCCAGGGCAGACGAACTCAGCCGCTGGTGCTTGATGGATCACGAATGGCGTCTGAACTCGGACGTGGCGCAAGGTCTCTTTCTGCAGTGGGGAGAGCCTTGGTTAGATCTATTCGCCACCGAAGAGAACGCGCAAGGTCATCAGTTCTGCGCGTTGGAATTTCCAAGGCGGCACTCGCTCAGCGACGCTTTTCGTCGCGAGTGGAGTTGCGGTCTGTTGTACGCCTTTCCGCCTATACCGCTTCTGCCCAGGGTGCTGAAGAAGATTCGGCGCGACCGGGCCCAAGTCATTCTTGTGGCTCCGGATTGGGCACGTATATACTGGTATCCCGAGCTACTAGACATGGCGCTCGATTCCCCCGATCCGTCTGCCTCTTCGGGAGGATCTTCTGTCGCAGCAGCAGGGGACGGTCCTCCACCCGAACCTGTCCAGCCTTCACCTCCATGCGTGGAGATTGAGCGGCGACAGTTGACAGCTTTCGATCTTCCTCCCGCAGTCTGTGATGTCATTCTGGCAGCCAGGCGTCCCTCCACTAAATCGTTATACGCCTGCAGGTGGAACAAGTTTGTGGCATGGTGCACAGCTAAGGCTGTGGATCCCCTTTCTGCCCCCTTTCCGAAGTCCTTCTGTTCCTTCTTTCTTTGGCCCGGCAGGGCTCTGCTATCGGCACTATCAAAGGTTATCTTTCGGCCGTCTCCGCCTTTCTCAGGCTTCCAGATCAGCCTTCCTTGTTTAAATCTCCGGTTGTTAACCGTTTCCTGAAAGGCATTACACACCCGTTTCCTCCCGTGCCGTTCATTATGCCTCAATGGGATTTAAATCTTGTCTTGACATATCTGATGTGCGCTCCCTTCGAGCCCCTTCATACCTGTCCTTTGCGTCTTCTCACTCTCAAGACGGCTTTCCTGGTAGCTATCACCTCTGCCAGAAGAGTGAGTGAGCTCCAGGCTCTTTCTTCCAAACCTCCTTTCCTTTCTGTTCATCCGGACAAGGTGGTTCTAAGGACCCGTCCTTCTTTCTTGCCAAAGGTTGTCACGCCCTTCCACATCGGGCAGACCATCACTTTGCCCACCTTCTTTCCGCCTCCGCATCCTTCAAAAGAGGAAGAGAGGCTCCACTGTCTGGACCCAAAATGTGCGCTCTCGTTCTACCTGAAGCGCACACAACAGTTCCGGGTGGATGACCAGCTCTTTGTTGGCTACGTGGGCGCCAGAAAAGGTCGAGCCGTGCACAAACGTACCATCTCTCGGTGGGTCGTTTTGTGCATCAAAGCGTTTTACTCGTTGGCTAAGAAGGAGCCTCCTGTGGGGCTGCGTGCCCATTCTACCAGGGTGACAGCAGCCACTACTGCCTTGGGACGCGCTGTCCCCTTGATGGATATTTGTCAGGCAGCTACGTGGGCCTCGCTGCACACGTTTACCAAGCATTACTGCCTTGACAGTCAAGTCCGGAGAGACGGCTTCTTTGGCCGTTCTGTTCTCCGTGACTTTCTGGTGGAATATATTTGCAGACCCACCACCGGGGTTGGTATTGCTGGGGTATCTATTCTAAGGTAAGGAATCTATCACTAACGTGTCTCTTTCAGATGCACAAGTTACTACTTGTGTAACGATATATCTGTAAGAGACATTAGTTAGTGATAGATTCCTTACCGCCCCACCCATCCTCCCCGTCCTGCGAACTGATTTCTAGGGTTAAGGTCATCCCTTTCAGGGCCCTAGTTTCATGGCACCAATGGTCAGTTTCTTGCATGGCTCTGCGTTCCTGGCGCGGAAAGTCGTGTACAGAACTGCGTCAGCGCGCATGGGTGGCGCCTAAGTAGTCTCCGTGACGTCATCTCGGCGCTTACGACGCCAGCGACGGACGCGGAGCCGCACGACGCCACCTACTGACGCGCAGGGGTACTGCTAACGAAAAACTTTCCGGATCCAGTCTGACGCCTGGGAATATTCTAAGGTAAGGAATCTATCACTAATGTCTCTTACAGATATATCGTTACACAAGTAGTAACTTGTGCGCCAAGTCTGGAGAGACGGCTTCTTTGGCCGTTCTGTTCTCCAGGACTTTCTGGTGTGAACTTGGTTCGCAGACCCACCTCCGGGGTTGGTATTGCTGGGGTATCTATTCTAAGGTAAGGAATCTATAACTAACTGTTTCTTTCAGGTGAACAAGTTACTTACCTTCGGTAACGATATATCTGTAAGAAACATAGGTTAGTTATAGATTCCTTACCGCCCCACCCATCCTCCCCGTTCTGCGAACTGACTTCTAGGGTTAAGGTCTTCCTTTCAGGGCCCTAGTTTTGTGCACCAGTGGTCAGTGTCTTGCATGGCTCTGCGCTTCTGGCGTGGAAAGTCGTGTACAGAACTGACGCCAGCTCGCCAGAGCGGTGTCTATGTAGCTACCGTGACGTCATCCCGGCGACCAAGACACCGACGACGAACGCGGAGTCGCCCGACGCCACCTACCGACGCGCAGGGGTACTGCTGACGAAAAACTTTCCGGATCCAGTCTGACGCCTGGGGCTAATTCTAAGGTAAGGACTCTATAACTAACCTATGTTTCTTACAGATATATTGTTACCGAAGGTACGTAACTTGTTCACTATTTGCTCCGTCAGGGTTTGTTTTTTCAAAAATAATTTTTTTATATCCTGGAAATATTCATTGATAGTACTCACTGTCATTAGTACACACTTGCTTATGAGAAATTGTGTTCTGTTCTCTGCACTGTTACTTCATTATGATTCTCATTCTTTCAGCTGAATACCCTTTGGGTTTCATGTGTTTTATTTTTTGATTTCAGTGCAGAGGAATGTAAACCGGTTTGCTGGGCTCTGAGGGACTTCACCAGGTTGTTTCGATAACTGTATTCCAGCACTTTCCCTGTCTCCAAGGTGAGTCTTGAATCCACTTGTGGGGTTCCCTATTAGATCTGGCCCTGCAATAGTTTTAGCATTGGCAAAGAACTAGCCTTGGCAAGCTTGTGCGATGGTTGCATTTATTTTATTGCACTCATATACCAAAACAAAAAGAAAAAAGCAAGCACGTCTCTTCCTAAAAGTCGCTGCCAAATTCTTGCAATAAATGTTTTTTGACAGAAGTCAAAGAAAGAATAAACCGTGAGAGGGAGCAACAGCACAATGTTGAGTATAAAAGCTTTTTATGCTGATATTTGACCAGGTCAAAAAATGCTTGTGATTTTGTTTACCTTGAATCTATTTGGCGGCATGTTGGAATAGATAATGCAGAATACTATATTTCAGGTTTCTCCAACGAGTAGCTCGTGACCTACTGGTAGCTCTCCAGCTACCTGTGTGTAGCTCTTCTGTGTGCTGTTCAGCCTACTACATTAGAAGCTTTTATTTGAATAAATTAATAAATGCATACCACAATTGAAAAGCGTGTATTTTTTAGAACTCCTGAGCTGGTGTTTGGAGATAAAAGCTTTTACTTGGCTGAATATATTTATAACCCAATTGAAAAGTGTGTAATCAAGACGAAAATGTGTGCATTGTCAGAACTCATAAGATATTTGGAGTAAAATGCTTGAATGTCCAAAATATTTTTAAAGCTAATATTTAAATGATAAATCATGTAGTGATGGAGATACTTATTCTGAATATTATTACCTTGGTGCCACGAGAATAGAAGCTACGGCTGTAGGCCTTCCAGAATGAGAAAACCTGTTTTTCACATTGCTACTGGCAACCCTGACTGATGCACTGAGGTAAACATTGCTGGTAATCTGAAAGAGACACGTTAGTGACAGATTCCTTACCTTAGAATATCCCCAGGCGTCAGGCTGGATCCGGAAAGTTTTTTGCGTAGCAGTACCCTTGCGCGTCGGTAGGCGGCGTCTTGCGGCTCCGCGTCCGTCGTAGGCGTCGTGATCGCTGGGATGACGTCGCGGGCAGTACTTAGACGCCGCCCCTGCGCGCTGACGTCAGTTCTTCTTTTTCCGCGCCAGCAAGCGCAGATCCGGGAAGAGCAGTGCCCTGGTCATTTTTTGACCATACTTTTTGGTGAATTTTTAACTGTTTTTTCATCTCTCAAGGTGTCGTAGGGATGCCCGGTTTCAAACGTTGCGGCGCCTGTGCGCGGATGATGTCCGTCACCGACCCGCATTGGGAGTGTCTCTTCTGCCTCGGCCGAGGCCACGACACGGAGTCTTGTACCGACTGCCAGGCCCTTAACCCGAAAGCTTTGCGAGAGCGGTCTCGAAAGCTCCTCGAGGCCCGGCACTCGGCTCCGCGGAAGCCCCGGTCGCGTGAGAGGTCCAGGGGTCGATCGCGGAGTCCACACCGGTCGTCGGCGTCGAAGTCTTCTTCGTCCGGTAAGTCGAAACACAAGAAGTCCAAAAGCATCATCGCTCTAGGACTTCGCCTCGCCGGTCTCGCGACTCGGCTGAGGCCCCTCCCGGCACCGTCCCCGCCCCCGCGGCCCCGGACATGCCTGTGGAGTCGCCCCCGCCATACCCGCCCTTCCCGGGTTCGGGGGCGGATCCGGCCAAAGTGCAGGAATTCCTGTCGGCCATGGCCCGCCTCTTCGGGCCTTCAGGCCCCTCCGGTGCGCCTTCGGGCCCCGCGGGCCCTGATGGGGTTGCTCCGGCGTCGCCGACGGCTCCGGCCCCGGCGTCGCCCGTGCCTCCAGCCTCGATCCCGGCTCCGGCTTCGGCCCCGGCCTCGATCCCGGCTCCTCAATCCCCATCGACGCCGGTCGACCTAACGACACCTCCACCGACGCCGATGTCTCCGGTGCCGTTCTCGACGCCGCCCTGGGCTCCGGGCGGCGTCGTCCCCCAGTTCCTTCCGGCTCCGGACATGGCTCCGGACCGACGTCGCTCGACGCCGGCTCCGGCGCCGATGGGACCTTGGGTCAAAACTGTCCCTCCTCCTCCTTATTTTGAACCAGAGGAGGACCAGGAGGACTGGGAGGGGTCTGATGACCCTCTGACACGACACTGTCAGTACGATGAGGACTGGACAGAGAGTCTAGGGGAGGCCAGTGGTCTGGATACTTCCCCTGACATTGGCATGCTGTCTCCTCCCGTGGCTACGGAGGAGGGAGCCAATTTTGGTACGGTGTTGCGTAGGGCAGCTGGGGCCTTACGTCTCCAACTCCCTACTTTGACGGTCAAGCCTAACATCTTGACAGAGGTGCTTCAGCCGGCAGCCTCCTCTGCGGAGACTGTGCTGCCGTTTAACGACGCCCTCACTGACGTTCTCTTGGGCGCCTGGTCCAAGCCCAACACAGGGGCTCCTGTGGATCGGAACGTGTCACGACGCCATCGCCCAGCTCCGGGCGACCCCCTGTTTCTCTCTGTCCACCCCACTCCTGAGAGCTTGGTTGTCCAAGCCTCCGCTTCCCAAACCGCCTTCCCTACCGCCCCTCCGGATAGGGAATCCAAACGCCTGGATCAGTTTGGGAAGAAAGGTTTTTCTTCCTCCAGTGCTGGCTTGCGGTCCGTTAACACCGCTTGTCTTTTGGGCCGATATACCCACTCCCTGTGGGATTCGGTGGCGGATGTTTTGCCCCAGTGTCCTGAGGAGGTCCAGACACTGCTTTCCCGCGCCATTGCGGAAGGAAGGGATGCGGCTAAATACACTATACGTTGTGGCCTTGACACCGCCGACTCGCTGGGCAGGTCTATTGCAACGACGGTGGCGCTCCGACGCCACGCCTGGCTGAGAACCACTGGTTTTTCAGGGGATGTCCAGAATACTCTCATGGACATGCCCTTTGATGGAGTCGGTCTTTTGGGTCCAAAGCAGACCATGCGTTGGAGCGCTTTAAGGACTCACGGGCTACTGCCAAGTCCCTGGGCCTTTCTGCTACACGCCCTCCGCTGACTTCTGCTTTTCGCCCCTATCGTGGCCACGGTAGGGGCGCCCCTTCACGTCAGCAGCCCAGCCACCGGCCCGCGCAGCAGGCGTCTTTGGTTCCAGAGCAGACCATGCGCTTTAGCGTTTTAAGGACTCACGGGCTACTGCCAAGTCCCTGGGCCTTTCTGTTGTGCGCCCTCCGCTAACTTCTGCTTTTCGCCCCTTCCGTGGCCACGGAAGGGGCGCCCAGTCACGTCCGCTGCCCAGCCACCGGCCCGCGCAGCAAGCGTCTTCGCGTGGCCGAGGACGTGGATACCGCCGTGGCGGTTCGGGCAACCAGCGTGCGGGTCAGGCCACCAACTCCCCCCCCCATCCGCGGCCTCCAAGCCCTCCTAGTCCCTCCTTTCAGGTGCACAGCACGCCAGTAGGGGGCAGGGTCCGCCATCACCTTCACCACTGGCGTGCCATCACCTCGGACAGGTGGGTCTTGGACATTGTCCGAAGGGGCTACTCCCTCCCCTTCGAGACCACCCCCCCAGCCATGCCACCTCAATTCCACCGCATGTCAGGGGATCACTTGGTGCTTCTGCAGAAGGAAGTCACGGCCCTCTTGGCCAAGAGGGCCGTCGAGCATGTTCCGACCCCAGAAGTAGGACTGGTTGCTACTCCCACTACTTTCTGGTGCCCAAAAAGGACAAGGAGGACATGCGTCCTATCTTGGACCTCCGGAACGTCAATCGATTCCTCCGGAAGGAGAAGTTCAAGATGCTCACCCTAGCTCAGGTCTTGACTGCCCTCGACCCTGGAGACTGGTTGGTAGCGTTGGACTTGCAGGACGCTTATTTCCACATCCCCGTCCTGCCGGCCCACCGGCGTTACCTTCGGTTCCCGGTAGGCCTCGAGCATTTCCAGTTCACCGTGGTCCCCTTTGGACTTACAAGTGCCCCTCGGGTGTTCACGAAAGTGATGGCGGTGGTCGCAGCTCATCTGCGCCGGGCAGGGGTTCCAGTCTTCCCCTACCTCGACGACTGGCTGCTGAAGGCGGGCTCGTCCCAGGCAGTCGTCTCCCACCTCCAGACTACGGCCGAACTCCTGCACTCGCTGGGGTTCTCCATCAATGTGCCGAAGTCGCATCTGATCCCTTCTCCACAGCTCCTTTTCATCGGAGCAGTTCTGGACACGACGCAGTTTCGGGCCTATCCTCCCGAACGGCGAGTCCGGGATATTCAGGCTATGATTCCGATCTTTCAGCCTTTATCCTGGGTTTCGGTACGGATGACCCTGAGGCTGCTGGTCGATCATGCCAGATGGCATATGCGGGCTCTGCAGTGGGACCTGAAGTTCCAGTGGGCGCAGCACCAGGGCAACCTGTCCGATCACGTCCAGATCTTGGAGGGGGCTGCAAGACAGTTGCAGTGGTGGCTCTCGAACCGGCAATGGGTCATGGGCAGATCCCTCTCCCTTCCCCAGCCAGAGCACACAGTTGTGACGGACGCGTCCCTTCTAGGATGGGGCGGTCACATGGGAGAGGCGGAGATCAGAGGCCTCTGGTCTCCGGCGGAGTCCCGGCTCCATATCAACCTTCTGGAGCTCCGGGCGATCCGACTTGCACTCAAGGCATTCCTTCCCTCTGTCAAAGGGAAGGTAGTGCAGGTGTTCACAGACAACACCACCGCCATGTGGTACTGCAACAAACAAGGCGGGGTGGGGTCGTGGACCCTCTGTCAGGAGGCTCTGCGCCTCTGGGCATGGCTGGAACATCAGGGCATTTTCCTGATGGTTCAACACCTGGCAGGTTCCCTGAACGCCAGGGCGGACGAACTCAGCCGCAGGTGCATGATGGATCACGAATGGCGTCTTCACTCGGAAGTGGCGCAAGGACTCTTTCTACAGTGGGGAGAGCCTTGGTTAGATCTATTCGCCACCGAAGAGAACGCGCAATGTCATCAGTTCTGCGCGTTGGAATTTCCAAGGCAGCACTCGCTCGGCGGCGCTTTTCGTCGCGAGTGGAGTTGCGGTCTGTTGTACGCCTTTCCGCCTATACCACTTCTACCCAGAGGGTTGAAGAAGATTCGCGCGACCGGGCCCAAGTCATCCTTGTGGCTCCGGACTGGGCTCGAAGAGTTTGGTATCCCGAGCTACTCAGTATGAGCGTCGATCCCCCGATCCGTCTGCCTCTTCGGGAGGATCTTCTGTCGCAGCAGCAGGGGACGGTCCTCCACCCGAACCTGTCCAGCCTCCACCTGCTTGCGTGGAGATTGAGCGGCGGCAGTTGATTCCTTTCGACTTGCCTCCCAAAGTTTGTGATGTGATTCTGGCAGCCAGGCGTCCCTCCACTAAGGTGGTATACGCCTGAAGGTGGAACAAGTTTGTGGCATGGTGCACAGCAAAGGCTGTGAATCCCCTTTCTGCCCCTCTTTCTGAGGTTCTTCTGTTCCTTCTTTCCCTGGCCCAACAGGGTTCTGCCCTGGGTACCATCAAGGGCTATCTTTGTGCCATATCGGCCTTACTCAGGCTTCCTGATCAGCCCTTCCTTTTCAAGTCCCCTGTTGTTAACAGGTTTCTAAACGGCATTACACACCTCTTCCCTCCTGTTCCGTTTGTGATGCCTCAGTGGGACTTGAACTTGGTTCTTACCTTTCTTATGTGCGCTCCCTTTGAGCCTCTACATAACTGTCCTCTTCGTCTTCTAACTCTGAAGACAGCCTTTCTGGTGGCCATCACCTCCGCTCGGCGGGTGAGTGAGCTCCAGGCTCTATCATGCAAACCTCCCTTTCTGTCTGTCCATCCAGACAAGGTTGTTCTTAGGACGCGTCCGTCCTTCTTGCCAAAGGTGGTTACTGCCTTCCACATTGGGCAGACCATCACTTTGCCCACCTTCTTTCCGCCTCCGCATCCTTCCAGAGAGGAAGAGAGGCTCCACCGTCTGGACCCAAAACGTGCTCTTTCCTTTTATATCAACCACACACAACACTTCCGGGTGGATGACCAGCTCTTTGTTGGCTACGTGGGCGCCAAAAAAGGTCGGGCGGTGCACAAGAGAACCATCTCCCGCTGGGTAACCTTGTGTATCAAAGCCTGCTATTCTTTGGCTAAGAAGGAGCCTCCTGTTGGGCTGCGTGCCCATTCCACCAGGGCAACGGCTGCTACCACGGCTTTAGGCCGCGGTGTTCCGCTGCAGGATATCGGTCAGGCAGCTACGTGGGCCTCGCTGCACACATTTACCAAGCATTACTGCCTTGACAGTCAGGTCCGGAGGGACGGCTTCTTTGGCCGTTCTGTCCTTTCGGACTTCCTTGTCTGATCTTTGTTCGCAGACCCACCACCGGGGTTGGTATTGCTGGGGTATCTATTCTAAGGTAAGGAATCTGTCACTAACGTGTCTTTCAGATGCACAAGTTACTAACTTGTGTAACGATATATCTGTAAGAAACAGTAGTTAGTGACAGATTCCTTACCGCCCCACCCATCCTCCCCGTTCTGCGAACTGATTTCTAGGGTTAAGGACATCCCTTTCAGGGCCCTAGTATTTTTCAGACACCTATGTCAGCTTCTTGCATGGCTCTGCGTTCCTGGCGCGGAAAGTCGTGTACAGAACTGACGTCAGCGCGCAGGGGCGGCGTCTAAGTACTGCCCGCGACGTCATCCCGGCGATCACGACGCCGACGACGGACGCGGAGCCGCACGACGCCGCCTACCGACGCGCAAGGGTACTGCTACGCAAAAACTTTCCGGATCCAGCCTGACGCCTGGGGATATTCTAAGGTAAGGAATCTGTCACTAACTACTGTCTCTTACAGATATATCGTTACACAAGTTAGTAACATGTGCGTTTTGAGTATTCGGTCAGATTTACTCGGTGAGAGAAGAACACAAATTGAGGAATAAATGAGCACATCTGAAAGAAACACATAGTGATAGATTCCCTACCTTAGAATATCCCCAGGCGTCAGACTGGATCCGGAAAGCTTTCGTCAGCAGTACCCATGTGCGTCGGTAGGGGCGTTGTGCGGCTCCGCGTCCGTCGTTGGCGTCGTGGTCGCCGAGATGACGTTGCGGGCGCTACTTGGACGCCGCCCACGCGCGCTGACGTCAGTTCTTTCTTTTTCCGCACCAGCAAGCGCAGATCCGGAGAGAGCGGTACCCCTAGTCTTTTTTGACTAAGTTTTTTTTAGATCTTTTCTCACCCTTTTCAAGTCGATTTGACTCCTGGTGCAGTTAGGGATGCCCGGGTTTAAGTCCTGCGAGGACTGTCATCGGATGATGTCGGTGACGGACCCGCACCGCGTGTCTCTCTTCTGCCTGGGGCGCGACCACGACCCCAAGTCGTGCCCCGACTGCCGGTCCATGGCGCCGAAGACTTTGCGGGAGCGGTCCCGAAAGCTGCTTGAAGCCCGGCAGTCGGCTCCACGCCGTGAGAGGTCCCGGTCCAGAGGGAGGTCGAGGGACCATGCGCGGAGTCATCATCATCATCATCGACGATCGTCGGGATCGAAGTCTTCGCACTCAGGGTCAGGTAAGGTGAAGCACAAGAAGTCGAAGAAACGTCATCGTTCTCCGACTTCCCCTCGCCGGTCGCGCGATGCGGCTGAAGGTACGGGTGGTGCCACTCCTGCAGAGTCCATGGAGTCGTCGCCCGACTACCCACCCTACCCGGGGTCGTCGGCGACTCCGGCCCAGATACAGGACTTCCTGTCGGCCATGGCTCGCCTCTTTGGGCCGTTGGGTCCCGCCGGGGCGCCTTCGGGCCCCGCGGTCCCGCATGGGTGTTCTCGCGTTTCCTCGCCGTCGGCTCCGGCGCCACAGGACACCCTTGGATCCAGGCCTGGATCCAGGTCGACGCGGGTTGACCTTGTTACGCCTCCACCGACGTCGACTCCACCGGCACTGATCCTGACGCCGCCCGCTCCTCGGGACGATGTCGACCCCAGCTTCAGCCCTGAAGTAAACGCGGCGTCGGTCGATGCCGTTCTCGACGCCGTTTGGGGATTTCTATCCCCATGTCCCTTCTCCTTATTTTAGGCCTGTTGAACAGCCTGAGGAGCAAGGGGAGGACTGGGAGGGGTCGGACGACCCTCTCGCTGCAGCCTGCGAGTCTGAACAGGACTGGGCTGAGGAATTGGGGGACTCCAGTGGTCTGGATACCTCACCAGACCTTGGCATGCTGTCTCCTACCATGGCTACGGAGGAGGGAGCCAGTTATGCAGTGGTGTTGCATAGGGCGGCGGAGGCCCTACACCTCCAGCTCCCTACTGTGGCCGTCAGGACTAACCTCCTGACAGAGGTGCTTCAGCCAGCAGCTACTTCTGCGGAGCCGCTGCTGCCCTTTAATGAAGCCCTTTCGGACATTCTTTTGGGCACTTGGTCCAGGCCGCCACCACAGGGGCTCCTGTGGATAGGAACGTGGCCCGACGCCATCGCCCGGCTCCGGGTGACCCCATTTTCCTCTCCCAACACCCCACTCCCGAGAGCTTGGTTGTCCAAGCCTCTGCTTCCCCAACCGCCTTCCCTTCCGCCCCACCAGATAGGGAATCCAAGAAGCTGGATCAGTTTGGGAAGAAGATTTTCTCTTCCACCAGCTCTGCGCTGCAGTCCGTGAACACTGCATGCCTCTTGGGCCGTTATTCCCACTGTGTGTGGGATACGGTGGCGAACGTGCTGCCCCAGTGTCCGGAGGAGGCCGGGCCTGTTCTCGCCCAGGCTGTTGCAGAGGGGAGAGACGCAGCGAAGTTCATGATCCGTTGTGGTCTAGACACCGCCGACTCACTGGGCAGATCCATTGCAACGACGGTGGCGGTTCGCCGTCACGCCTGGTTGAGAACCACTGGATTTTCAGGGGATGTCCAAAACACCCTTATGGACATGCCCTTTGATGGCCGTCGCCTCTTCGGCGACAAAGCGGACAGCGCGTTGGAGAGGTTTAAGGACTCACGGGCTACGGCCAAGTCCTTGGGACTCTCGGCAGTCCGCCGTCCTCCGCCTTCTGCTTTTCGCTCCTTTCGTGGCACAGGAAGGGGCATCCCGCAACGTTCGCAACAGAGGCACAGGCCGGCGCAGCAGTCATCCCAGCGCGGACGCGGGTTCCGCCGTGGCAGACAAAGGGGCCAGCGGGCGGGTCAGTCCACCACCACCCTGGCCACCACTGCCTCCAAACCTTCCTAGTCCGAACTTTCAGGGCCATCAAACGCCAGTGGGCGGCAGGCTCCGCCATCACCTCCCCCACTGGCGCACCATCACTTCGTACAGGTGGGTTTTAGAGATAGTCCGGAGGGGCTACTCCCTCCCCTTCGAGACTACCCCCCCTAGCCATGCCACCGCAATACCACCGCATGTCGGGGGATCACTTGGTGCTTCTTTAGCAGGAAGTTGCGGCCCTCTTGGCCAAGGGGGCCATTGAGCGCGTTCCGACGCACGAAGTAGGTCGTGGTTGTTATTTCCACTACTTTGTGGTGCCCAATAAGGACAAAGGCCTGCGTCCTATCTTGGACCTCCGGAACGTCAATCGCTTCCTCCGCAAAGAGAAGTTCAAGATGCTCACTCTAGCTCAGGTCTTGTCTGCTCTCGACCCACAAGACTGGATGGTAGCGCTGGACTTGCAGGACGCCTATTTCCACATCCCCGTCCTGCCAGCCCACAGGCGTTACCTGCGGTTCATGGTAGGCCACGAGCACTTTCAGTTTACCGTGCTCCCCTTTGGCCTTACCAGCGCCCCTCGGGTGTTCACCAAGGTGATGGCGGTGGTCGCAGCTCACCTGCGCAGATCAGGGGTCTCAGTCTTCCCCTATCTCGACGACTGGTTGTTGAAGGCGGGCTCGCCCCAGGCAGTCGTCTCCCACCTCCAGAATATGGCCGACCTCCTGCACTTGCTGGGGTTCTCCATCAACGTGCCGAAGTCGCACCTGATCTCCTCTCAGAAGCTCCTCTTTATCGGAGCGGTTCTGGACATGGCGCAGTTTCGGGTCTATCCTCCTGAACAGCGAGTCCGGGACATTCGGGCTCTGATTCCCATTTTTCAGCCCTTGTCCCGCGTTTCGGTCAGAGTGACTCTGAGGCTGCTGGGCCTCATGGCCTCCTGCATCCTGCTGGTCAATTATGCCAGGTGGCGTATGCGGGCTCTGCAGTGGGACCTGAAGTTCCAGTGGGCGCAGCATCAGGGAAACCTGTCCGATCACGTCCAGATCTCGGAGGGCACTGCACAACAATTGCAGTGGTGGCTCACGAACCGGCATTGGGTCGACGGCAGATCCCTCTCCCTTCCCCAACCGGAGTTCACAGTGGTGACGGATGCGTCCCTCCTGGGATGGTGCGGCCACATGGGAGAGGCGGAGTCCCGGCTCCATTTCAACCTTTTGGAGCTGTGGGCGATCAGGCTTGCACTGAAGGCATTCCTTCCCTCTGTCAAGGGGAGAGTAGTGCAGGTGTTCACAGACAACACCACCGCCATGTGGTACTGCAACAAACAAGGCGGGGTGGTGTCGTGGACCCTCTGTCAGGAGGCTCTGCGTCTCTGGACATGGCTGGAACATCAGGGCATGTCCCTGGTGGTTCAACACCTGGCAGGTTCTCTGAACGCCAGGGCGGACGAATTGAGCCGCAGGTGCATGCTCGATCACGAATGGCGTCTTCACTCGGAGCCACGCAAGGTCTCTTTCAGCAGTGGGGAGAGCCTTGGTTAGATCTATTCGCCACAGAAGAGAACGCGCAATGTCATCAGTTCTGCGCGTTGGAATTTCCAAGGCGGCACTCTCTCGGCGACGCTTTTCGTCGCGAGTGGAGTTGCGGTCTGTTGTGCGCCTTTCCGCCTATACCACTTCTGCCCAGAGTGCTGAAGATCAGGCGCGACCGGGCCCAAGTCATTCTTGTGGCTCCGGACTGGGCTCGAAGAGTATGGTATCCCGAGCTACTCAGTATGAGCATGGATCCCCCCGATCAGACTGCCTCTTCGGGAGGATCTTCTGTCGCAGCAGCAGGGGACGGTCCTCCACTCGAACCTGTCCAGCCTCCACCTCTTTGCGTGGAGATTGAGCGGCGGCAGTTGATTTCCTTCGACTTGCCTCCTGAAGTTTGTGACGTTATTCTGGCAGCCAGGCGTCCCTCTACTAAAGTGGTATACGCCTGCAGGTGGAACAAATTAGTGGCATGGTGCACAGCAAAGGCTGTGGATCCCCTTTCTGCCCCTCTTTCTGAGGTTCTTTCTTTGGCCCAGCAGGGCTCTGCTCTGGGCACTATCAAGGGCTACCTTTCTGCTATTTCGGCCTTTCTCAGGCTCCCTGATCAGCCCTCTCTTTTCAAGTCCCCTGTTGTAAATAAGTTTCTTAAAGGCATTACTCACCTTTTTCCTCCTATTCCTTTCGTGATGCCTCAGTGGGACTTGAATCTGGTTCTGACGTACTTGATGTGCGCTCCCTTTGAGCCACTTCACAACTGTCCTCTTCGTCTTTTGACGTTAAAGACTGCCTTCCTGGTGGCCATCACTTCCGCCAGGCGGGTGAGTGAGCTCCAGGCTCTTTCCTGTAAGCCTCCTTTCCTTTCAGTCCATCCGGACAAGGTTGTGCTCAGGCCCCGTCCTTCCTTTTTGCCAAAAGTGGTTACGGCCTTTCACATTGGGCAGACTATTACCTTGCCCACCTTTTTTCCGCATCCTTCCAGAGAGGAAGAGCGGCTCCACCGTCTGGACCCAAAACGTGCGCTTTCTTTTTATCTTAACCGCACACAGCAGTTCCGGGTGGATGACCAGCTTTTTGTTGGCTACGTTGGCACCAAGAAAGGTCGGGCGGGCCACAAGAGAACCATCTCCCACTGGGTGTCTTGTGTATCAAAGCCTGTTACTCTTTGGCTAAAAAAGAACCTCCGGTGGGGCTGCGTGCTCATTCCACCAGAGCTACTGCAGCCACTACTGCATTGGGACGTGGTGTCCCCCTGCAAGACATATGTCAGGCAGCCACGTGGGCCTCGCTGCACACGTTTACCAAACATTACTGCCTCGACAGTCAAGTCCGGAGAGATGGCTTCTTTGGCCGTTCTGTTCTCCGTGAATTTCTGGTGTGTTCTTAGTTCGCAGACCCACCACCGGGGTTGGTATTGCTGGGGTATCTATTCTAAGGTAAGGAATCTATCACTATGTGTTTCTTTCAGATGCACAAGTTACTTACCTTTGGTAACGATATATCTGTAAGAAACATTAGTAGTGATAGATTCCTTACCGCCCCACCCATCCTCCCCGTTCTGCGAACTAATTTCTAGGGTTAAGGTCATCCCTTTCAGGGCCCTAGTTTCAAGGCACCAGTGGTCCGTATCTTGCATGGCTCTGCGTTCCTGGCGCGGAATGTCGTGTACAGAACTGACGTCAGCGCGCGTGGGCAGCATCCAAGTAGCGCCTGCGATGTCATCTCGGCGACCACGACGCCAACGACGGACGCGGAGCGCACGACTCCCCTACCAACGCGCAGGGGTACTGCTGATGAAAACTTTCCGGATCCAGTCTGACGCCTGGGGATATTCTAAGGTAAGGAATCTATCACTACTAATGTTTCTTACAGATATATCGTTACCGAAGGTAAGTAACTTGTGCGACAATGCCCTTTGATGGGCTCCGTCTCTTCGGTAGACTCAGTGCTGGAGCGCCTCAAGGATAGCAGATCTACAGCCAGGTTCTTGGGTCTTTCCATAGCCCCTCGCCAACCCCAGTCCGCATTTCAAGGCTATGCAAGGGGCTTCCAGCCGAGTCTTTACCTGCACTGCCACCAGAGCGCGCAAGCTTCCCAGCCTCTGCGTGGCCGAGGACACCGTATCCACAGACCCTATGGCATCAGGAAGCCAGTGGTCGGGCCAGTCCACCACTCACACAGCCTCCAAACCCCTATAGTTTGCCCTGTTACCATCATAGGCACCCAGTGGGAGGCAGTATACGCCATCACCTGCCCCGCTGGAGGTCTATAACATCAGACCGCTGGATTCTTCAGATTGTCTGTAAGGGCTAATCCCTCCTGTTCGTGACTACTCCTCCACCCATTCCACCCACTTGTGACAGGCGAATGGAGGATCATCTATCCTTGCTCCGCCAGGAAGTGACGACTCTTTTGGCCAAGGGAGCTATAGAGTACAGATGCCAGAAGTAGTTCGTAGTTGTTATTCCCTGCTACTTTCTGGTGCCAAAAAAGATCGGAGACCTTTGTCCTATTCTAGACCTGCGCCCTCTCAATTTCTTCCTCTAGAAGGTGAAGTCCAAAATGCTCACGCTCGCTCAAGTCCTGTTTGTCCTGGACCCGGGACTGGATGGTAGCATTGGACTTGCAAGACGCTTACTTCCACATTCCCGTCCTGCTTGCCCACAGGCATTGCATACAGTTCGCGGTGGGCTACGAGCTCTTTCAGTTCACTGTGCTTCCTTTTGGTTTTACCAGCGCCCCTTAGGTGTTTACCAAGGTGATGGCAATGGTTGTAGCTCATCTGCGGAGGTCACGGGTGCCAGTCATCCCCTTTTTTGATGACTGGCTGTTGAAGGCGACTCACCCCAGGCTGTCTGCCACCTCCAGACTATGGGGGACCTTCTTCACTTGCTGGGGTTCAGTATAAACGTGACAGTCACACCTGACTCACACTCAGACGCTCCCTTTCATCAGAGCCATTCTGGATACGGTGCTGTTTTCAGCCTACCCTCCAGAATTTCAAGTCCATTATATTCAGGCATCTGAAAGAGACACGTTAGTGACAGATTCCTTACCTTAGAATATCCCCAGGCGTCAGGCTGGATCCGGAAAGTTTTGCGTAGCAGTACCCTTGCGCGTCGGTAGGCGGCGTCGTGCGGCTCCGCGTCCGTCGTCGGCGTCGTGATCGCCGGGATGACGTCGCGGGCAGTACTTAGGCGCCGCCCCTGCGCGCTGACGTCAGTTCTTCTTTTTCCGCGCCAGCAAGCGCAGATCCGGGAAGAGCAGTGCTCTGGTCATTTTTTGACCATACTTTTTGGTGATTTTTTCACTGTTTTTCCATCTTTCAAGGTGTCGTAGGGATGCCCGGCTTCAAGCGATGTGGCGCCTGTGCGCGGATGATGTCCGTCACCGACCCGCATTGGGAGTGTCTCTTCTGCCTCGGCCGAGGCCACGACACGGAGTCTTGTACCGACTGCCAGGCCCTCCACCCGAAAGCTTTGCGAGAGCGGTCTCGAAAGCTCCTCGAGGCCCGGCATTCGGCTCCGCGGAAGCCCCGGTCGCGTGAGAGGTCCAGGGGTCGATCGCGGAGTCCACACCGGTCGTCGGCGTCGAAGTCTTCTTCGTCCGGTAAGTCGAAGCACAAAAGTCCAAAAAGCATCATCGCTCTAGGACTTCGCCTCGCCGGTCTCGCGACTCGGCTGAGGCCCCTCCCGGCACCGTCCCCGCGGCCCCGGACATGCCTGTGGAGTCGCCCCCGCCATACCCGCCCTTCCCGGGTTCGGGGGCGGATCCGGCCAAAGTACAGGAATTCCTGTCGGCCATGGCCCGCCTCTTCGGGCCTTCAGGCCCCTCCGGTGCGCCTTCGGGCCCCGCGGGCCCTGATGGGGTTGCTCCGGCGTCGCCGACGGCTCCGGCCCCGGCGTCGCCCGTGCCTCCAGCCTCGGTCCCGGCTTCGGCCCCGGCCTCGATCCCGGCTCCACAACCCCCATCGACGCCGGTCGACCTAACGACACCTCCGCCGGCGCCGATGTCTCCGGTGCCGTTCTCGGCGCCGCCCTGGGCTCCGGCCGGCGTCGTCCCCCTGTTCCTTCCGGCTCCGGACATGGATCCGGACCGACGTCGCTCGACGCCGGCGCCGATGGGACCTTGGGTCCCAACTGTCCCTCCTCCTCCTTATTTTGAACCAGAGGAGGACCAGTTGGACTGGAAGGGGTCTAATGACCCTCTGACACAACACTGTCAGTACGATCAGGACTGGACAGAGAGTCTAGGGGAGGCCAGTGGTCTGGATACTTCCCCTGACACTGGCATGCTGTCTCCTCCCGTGGCTACGGAGGAGGGAGCCAATTTTGGTACGGTGTTGCGTAGGGCAGCTGGGGCCTTACATCTCCAACTTCCTACTTTGACGGTCAAGCCTAACATCTTGACAGAGGTGCTTCAGCCGGCAGCCTCCTCTGCGGAGACTGTGCTGCCGTTTAACGACGCCCTCACTGACGTTCTTTTGGGCGCCTGGTCCAAGCCCAACACAGGGGCTCCTGTGGATCGGAACGTGTCACGACGCCATCGCCCAGCTCCGGGCGACCCCCTGTTTCTCTCTGTCCACCCCACTCCTGAGAGCTTGGTTGTCCAAGCCTCCGCTTCCCAAACCGCCTTCCCTACCGCTCCTCCGGATAGGGAATCCAAACGCCTGGATCAGTTTGGGAAGAAGGGTTTTTCTTCCTCCAGTGCTGGCTTGCGGTCCGTTAACACCGCTTGTCTTTTGGGCCGATATACCCACTCCCTGTGGGATTCGGTGGCGGATGTTTTGCCCCAGTGTCCTGAGGAGGTCCAGACACTGCTTTCCCGCGCCATTGCGGAAGGAAGGGATGCGGCTAAATACACCATTCGTTGTGGCCTTGACACCGCCGACTCGCTGGGCAGGTCTATTGCAACGACGGTGGCGCTCAGAAGCCACGCCTGGCTGAGAACCACTGGTTTTTCAGGGGATGTCCAGAATACTCTCATGGACATGCCCTTTGATGGAGTCGGTCTTTTTGGGTCCAAAGCAGACCATGCGTTGGAGCGCTTTAAGGACTCACGGGCTACTGCCAAGTCCCTGGGCCTTTCTGCTACTCGCCCTCCGCTGACTTCTGCTTTTCGCCCCTATCGTGGCCACGGTAGGGGCGCCCCTTCACGTCAGCAGCCCAG
Source organism: Calotriton arnoldi (assembly GCA_963921515.1). Classification (NCBI taxonomy): domain Eukaryota; kingdom Metazoa; phylum Chordata; class Amphibia; order Caudata; family Salamandridae; genus Calotriton; species Calotriton arnoldi. The sequence goes on along the minus strand of CAWUFW010007344.1, from coordinate 966,565 downwards.
CCACCGGCCCGCGCAGCAGGCGTCTTCGCGTGGCCGAGGACGTGGATTCCGCCGTGGCGGATCGGGCAACCAGCGTGCGGGTCAGGCCACCACCTCCAACCCGTCCGCGGCCTCCAAGCCCTCCTAGTTCCTCTTTTCAGGTGCACAGCACGCCAGTAGGGGGCAGGGTCCGCCATCACCTTCCCCACTGGCGCACCATCACCTCGGACAGGTGGGTCTTGGACATTGTCCGAAGGGGCTACTCCCTCCCCTTCGAGACCACTCCCCCAGCCATGCCACCTCAATTCCACCGCATGTCAGGGGATCACTTGGTGCTTCTACAGAAGGAAGTCACGGCCCTCTTGACCAAGAGTGCCATCGAGCATGTTCCGACCCCAGAAGTAGGGCGTGGTTGCTACTCCCACTACTTTCTGGTGCCCAAAAAGGACAAGGAGGACATGCGTCCTATCTTGGACCTCCGGAACGTCAATCGCTTCCTCCGGAAGGAGAAGTTCAAGATGCTCACCCTAGCTCAGGTCTTGACTGCCCTCGATCCTGGAGACTGGTTGGTAGCGTTGGACTTGCAGGACGCGTATTTCCACATCCCCGTCCTGCCGGCCCACCGGCGTTACCTTCGGTTCACGGTAGGCCACGAGCATTTTCAGTTCACCGTGCTCCCCTTTGGCCTTACAAGTGCCCCTCGGGTGTTCACGAAAGTGATGGCGGTGGTCGCAGCTCATCTGCGCCGGGCAGGGGTTTCAGTCTTCCCCTACCTCGACGACTGGTTGTTGAAGGCGGGCTCGTCCCAGGCAGTCGTCTCCCACCTCCAGACTACGGCCGAACTCCTGCACTCGCTGGGGTTCTCCATCAATGTGCCGAAGTCGCATCTGATTCCTTCTCCACAGCTCCTTTTCATCGGAGCAGTTCTGGACACGACGCAGTTTCGGGCCTATCCTCCCGAACGGCGAGTCCGGGATATTCAGGCTATGATTCCGATCTTTCGGCCTTTATCCTGGGTTTCGGTACGGATGACCCTGAGGCTGCTGGGCCTCATGGCCTCCTGCATCCTGCTGGTCACTCATGCCAGATGGCATATGCGGGCTCTGCAGTGGGACCTGAAGTTCCAGTGGGCGCAGCACCAGGGCAACCTGTCCGATCACGTCCAGATCTCGGAGGGGACTGCAAGACAGTTGCAGTGGTGGCTCTCGAACCGGCAATGGGTCATGGGCAGATCCCTCTCCCTTCCCCAGCCAGAGCATACAGTTGTGACGGACGCATCCCTTCTGGGATGGGGCGGTCACATGGGAGAGGCGGAGATCAGAGGCCTCTGGTTTCCGGCGGAGTCCCGGCTCCATATCAACCTTCTGGAGCTCCGGGCGATCCGACTTGCACTCAAGGCATTCCTTCCCTCTGTCAAAGGGAAGGTAGTGCAGGTGTTCACAGACAACACCACCGCCATGTGGTACTGCAACAAACAGGGCGGGGTGGGGTCTTGGACCCTTTGTCAGGAGGCTCTGCGCCTCTGGACATGGCTGGAACATCAGGACATGTTCCTGATGGTTCAACACCTGGCAGGTTCCCTGAACGCCAGGGCGGACGAACTCAGCCGCAGGTGCATGATGGATCACGAATGGCGTCTTCACTCGGAAGTGGCGCAAGGACTCTTTCTACAGTGGGGAGAGCCTTGGTTAGATATATTCGCCACCGAAGAGAACGCGCAATGTCATCAGTTCTGCGCGTTGGAATTTCCAAGGCGGCACTCGCTCGGCGACGCTTTTCGTCACGAGTGGAGTTGCGGTCTTTTGTACGCCTTTCCGCCTATACCACTTCTACCCAGAGTGTTGAAGAAGATTCGGCACGACCGGGCCCAAGTCATTCTTGTGGCTCCGGACTGGGCTCGAAGAGTTTGGTATCCCGAGCTACTCAATATGAGCATAGATCCCCCGATCCGTCTGCCTCTTCGGGAGGATCTTCTGTCGCAGCAGCAGGGGACGGTCCTCCACCCGAACCTGTCCAGTCTACACCTGCTTGCGTGGAGATTGAGCGGCGGCAGTTGATTCCTTTCGACTTGCCTCCCGAAGTTTGTGATGTGATTCTGGCAGCCAGGCGTCCTTCCACTAAGGTGGTATACGCCTGCAGGTGGAACAAATTTGTGGCATGGTGCACAGCAAAGGCTGTGAATCCCCTTTCTGCCCCTCTTTCTGAGGTCCTTCTGTTCCTTCTCTCTCTGGCCCAACAGGGTTCTGCCCTGGGTACCATCAAGGGTTATCTTTGTGCTATCTCGGCCTTCCTCAGGCTCCCTGATCAGCCCTCCCTTTTCAAGTCCCCTGTTGTTAACAGGTTCTTAAAAGGCATTACTCACCTCTTCCCTCCTGTTCCGTTTGTGATGCCTCAGTGGGATTTGAACTTGGTTCTTACCTTTTTAATGTGCGCTCCCTTTGAGCCTCTGCATAACTGTCCTCTTCGTCTTCTGACTCTAAAGACAGCCTTTTTGGTGGCCATCACCTCCGCTCGGCGGGTGAGTGAGCTCCAGGCTCTATCTTGCAAACCTCCCTTTCTGTCTGTTCATCCAGACAAGGTTGTTCTTCGGACGCGTCCGTCCTTCTTGCCAAAGGTGGTTACTGCTTTCCACATTGGGCAGACCATCACTTTGCCCACCTTCTTTCCGCCTCCGCATCCTTCTAGAGAGGAAGAGAGGCTCCACCGTCTGGACCCAAAACGTGCGCTCTCCTTCTATATCGACCGCACAAAACACTTCCGGGTGGATGACCAGCTCTTTGTTGGCTACGTGGGCGCCAAAAAGGTCGGGCGGTGCACAAGAGGACCATCTCCCGCTGGGTTACCTTGTGCATCAAGACCTGCTATTCTTTGGCTAAGAAGGAGCCTCCTGTTGGGCTGCGTGCCCATTCCACCAGGGCAACGGCTGCTACCACGGCCTTGGGCCGCGGTGTTCCGCTGCCGGTTATCTGTCAGGCAGCTACGTGGGCCTCGCTGCACACGTTTACAAAGCATTACTGCCTTGACAGTCAGGTCCGGAGGGACGGCTTCTTTGGCCGTTCTGTCCTCCAGGACTTCCTTGTCTGATCTTTGTTCGCAGACCCACCACCGGGGTTGGTATTGCTGGGGTATCTATTCTAAGGTAAGGAATCTGTCACTAACGTGTCTCTTTCAGATGCACAAGTTACTAACTTGTGTAACGATATATCTGTAAGAGACAGTAGTTAGTGACAGATTCCTTACCGCCCCACCCATCCTCCCCGTTCTGCGAACTGATTTCTAGGGTTAAGGACATCCCTTTCAGGGCCCTAGTATTTTTTCAGACACCTATGTCAGCTTCTTGCATGGCTCTGCGTTCCTGGCGCGGAAAGTCGTGTACAGAACTGACGTCAGCGCGCAGGGGCGGCGCCTAAGTACTGCCCGCGACGTCATCCCGGCGATCACGACGCCGACGACGGACGCGGAGCCGCACGACGCCGCCTACCGACGCGCAAGGGTACTGCTACGCAAAACTTTCCGGATCCAGCCTGACGCCTGGGGATATTCTAAGGTAAGGAATCTGTCACTAACTACTGTCTCTTACAGATATATCGTTACACAAGTTAGTAACTTGTGCAGCGATACCGATGTTTCAGCCTCTATCCTGGATTTCGGTGAGACTGACTCTGAGGCTGCTGAGTCTCATGGCCCTCCTGCATCCTGCTTGTGACACATGCCCGCTGGCATATGCGGGCTCTGCAGTCAGACCTGAAGTTCCAGTGGGAGCAGCATCAGGGGAATCTCTTCAACATGGTCCTGAGCTCGTAGGGAACTGCAAAAGATCTTCAGAGGTGGTTAAAGAACCGCGATTGGGTCAGGGCCAGACCCTTTCCCTTCCCCAACCAGGTCTGACAATGGTGACAGATGTCACTCTTGGGATGGGTGCAGCCATCTTGGATAGGTGGAGATCAGAGTTCTCTGGTCTCCGGCGGAATCCGGACTCCACATCAACCGTCTCGAGGTACGGGCGATCCGGCTGGCATTAAAAGCTTTTGTGTCCTCCATCAAGGGAAGGCTAGTGCAGGTTTTCAGCCAACTCGACTGCCATGTGGTACTGCAACAAACAGGATAGGGTAGGGTCGTGAACCCTCTGTCAAGAGACCCTGCATCTCTGGACATGGCTGTCACGTCAGGGCATTTACCTGGTGGTTCAACACCTGGCGGGCTCTCTGAACTCCAGGGCAGACTAACTCAGCCAAAGGTTCCTAGCGGATCAGGAATGGCAGTCCATCCGGAGATGATGCAAGGTCTTTTTCAGCTGTAGTGAGAGCCTTGGTTAGATCTGTTTGCCACCGTCAAGATCGTGCAGTGTCAGCAGTTCTGCGCACTGGAGTTTCCAAGGTGGCTCTCGCACAGACGCTTTTTGTCTCGAGTGGAGCTCAGGCCTCCTGTAAGTCTTTCCACCCATACCACTCCTGCCTAGAGTTCTCAGGAAGATGGGAACGACTGGCCCCAAATCATTCTTTTGGCTCCGGACTGGGCCCGGAAAGTTTGGTATCCCGAGCTGTTGAGCATGGCCATCGGTCCTCCGATCCGGATGCCTCTTCGGGACGATCTTCTGTCACAGCAGCAGGGAAGGGTTCTCCACCTGAACCTGTTAATGCTCCGCCTTCATGTGTGGAGATTAGGTGGCGACAGTTGACCGCTTTCGACCTTCCGCCCGAAGTCTGCACTGTTATCTTGCCAGCCAGGCATCCCTCCATCAAGACTGTATACGCCTGCCGTTGGGGCAAGTTTGTCGCATGGTGTGCAGAAAAACCGGTTGACCATCTTTCTGCTCCCCTCTCTTAGGTCCTTCTCTTTATCCTTTCTCTTGCCCAGCTGGGCTCTGCACTGGGCACCCTAAAGGGCAATCTTTCTTCCATCTCAGGCTTTCTGTGGTTGCTTGATTAGCCACCCCTCTTCAAATCCCCTGTTCTAAATAGGCTCTTGAAAGGTTTGCAACACTTTTCCACCTTTGCCCTTCATAATGCCTCAGTGGGACCTTAATCTGGTCTTAACTTGTGTGCTCCCTTTGAGACATTGCACTATTGTCCTCTCAGGCTCCTTACCATCAGGAAGGCTTTCATGGTGGGAAAAACATTCTGCCTGGCGGGTCAGCGAGCTTCAGGCTTTGTCATCCAAGCCTCCGTGCCTGAACATCTACCCAGACAAGCTGGTTCTTTGCACGAGAGCTTTCTTTCTGCCAAATGTTGTCACACCCTTTCATGTGGGCCAGTCCATCACCCTGCCTACTTTTTGCCCTCCACCTCAGGAAGAGGCGCGACTCCACATTCTGGACACAAAAAGAGCGTTGTCGTTCTACCTTGACCGCACAAAAGAATTCCGGGTGGACAACCAACTCCTAGTGGGGTATATCTGAGCAAAGAAGGGAAAGGCTCAGCAGAAACGGACCATCTCCTGATGGATCGTGATCTGCATTAAAATCTGCTAGGCATTGGCCAAGAAACAACCCTCTGAGGGCTTGCATGCTCATTCCACCAGAGCTAAGGCTCTGACCAGTGCGTTAGCACGCAGAGTCCTGATCCTTATATCTGCCAAGCGGCTGCTTGTACCTCTCTGCATTCGTTCATAAGGCACTACTGCCTGAACACTCTGGTTCATAGGGATGAGCACTTTGCTTGTTTGTTCCTGCAGGACTTTTTGATGTGAAATTGTTTCACAGACCCTCTTCCGGGTAGGTATTGCCTGGGGAAATCTACGACAGCAGTCTCTATCAGTTGAACATGTTACTTACCTTCTGGAACGCCTTATCTGGTAGAGACTATCCAGCCGCAGATTCCTTACCGACCCCCCCCCCCCCCCATCCTCCCCGCTCAGCTAATGGATTTCTTGGGACAGGGCTTTCCCGTTTCAGGGCCCTAGTTTTCCACACCAGTGGTCCGTGTTCTTCATGGCTCTGCGCTCCTGGCGTAGAAAGTCGCGAAAAGTGACATCACCGCTCTGGGGTGGCACCTATATAGGCACCGCACATGTCACTTCCGGGGCAGCCGGCAATGCCACGAGGAGCCGAGCGACACTACCTACCAGCGCACATGGATACTGCTCACGAAATAATTCCGGATCCAGTCTGACACCTGGGGGATAATTCTGAGGTGAGGAATCTGCGGCTAGAAGTCTCTCAGGAAAGGCTTTACCAAAGGTAAGTTACTTGTTCTTCTGATACTTACCAATCTGAGGACATGCAGTATGTTTGAGGGAAAGTTTGAAAGATTTAGCACTAAAGTCTGACTTTTTTTCAAAGGTCTAGTATATATTTTATGGTTCCTCCTTAGCATGTTATGATTAAATTTGTCTTGGCGTCAGAGTTGATTTGAGTGCATGTTGGAAAAAGTTAAAAATAAATGTTAATCATGTGGTGGGATTTCAGCACTTAAGGGTTAGTGAGCTCTGTTTGTTTGCCTGCCACTTCTCAAGATATTACCAGACGTGTATGTCAGGTGATGTTATGAAGATGTTGTTTCATTGAGCAAGAGCATTGTAGCATGTACATTGTTGAAGTTTCATCTACTTGATCTATGAATTTTTCTATGAATAATTGGGTGGCTTAAATGTTGAGCTCCTGCATTCCGGTACCTATTGCCTATCACTGAAGTCACAATTAAGAAATGTGTTGAGTATTAAAATGTGTCCAAAGTTTGACACTATTTTCCCTTCCCTCTTGTATAGGAATGTCTATTATCAGAAGACAGGTGAAAATGACAAAAAAAGTATCCCACAATCAGAAAACTTCATTGTGGATGAAGGCTTTCACTCACGCTAGTGCGTAATGCCAAAATCGAAGCGGAAAGGAGCTAATCGAAAAATGAGAAGCGCTTCGCTTCGAGAAGGCGATCCTGTGAAGTTACTGCTTGTGAGTGAAGAAGGAATGCTAAAGAAAAAAACAAAGATGCAAACAAGAGATAATAGATGGCTGCAGCCTGGCCGTATGGCATTGTGTGAAGAGGGAGGAAACTGGTTTCCTTGAAGAACTCATTTTAAAAATTTAAAAAATAAAGAAAAAATGAAAAAAACAGAAGAAACAAAAATATAATAAAAAAAAGTTGGAAGAATTTGCCTGGCAGCAAAAGAAAAAATGGAGCTAACTTTCTGTGAAATGAAAATACATTTACTTAATGGAAATTGGAGGAGGAAAGAAATCAAATTAGCCTGCGTGGAGGGGAAGGGAAAGATGCATTTTTTGCCTGTTTCGAAGATGGGTGTCTCAGTTGCCTTTCCACCTCAATTCAAATGGGGAAGTAAAGATGCAAAATGTGTTCCTTCTCTCCCTGCCCCTTCCTTCCCTCTCTGTGCCTTCCGTCGCTCACCTTGCTCATCCAACCCTACCTCTTCCTGATGAAACGGACTTGAGTAGTTGCACAGTTTTCATAAGGCAAATGTAAGTTTCGCCCTATGAAGCACACCTTTTGAAAGTTTTTGGGTTTTTTTGTTTGTTTTTGTTTTAAGTATCAGATGGAGAGCGGTTTCTGATCGTTCTCCTGGACTCGGCTGCTGCCACATGATTTTTCATTAAATCTTGTAACAGCCTCTACAAACAGTGCTTGCTTTTCTGATTGGGCTGTTCGTATTATTTTTTTTATTATTTTGGTTATGGTGGGCTGAGTGTGGTGTTCAGCTATACCATGACTGGCATGTTTTATCCTAGTGAAATACAAACATTTATTAACTTTAAATTTAATTGGAAGGTGTCGGGTGGGGTGGGTTATGGATTGGACAAGGAAAACCATTTAAATTGGCATAAAACTAAATTGCCCCACGCAGGCTTTAGGTTTCAAGCGTATGCTGTTCCGTCTGGTGTTGTAGCCATCTCGCGAACAATAAACGAAAAAACATAAACTAAAAAAAAATAAGGAAAAAATAAATGTAAAAAAATTAAAATCTTAATACATTTTTTGACTCACTTGTTTCCTTTAGTTTACTGTGTATTCACCCCAAGTATGTATGTGTGATGATAGAGATCTCATACTGCTATCTAGGGGTAGGGTTTTTAGTAAAGACAGGAAGATTGGCGCTCAAGCTAGTTTGCGTTGTCTATATAGCCAAAATGTGTACGGTGCTGCCAGGTCGGGGGAGATACCCTGTAACCCCCGTGAGTGTGAGAGTCCAAGAACCCACACCAATAATGAGAATACTGTCCCGGGCACACGTAATGTAGGATAAAACAATGGTTGAAAGTCTCGTATTGTACCAATATCTATGGTCGACACCAGAATGTTAATCAAATGAATTTAATGCTGTAACAATGAAAATCGAACAACCAGCCAACACGTGTTTCGTCACATGAGGGAACTATCCCGTGACTTCTTCAGGGCTCTGTGTGGAAAATATACCGTCAGACAGGACATAACAGTGCGCCGGAATAGGAAGATGCGAAGGGTAGTACGCAAAGGAAGGATACTGTCCAGTGTCTCACGAAAGCGAGGGGGGAAGAACGGCGTGTATGCCGATTTGAAGAAAATGATCTAGAGTGTTCGATGCTGCGTATCCGGAAACCAACCCTCTGTCAGTGTCTCCCCACCGGCAGCTCTGTACACTCGAGATTCACCTCTTCTGATCAGCATACACGCTGTTCCCCCCCGCAGCCACGAACACTCGAGATTAGCTTCGTCAGATCGGCATACACGCCGTTCCCCCCGCAGCATCGAACACTCTAGATCATTTTCTTCAAATCGGCATATACGCCGTTCCCCCCTCGCTTCCGTGAGACACTGGACAGTATCCTTCATTATCCTTCGTTTGCGTACTACCCTTCGCATCTTCCTATTCCGGCGCACTGTTATGTCCTGTCTTTGACGGTATATTTTCCACACACAGCCCTGAAGAAGTCACGGGATAGTTCCCTCATGTGACGAAACACGTGTTGGCTGGTTGTTCGTTTTTCAATGTTACAGCATTAAATTCATTTGATTAACATTCTGGTGTCGGCCATAGATATTGGTACAATACGAGACTTTCAACCAGAGATCTCATACTAATCAGTGATTTTCTGTGGTTCTTCATGCTTTTCTGCATTTGTTTGGGAACCTTGCTCCATAGAAGACCAGGCTGATGCTCTAACTGGAAGAAATGTGGATGTTCCAGATCTATGCATGTCCTCTAACAGCTGCAGACCGTGCTTGACCCTTCTTCCTTCATGTCACCAACACCTAGTTTTTGCACCTGTTTGGATCAGAAACTGCTCTTGTGCCACATTTTACCTCTCCCTTTGTCAGGTTTGGTTGTACTTGCGTTATTAAGAAATAAGTCTGTATTTTGATTTTTGTTCAGGGGCCGAACATTTGCTCCAGGCTGTGATATTTATTCATTTAAAAGTTTGAGAATTCTTTGAAATAATACAGACCTGCATCATGAAGTGATGAAACCGTGGCAGCTCTAGTTACTGATCTGGCAGATGTTCCCTCTGGAAGTGAAATGGATCTATAAAGATGCTAGTAACATTTGTGATTGTTATTGTCTGCGCCACCCCACCCAAAAAAAAGACACACGGTTCTGGAGCTTACTGCACTGTCACTCTTTTTATTAATTGTTTTTTTACCGTTTTTTAAAAACTTTTTTCCGCAATTGGTTGCAGCCCATATCCTTCCCAGTGGCAGCAGCCCAAAATCTATTTTGGCACATGATTCTGAATGTAAGCTGTGTTAGGGAAAGGAAAGTTTCTGTGATTTGTGTACCCTTTGTTCCTGGGTTTTGTGGGGCAACAAAGTGTGGATGAGAGGCAAATCGTTTTGCAGCGTTTCACAATCAGAATGGTTAGGTTTAGCCCTCTGTGTTGATCATTTTTAGTCAGTTTTAGATGCTTGTGGTTCTTGAACATAGCCGGAAAGAGACCAGGATGATCACCCAAGCGCAGACAACTTCACAAGTGACATAATAGCCATGGAGACACATTATTGCCTACTGACCATTCTGATAATGTTAACAATTAGGTTTGTATGTAGACATCCAAAATAGCATCTGAATGTAAACATTCCCAGTGGGTGAATTTTCAAAGTCCGCTGGCCTGTATGCAGTGAGCAAAAAGGATTTAGGCCTTTATTTAGTTTTTTTAAGCCTAATTTATTTTTATAGCGACACGAACCCTTATTACTTGTTAATTTAGATTCTGATTGAGAATCAGTTCGAACCCACTGCAAAAAAAAAATGCCACAGTATAAACAAAAACCAGGCACTGAGTTATCCAAAATTTCTTTTATTTCACTTAATTTCAGAGTTTTGTATTTCAGGCAGCCATGCAAATTTGATGGACGTACCCCGTGATGAGGAATGGCTGTATGTGGGTGTGGCCGATTTCTCATAAAATTTTTTATTCAGAGCAGTGTTATTTCTCTCGTAGGGGATTTCCATGTATAGTCATAAGCGATGAATAGTCCCGCCCATGTGCGGGGACCCCGGAGCACTTTATCCAAATATGTCCTTAAGTGATGAAGTTCGCCTTTCTTCGGGAAGGCATTGAAAAAGTCACCTAAGAATGTCATAATGCAGCCTAGGAAAAGGCCACAGAGGTCAGAGTTCTTCATCTTGTAATGGCAAAATAAGGGACTGTGAGAATATATACTCTCAGAAAATATCTTTTTTGTAATAGCACAGAAAAAGAACCTTCACAAAGTCTTTTGCTATTAATAGAAAGATATGAATAAGTGCCTGACCCTGTAGCCCATAGGCTGCCATTATAAATATAGAAAAAGTAAACTGTGCCTTTAAGAGCAGAGAGACCACCAATATCCCATCATGCTCAGCCAGAGGCAGTATCCTCAGTTTTTTTCCGGCTCCTTCTGACAGGACCCTTGGAGCATTGAACTCAACCTTTTTAGGTTTTTTTCTTCAATTTAACTCTTCAAATTTCATTACTTTTTGCTTCAGTCGACCTCTTTTGTCCTTCTCTATGAAGCAAAGCGTTTTTCTCTGAGAGAAAAAAAGGCCTTTTTCCTTTTCATAATGCCATCTCTTTTCGACAAATGCCCTAGGTGTGGCAGAAAAAAAGCTAAAACAGATTCTCATGAAGTCTGTATTCTGTGTTTGCCTTCCTCTCATCTTCCTAGCTCCTGTAACATCTGCAAGACCTTCTCCAGATGTACCCTGCGTGACAAGGAGAAGATTCGCCTGCAGGGAAGAGAAGAGAGAAGAAAACAGCAGGTAACGAGTGGAACCTATGAGCGAAGGGGAAGAAAATCTCCCTCCAGATCTCTTACCTCAACCCCCAGTGGACGTGGGAGGTCTGAGGTGTTTATCACCCAGAAAACGCTTACGGTCCCGATCGACATCGAGGAGGTCGCCGTCGACGTCGAAAGGAGGTACGGCGCCGACATGTTCGCCGTCATTGAATGGCTCGACGTCGAAGAAACGCCGATGCTCAACGTCGAGGATCACTATAACGACGTCGAGAGCCACTTCACGCCGTCGACCGCCGTCGAGACAAGTGTCGACGTCGAGGGATACTGACTCTCCGTCGCCGAGAGATAGGTCAACGTCGACAGCTAAACATCGACGCCATGATTGGTCGACTTCGAGAACTCGCTCTTCGTCGACTTCGACGTCGAGGAGCAGATCTTCGTCAAAAAGTGGACGGCGAAGATCAACGTCGAAGGGATCATCGACGTCGAGGCAAGGAAAGACATGTAAAAGAAGGAGAATCTACTCATCGGACTCATTCCAGATCTCCTTCATTGGTGGAGATACCTGAATCTTCCACCCCGGCATCACCTGCACATGTTCTTTCAGGGCCTCCTATTCCGGCTTTGCCTCCTCCGCCTCAGCTTCCAGTACCTCAGCTTACGGTGACTCCAATAATACCAGCACCGGTTCCTCTTGCTCCTGCGGCATCTCGGACCACACCGGCTCCTAGAAGATCACGTTCGAGATCGCGCCGTCGATCTCGACATGGGCACTCACGATCCTCCACTAGATCACGACATTCACGGCGCCACTCTTACCGCAGGCCCAGATCACGTTCATGCCGTTGCCACCATAGACACACATCCTCCTCTACCAGAGACTACTCTCCTACATTGTCCGATTCACCACAACCTCGATCCTCTCCGATTGATGACATTAATACCTTTCAAGAGGTCCTGGTTCGTGGTGCTACTAAACTGAACATTCCTATGGAGACGCCTACTCCATCAACGTCTGTTATTTTTGAAACACTCAAACGCGCGGTGTCTAGACCACTACTTCCTCTAGTGCCAGGCCTGCTCGATCCAGCCATGGAGTTGTTCCTCATGCCAGCTGCAGCAAAATCTGCACCGTCAAGGCTCAAGAAGTACCGCCCACCTGAACAGGATCCTCTGTTCTTAAGGTCTGATCCTCCTCCTGATTCGGTGGTAATTCTGGCTGCACGAAAGTCTCACGCTATTTCTCCATTGGCGACATCTCCCCCCGATAAGGAAAGCAAAAAGTTGTACTCATCAGGACGCAAGATCTGCAACACGGCCGCTACATCAATGAAAGAAGCCAGTGCCATGGCCCTCTTAGGGTTATGATCGCTCCTTGTGGGACTCAATCTTGCCCTTCGCAGACCACCTCCCTAAAGAACATAGGCAAGCTTTCCTAGAAATGGTGCAAGAGGGTGCGATGGTCTCCAATCAAATAATCAGCGCGGCTGCAGACTCCTCGCTCCCGGCTGCTCATGGCTACTGCCATGGAATATCCCTACGTCGGCACGCATGGCTACGCTTAACGTCTCTGAAACCAGACGCATAATTACGCCTACAGAACTTACCATTTTCTGGCTCCACTCTTTTCGGTTCACATGCTGACGACGATATGTCGCTTATGAAAACAGAGATGGATACCTTAAAAGCGGTGAGGCTAGAGAAATCAAAAGAACAGCAACGCTCTTTTCGCCCCTACCACCGACGTTTCTCCGCTCAGAGGGTTCAAATCCCTCAATGGCAATCAAACAGATCACAACAATACCAGCGGCCGTACCAACAGCGCAAACTGCAGAGAGCTCGTAACTCCCAACAAACGACTCAAGGAGGACGACAACCCGCTGCACCAAAACCATGAATCCTCACTTCCCCCCTCTGCTGTTACCTACTCCGGTAGGGGGAAGCATTGTAAATTATCTGGCAGAGTGAAACAGCATCACAACAGACGCCTGGGTCTTGAATATTGTCAAACATGGTTATTGTCTCAGGTTCACTGCCCCACCTCCTTCTATCCCTCCGAAGGCATCCGCGTCTCGCCTAAAGCTCTTACAGGAAGAAGTCAACATCATGTGCCACAAAAAAGCGATCGAACCTGTCCCGCAGAACCAACGCGGTCAAGGTATCTACTCCCGATACTTTCTAGTGCGGAAGAAAGACAGACTCGCTTTCAGGTCGATTCTCGACCTTCGCATCGCAAACAAGTGGATCAAAAAGGAAAAATTCAGAATGTTGGCCTTACATCAAATTTATCCACAACTTCAAAAGGGAGACTGGCTCTGTGCGATAGACCTACACGACTCCTATTTTCACGTTCCAATAACAGTCTCATCGGAAGTTTCTCAGGTTTGTTGTGGGACACAATCACTACCAGTATGCGGTTCTCCCATTCGGCCTCAAGTCAGCGCCCAGGACATTCTCCAAATGCATGGCTGTGGTGGCAGCGCATCTTCGGAAACAAAAAATCTTTGTATATCCTTACCTGGACGACTGGCTCATCAAAGCAGCCACATTCTCAGAAGCCCAAGAACATTTCCTAAGGACATGCGATCTGCTTTATCGCTTGGGTCTACATGTCAATATGCAAAAGTCCACGGCAACGCCTGTTCAGACTCTGCATTACTTAGGAGCTACCATCGACGCACTACAGGAAAAGGTGTTTCCTTCGGAGGAACGACGGTTATCCATTCTCCAAAAATGTTACAACCTTCAGCGGATAACCTGTCTATCAGTACGCATAGTCTCCACTCTCCTCGGCTCGATGGCCTCCTGCATATTCCTGACGCTCATCTCCAGGAATGTTTAGAGGACAAGTGGAACCAATTCTCGGGGAACTGGGAGGACAAGATTACACTATCAACTCATGCAGTGGAATCTCTTCAGTGGTGGTGCTCCCAGAAGAATCTCCTGTGCGGAATGCCCACGAGTGGGTTCTGCACGAAGAAGTCGCAGAAAGTATTTTCAGTCTGAGAGTCACACCTTTGTTGCGGGGATTCTGCACATATACAGAACTATGCGCAGGAAAGCAGGACCTCGGTGTATGGTGGTGTACCAACCATCCACATTAGTGCCCAAAATCCCAATCCGACTAGCTATAGTGTCTCATTTGTTCTCCGTACTACAGCGAAGCTACCAATGATTAGACATCCCAGAACACGGACTCTTTCAGGAATCGCGGGAGCAAGAACACTCTTTCATTACTCACTCATACTTGTCCACAACGTGCGTATTAAGAGACACGGTATAGTTTAAAATGTTTATTTTAACTAACGTGCTCTAAGACCCAGTACACGTGCCAGTACTAGCAGTATAATGCATAAAGACAAAATAGTAAGCATTGTTACAATTCCATAGAATACAAACGGGTACAGCATTTTATAAAGACAGTGGATAAAGGACTATAATGCCTTGCCACCCTCCCCGTGCTAGTAACTAGTTTATTATAAAAATAGAAGACCTCTGGGCTTTGTCAGAGGGACCCCATACCTTAAGAACTAGATGCAAGGTTTACATCATCGGACAAGCACAGCTCTTCTCCCTGGAAAGGTTTTTCTCCAAGTGCTTCTAACAGGTATCTTGCAATATTAAAAGCACTCGAATTTCAGCAGTGCAGCTGTGCTTCGTGTTATGTCTAAGTGCGTGGGGCTGACCAGAACTGAATAACAAGGGACGTTGTTTTTCGACCTTGTACATCGTGTGCAGACGAAAACCACAGAGAACAGCAGAAAACGTGAAAGGCAGAAATGTAGACAGTTCTCATGAACATAGGCACAAGCAGAGTCTGGAAAAATAAAGTCACGAAGTAACGTGTGCAAACGAGGCATCATGGCAGCTAGGCTTAAGCTAACTTAGCAATGTCGACAATGAGGCCATAATCCACACTACACCCTCCCCTTGTCAGTCCATAGGTCAAGACATAGGACGAAAACAGAGTTCAAATAGATGGAGCAGAATGTAAACGTCTATTGGTGGGATAAGTCTTTTTGAAAAAATGTGGAAAAAAAATTCTAGATGGGGCCAGAAAAAAGGTCACTCGAAGAGAATAAAAAAAATCCAGCTATGCAGTTTATTGAGTCAATGCAACTAATCCATCAGAGTGTATGCGCAGAAAACTGCAACACCTTCCAAAAAGACATCATTGTCATCGTTTGAAAAAAGAGATGCCATCCAGTTCAACAAATCAAAGCTGCATTCATGTTCCTCATAATAGGGAGCAGCGATCAGCATTGCGGGACAACTTGCGTGATATTCAATATAACTTTGTTGTAGGAGATTCTGAGCAGCCGCACAGATATCCCATTGTGCCAAGACTCCAAGTGCAGCCGCACGCGCCATTAATCCATCACCGGAACGTTCTCGTTCATGGGCCATTAAGGGGCCCATCAACTGGTCGAAATCCGGGTCCGAACAAGACGTATTGGAGAGGCAAACATCCAAGGACCATGAGAACGGACATCGTAAACAGGACAACACAGGTTGCACGCAAGTGAAATACGCAAAGCGAAAAGATAATCCATAAGCCACGCTGAGTGTTGCCAGTGGCAATGTACCGAAGCTTTCATGCATGCAGTTACGGAGCATCCGCAGTCGCCCTGGGCTGTGTAGGCCCACAAGAGGTGCAGCCATTGCGCAGCAGGCAAAGCAAAAGCAATATTCCAGCAGCTAAGGCTCGGATCAATGGGAAGCCACCAAAAGACGCTAAAAAAAATGGAATGAATAAAAGCCGGTATTACACCAAATATCATCTGAAAGGACGTCAGAAGGCCAGAACCCACAACTTTAAAAAAGTGCACAAGGCCGTTGGTATTAGACGCATTAAATATACGGTGAATCAGTTCACCGAAATGTTGGGGGAGGTTAGTATTTAAAAGGGCCTGTATTTCCCTGTGGGCGCTGGCCACCTGGAGGACGAAGGTCTCCCGTGCGGAAGTTAGCATAACCTCCTGGTTTAATAATCGTGCCTTTATTCTGCTCAATTTATTGAAATCTGCCTTTAAAGTCGGTATGTAAGGCCAAATGGAACTAACTTCCCATGCGGGGGTGGAAAAAGCACGTTTTTGCAGCATACTACGCGTTGCGAAACTGTTACAATGTAGGGTATGCCGGCTTGCAACCCACAGCAATCTTGATTATTTAAAAGCAGATGGCTACCGTTAGCAAGCATAGTGAAAGTTGGTGATATAGCTGGAACAGGAATACCCTTTAAAACACATGCAAGATTCGGGCGGAAACATTACAAGCCCCGTGCAATTTAATGTTTTTACAAACAAGGGAATGACCCACTGTAGAATCGCAAGACTCCCCAGTAAGGTACACCTCCTTGTCATCCCTAAGGCATCTGTATGTGAAAGGCAAGGACCACACTTCATGCAGAAAGGTACTGCCCAAGGCCTCAAAACGGCCAATCGGGTAATGTTTCATGCAGGAACTGAATTCAAACAAAGAAAAAGGGAAAGAGAAAACCCCATGTATAAGCCAAACTGCAGAGTCCGTTTCCGCTACAGAGAAAGGTAAAGGATCTATTTTTTCTATATGTA
The DNA here is from genome assembly GCA_963921515.1 of Calotriton arnoldi. Classification (NCBI taxonomy): domain Eukaryota; kingdom Metazoa; phylum Chordata; class Amphibia; order Caudata; family Salamandridae; genus Calotriton; species Calotriton arnoldi. The sequence continues at coordinate 949,866 of CAWUFW010007344.1, read as the reverse complement.
GAAGAGTGTATGTTGCATCTTTCATGGACATGAATTGCTGTTTCTCAGTCAAGTTAAACGGCAAAAACAATGCGGAAGCGTTTAAGTTATCCCATGGTACCTTCCCCATTTTCAGAGTTTGCAAAGTCCATGCAAACTGCATCACTGAACGCAATTGATCCTGACCATGATATAACACAGACACTTCATCTTGTACAATATCAACAACAGAGGAAACAATGTTGTCTAATGTGTAAATGCGGGAAGACAGCGTGTTAATACTATTGTCAACAACAGCAAGTACTTTTTCTAAATTTGCTTCGTCTATTTCCCGTAAACGGGAAGCAGCTTCTATTTGAGAAAGCTTCCAGATTTCATTGTAAGTCGCATAAAGAAATCTTTTCGGTCTCGGACCTCTAGGTCCCAGAACAAAGTCGGCCACATCAATGTTACTGGATAACAGGGATAAATGTTGTTTCACGGACTCTAGTGTAGAGTGCTGCAACCACTGTTTACATAATTTTCCCACTGAATATGTTCTAACCGAACGCGAGTTAGAAAAAGGTGGATCTGAAAGAGACACGTTAGTGACAGATTCCTTACCTTAGAATATCCCCAGGCGTCAGGCTGGATCCGGAAAGTTTTGCGTAGCAGTACCCTTGCGCGTCGGTAGGCGGCGTCGTGCGGCTCCGTGTCCGTCGTCGGCGTTGAGATCGCCGGGATGACGTCGCGGCCAGTACTTAGACGCCGCCCATGCGCGCTGACGTCAGTTCTTTCTTTTTCCGCGCCAGTAAGCGCAGATCCGGAGAGAGCAGTGCCCCAGTCATTTTTTGACTGAACTTTTTGTCACTGTTTTCTCGAGTCGTTCGACTCCAACGGTGTCAGTAGGGATGCCCGGCTTCAAGCCATGCGACGCCTGTGGTCGAATGATGTCGATCACGGACCCGCATCAGGATTGTCTCTACTGCCTCGGGCGCGACCACGACTCCAAGTCGTGCCCTGACTGTCGGGCCTTGCATCCAAAGGCTTTGCGAGAGCGGTCTCAAAGCTCCTCGAGGTCCGGCAGTCGGCTCCGCGCCAATCCAAGCCCCGGTCCCGAGAGAGGTCGAGGGGCCGGTCGCGGAGTCCTCATCGTTCTTCGGGGTCAAAGTCTTCGCACTCCTCCGGTAAGTCGAAGCACAAGAAGTCAAAGAAGCGTCATCGCTCGACGACTTCCCCTCGCCGGTCGCGCGACTCGGCTCAGGGTCCCGACGGCACCTTCCCCGCCCCCACAGCTCCGGGAGTGCCTGTGGAGGAGCCGCCGCATTACCCGCCCTTCCCGGGTTCGGCGGCGACTCCGGCCGAAATACAGGAGTTCCTGTCGGCCATGGCCCGCCTCTTCGGGCCTAAAGGTCCCCCCGCGGGCCCTAGTGGGGTTCTTCCTGCGGCTCCGCCGGCGCCGCCAGCAACACCAGCCCCGGCTCCGGTGCTGCCGCAACCCCGGTCGACGCCCGTTGACCTAACAACACCTCCACCGGCGTCGCTTTCACCGGTGCCGTTCACGACGCCGCCCGGGGCTCCGGGCGGCGTCGTCCCCAGGTTCTCTCCGGATCCGGACTCTGCGCCGGACCGACGTCAATCGACGCCGGCTCCGGCGCCGCTGAGACCTTGGGTCCTACATGTCCCTCCTCCTTACATTGACCCTGATTTGGAGGACGAAGAGAACTGAGAGGGGTCTGAGGACCCTCTCACTGCCCAATGTGAGTATGATCAGGACTGGGCTGAGGAACTTTGGGATGCCAGTGGTCTGGACACCTCTCCTGACATTGGCATGCTGTCTCCTCCTTCCGTGGCAACGGAGGAGGGAGCAAACTTTGCTACGGTGTTGCGTAGGGCAGCTGAGGCCTTGCACCTCCAGTTACCTACAGTGGCTGTCAGGACTAACATCCTGACGGAAGTGCTTCAGCCGGCGGCTACCTCCTCGGAGCCACTGCTGCTGTTCAACGATGCACTTTCGGACGTTCTTTTGGGCACCTGGTCCAAGCCGACCACAGGGGCTCCTGTGGATAGGAACGTAGCCCGACGCCATCGCCCTGCTCTGGGCGACCCCCTGTTCCTTTCCCAACACCCCACCCCTGAGAACTTGGTTGTCCAAGCCTCTGCCTCTCAAAGCGCCTTCCCTACCGCTCCCCCGGATAGGGAATCCAAAAAACTGGACCAATTTGGGAAGAAGGTTTTTTCTTCCGCCAGTGCTGGCTTGAGGTCTGTCAACACCACTTGCCTCTTGGGCCGATATTCCCACTCCTTGTGGGATTCGGTGGCACAGATCCTGCCACATTGTCCTGAGGAGGCCCAGGCACTGCTTTCCCGCGCCATTGCGGAAGGAAGAGATGCGGCAAAATATACCATCAGATGTGGTCTAGATACCGCCGACTCGCTAGGCAGATCGCTTGCGACGACAGTGGCTCTGCGCTGTCACGCCTGGCTGAGGACCACTGGTTTCTCGGGCGATGTCCAAAATACACTTATGGACATGCCCTTTGATGGTGTCGGCCTTTTCGGCAACAAAGGAGACCACGCGCTGGAGCGCTTTGAGGACTCGCGGGCTACAGCCAAGTCCCTGGGCCTTTCTGCTGTGCGCCCTCCGCAACAGTCTGCTTTTCGCCCCTTTCGTGGCCACGGAAGGGGTGCCCAGTCACGTCCGCTGCCCAGCCACCGGCCCACGCAGCAAGCGTCTTCGGATGGTGAGGATGTGGCTCCCGCCGAGGCGGGTCGGGTAACCAGCGTGCGGGTCAGGCCACCACCTCCGCCCCGTCCGCGGCCTCCAAGCCCTCCTAGTCCATCCTTTCAGGTCCACAGCACGCCAGTGGGGGGCAGGGTCCGCCATCACCTTCACCACTGGCGTGCCATCACATCGGACAAGTGGGTCTTGGACATTGTCCGAAGGGGCTACTCCCTCCCCTTCGAGACTACCCCCCCAGCCATGCCACCTCAATGCCACCGCATGTCATTTGGTGCTTCTTCAAAAGGAAGTTGCGGCCCTCTTGGCCAAGGGGGCCATCGAGCGCGTTCCGACCCCAGAAGTAGGGCGTGGTTGTTACTCCCACTACTTTCTGGTGCCCAAAAAAGACCAGGAGAACATGCATCCTATCTTGGACCTCCGGAACGTCAATCGCTTCCTCCGGAAGGAGAAGTTCAAGATGCTCACCCTAGCTCAGGTCTTGACTGCCCTAGACCCTGGAGACTGGATGGTAGCGTTGGACTTGCAGGACGCATATTTTCACATCCCCGTCCTGCCGGCCCACCGGCGTTACCTGCGGTTCACGGTAGGCCTCGAGCATTTTCAGTTCACCGTGCTCCCCTTTGGCCTTACCAGCGCCCCTCGGTTGTTCACTAAAGTGATGGCGGTGGTCGCAGCTCATCTGCGCCGGGCAGGGGTTCCAGTCTTCCCCTACCTCGACAACTGGCTGCTGAAGGCGGGCTCGTCCCAGGCAGTCGTCTCCCACCTCCAGACTACGGCCGAACTCCTGCACTCGCTGGGGTTCTCCATCAATGTGCCAAAGTCGCATCTGATTCCTTCTCCACAGCTCCTTTTCATCGGAGCAGTTCTGGACACGACGCAGTTTCGGGCCTATCCTCCCGAACGGTGAGTCCGGGATATTCAGGCTATGATTCCGATCTTTCAGCCTTTATCCTGGGTTTCGGTACGGATGACCCTGAGGCTGCTGGGCCTCATGGCCTCCTGCATCCTGCTGGTCGATCATGCCAGATGGCATATGCGGGCTCTGCAGTGGGACCTGAAGTTCCAGTGGGCGCAGCACCAGGGCAACCTGTCCGATCACGTCCAGATCTCGCAGGCCTGGATCCCGGTCGACGCCGGTTGACCTCGTTACACCTCCACCGACGTCGACTCCACCGGCACCTATACTGACGCCGCCCGCTCCTCGGGACGACGTTGACCTCCGATTCAGCCCCGAAGTGGACGCGGCGTTGGTCCGGCGTCGGTCGATGCCGATCTCGACGCCGTTTGGGGATTTCTATCCCCATGTCCCTACTCCTTATTTTAGGCCTGTTGAACAGCCTGAGGAGCAAGGGGAGGACTGGGAGGGGTCGGACGACCCTCTCGCTGCAGCCTGCGAGTCTGAACAGGACTGGGCTGAGGACTTTGGGGACGCCAGTGGTCTGGATACCTCACCAGACCTTGGCATGCTGTCTCCTCCTACCGTGGCTACGGAGGAGGGAGCCAGTTATGCAGTGGTGTTGCGTAGGGCGGCGGAGGCCCTACACCTCCAGCTCCCTACTGTGGCCGTCAGGACTAACCTCCTGACAGAGATGCTTCAGCCAGCAGCTACTTCTGCGGAGCCGCTGCTGCCCTTTAATGAAGCCCTTTCGGACGTTCTTTTGGGCACTTGGTCCAGGCCCACCAAAGGGGCTCCTGTGGATAGGAACGTGGCCCGACGCCATCGCCCGGCTCCGGGTGACCCCATTTTCCTTTCCCAACACCCCACTCCCGAGAGCGTGGTTGTCCAAGCCTCTGCTTCCCCTACCACCTTCCCTTCCGCACCACCGGATAGGGAATCCAAGAAGCTGGATAAGTTTGGGAAGAAGATTTTCTCTTCCACCAGCTCTGCGCTGCGGTCCGTGAACACTGCATGCCTCTTGGGCCGTTATTCCCACTGCCTGTGGGATACGGTGGCGAACGTGCTGTCTCAGTGTCCGGAGGAGGCCCGGCCTGCTCTCGCCAAGGCTGTTGCAGAGGGGAGAGACGCAGCCAAGTTCATGATCCGTTGTGGCCTAGACACCGCCGACTCACTGGGCAGATCCATTGCAACGACGGTGGCGGTTCGCCGCCACGCCTGGTTGAGAACCACTGGATTTTCAGGGGATGTCCAAAACACCCTTATGGACATGCCCTTTGATGGCCGTCGCCTCTTCGGCGACAAAGCGGACAGCGCGTTGGAGAGGTTTAAGGACTCACGGGCTACGGCCAAGTCCTTGGGGCTCTCGGCAGTCCGCCCTCCTCCGCCTTCCGCTTTTCGCTCCTTTTGTGGCACAGGAAGGGGCGTTCGCAACAGAGCCACAGGCCGGCGCAACAGTCATCCCAGCGCGGACGCGGTTTCCGCTGTGGCGGACAAAGGGGCCAGCGGGCTGGTCAGACCACCACCGCCACCCCCGCCACCTCTGCCTCCAAACCTTCCTAGTCCGAACTTTCAGGCCCATCAAACGCCAGTGGGCGGCAGGCTCCGCCATCACCTCCCCCACTGGCGCACCATCACTTCGGACAGGTGGGTTTTAGAGATAGTCCGAAGGGGCTACTCCCTCCCCTTCGAGACTACCCCCCCCAGCCATGCCACCTCAATACCACCGCATGTCGGGGGATCACTTGGTGCTTCTTCAGCAGGAAGTTGCGGCCCTCTTGGCCAAGGGGGCCATCGAGCGCGTTCCGACGCACAAAGTAGGTCGTGGTTGTTATTCCCACTAATTTGTGGTGCCCAAGAAGGACAAAGGCCTGCGTCCTATCTTAGACCTCCGGAACGTCAATCGCTTCCTCCGCAAAGAGAAGTTCAAGATGCTCACTCTAGCTCAGGTCTTGTCTGCTCTCGACCCACAAGACTGGATGGTGGCGCTGGACTTGCAGGACGCCTATTTCCATATCCCCGTCCTGCCAGCCCACAGGCGTTACCTGCGGTTCATGGTAGTCCACGAGCACTTTCAGTTTACCGTGCTCCCCTTTGGCCTTACCAGCGCCCCTCGGGTGTTCACCAAGGTGATGGCGGTGGTCGCAGCTCATCTGCGCAGATCAGGGGTCTCAGTCTTCCCCTATCTCGACGACTGGTTGTTGAAGGCGGGCTCGCCCCAGACAGTCGTCTCCCACCTCCAGACTACGGCCGACCTTCTGCACTTGCTGGGGTTCTCCATCAATGTGCCGAAGTCGCACCGGATTTCCACCCAGAAGCCCCTCTTTATCGGAGCGGTTCTGGACACGGCGCAGTTTCGGGTCTATCCTCCCGAACAGCGGGTCCGGGACATTCGGGCTCTGATTCCCATCTTTCAGCCCTCGTCCTGGGTTTCGGTCAGGGTGACTCTGAGGCTGCTGGGCCTCATGGCCTCCTGCATCCTGCTGGTCAATATCATGCCAGGTGGCGTATGCGGGCTCTGCAGTGTGACCTGAAGTTCCAGTGGGCGCAGCATCAGGGAAACCTGTTCGATCATGTCCAGATCTCGGAGGGCACTGCACAACAATTGCAGTGGTGGTTCACGAACCGGCATTGGGTCGACGGCAGATCCCTCTCCCTTCCCCAACCGGAGTTCACAGTGGTGACAGATGCGTCCCTCCTGGGATGGGGCGGCCACATGGGAGAGGCGGAGATCAGAGGCCTCTGGTCTCCTGCGGAGTCCCGGCTCCATATCAACCTTTTGGAGCTGCGGGCGATCAGGCTTGCACTGAAGGCATTCCTTCCCTCTGTCAAGGGGAGAGTAGTGCAGGTGTTCACAGACAACACCACCGCCATGTGGTACTGCAACAAACAAGGCGGGGTGGGGTCGTGGACCCTCTGTCAGGAGGCTCTGCGTCTCTGGACATGGCTAGAACATCAGGGCATGTCCCTGATGGTTCAACACCTGGCAGGTTCTCTGAACGCCAGGGCGGACGAACTCAGCCGCAGGTGCATGCTCGATCACGAATGGCGTCTTCACTCGGAGGTGGCGCAAGGTCTCTTTCAGCAGTGGGTAGAGCCTTGGTTAGATCTATTCGCCACCGAAGAGAACGCGCAATGTCATCAGTTCTGCGCGTTGGAGTTTCCAAGGCGGCACTCGCTCGGCGACGCTTTTCGTCGCGAGTGGAGTTGCTTTCTGTTGTACGCCTTTCCGCCTATACCACTTCTGCCCAGAGTGCTGAAGAAGATCAGGCGCGACCGGGCCCAAGTCATTCTTGTAGCTCCGGACGGGCTCGACGAGTATGGTATCCCGAGCTACTCTGTATGAGCATGGATCCCCCGATCAGACTGCCTCTTCGGGAGGATCTTCTGTCGCAGCAGCAGGGGACGGTCCTCCACCCGAACCTGTCCAGCCTCCACCTCTTTGCGTGGAGATTGAGCGGCGGCCGTTGATTCCCTTCGACTTGCCTCCTGAAGTTTGTGACGTTATTCTGGCAGCCAGGCGTCCCTCTACTAAAGTGGTATACGCCTGCAGGTGGAACAAATTTGTGGCATGGTGCACAGCAAAGGCTGTGGTTCCCCTTTCTGCCCCTCTTTCTGAGGTTCTTTCTTTGGCCCAGCAGGGCTCTGCTCTGGGCACTATCAAGGGCTACCTTTCTGCTATTTCGGCCTTTCTCAGGCTCCCTGATCAGCCCTCTCTTTTCAAGTCCCCTGTTGTAAATAGGTTTCTTAAAGGCATTACTCACCTTTTTCCTCCTATTCCTTTCGTGATGCCTCAGTGGCACTTGAATCTGGTTCTGACGTACTTGATGTGCGCTCCCTTTGAGCCACTTCACAACTGTCCTCTTCGTCTTTTGACGTTAAAGACTGCCTTCCTGGTGGCCATCACTTCCGCCAGGCGGGTGAGTGAGCTCCAGGCTCTTTCCTGTAAGCCTCCTTTCCTTTCAGTCCATCCGGACAAGGTTGTGCTCAGGCCCCGTCCTTCCTTTTGCCAAAAGTGGTTACGGCCTTTCACATTGGGCAGACTATTACCTTGCCCACCTTTTTTCCGCCTCCGCATCCTTCCAGAGAGGAAGAGCGGCTCCACCGTCTGGACCCAAAACGTGCGCTTTCTTTTTATCTTAACCGCACACAGCAGTTCCGGGTGGATGACCAGCTTTTTGTTGGCTACGTTGGCACCAAGAAAGGTCGGGTGGTCCATAAGAGAACTGTCTCCCGCTGGGTTGGCTTGTGTATCAAAGCCTGTTACTCTTTGGCTAAAAAACAACCTCCGGTGGGGCTGCGTGCTCATTCCACCAGAGCTGCTGCAGCCACTACTGCATTGGGACGTGGTGTCCCCCTGCAAGACATATGTCAGGCAGCCACGTGGGCCTCGCTGCACACGTTTACCAAACATTACTGCCTGGACAGCCAAGTCCGGAGAGACGGCTTCTTTGGCCGTTCTGATCGCCGTGACTTTCTGGTGTGATCTTTGTTCGCAGACCCACCACCGGGGTTGGTATTGCTGGGGTATCTATTCTAAGGTAAGGAATCTATCACTATGTGTTTCTTTCAGATGCACAAGTTACTTACCTTCGGTAACGATATATCTGTAAGAAACATTGGTAGTGATAGATTCCTTACCGCCCCACCCATTCTCCCCGTTCTGCGACCGGATTTCTAGGGTTAAGGTCATCCCTTTCAGGGCCCTAGTTTCAATGCACCAGTGGTCAGTATCTTGCATGGCTCTGCGTTCCTGGCGCGGAAAGTCGTGTATAGAACTGACGTCAGCGCGCGTGGGCTGCGTCCAAGTAGCGCCCGCAACGTCATCTCGGCGACCACGACGCCAACGACGGACGCGGAGCCGCACAACGCCCCTACCGATGCGCAGGGGTACTGCTGATGAAAACTTTCCGGATCCAGTCTGACGCCTGGGGATATTCTAAGGTAAGGAATCTATCACTACTAATGTTTCTTACAGATATATCGTTACCGAAGGTAAGTAACTTGTGCTTATATGCAGTATCGGAAGTAAATGGACCGCAGTGATCAAGATAAACACAACCAAAAGGTTTATTAGAAATGCAGAGCTGTGTTTGTGGCGGACGTGTAACCGTAGAGGGCTTAATTTGCTGTCAGATTTCACAAGAAAGGACATAATTACGGGTCTGTTTATATAAACCACGCCACCAGTAACGCTGCTGCAAGATTGAAACAGTTGCAGACACGACAGCATGGGCCGAAGCCAAGCCTTCGTGTGCGGCTGTTATCAAAGAATGTCTGCGGTCCGCGTTGGGAATCAGCCGATCACCACCGTCTGGAATTCTTACATAAGGAACCTGGTCGGGACTTAAGTGATAAGAGTACTTGGAAGGGAATCCCTGTGGGTAATTAGAACCTTCCTTAGTAGCAGCAATAGCTGCCAAAATCTCATTATCTATTTTTGTCATGGATCTTGTAACGGCTGCTACTGAACACGTGGCTATTGCTGATTTGGCATCTTCCTCCGCCAAACTGTTACCGACCGCTTGTGCGCCCACACGCTGGTGGCCAAGAGTGTGAATCACCTGTGGGAGAGGCAGACGTTGTTTAAGATCTGCTACTCGAACCCAAAGCAGTTTATGCTTAATTGCGCTGCCCTTAGAATCTCGATAGTCGTTTTGAGACCAAAAGAATAAGTTGTCATTAAAAGACTGAACACAGTAGTAAGAATCGCATACAATGAGAGTAGTCACATCCGGGTCTGCCAACTCAAGTGCCAGCACCAAAGCACGCAGCTCGGCCAATTGGGCGGTACGGTCTCCCAGTGCCTGCGTGTGCACAACACTCGACTTGAACTCACCGTTCACCATGGTACCTGCCACAATAGCACATGCAGCTGAATAAGCATGCTTAGAACCCGTGGCCGGTTGTGCCGAACCATCGGTGTAAATGATACATTTGTACTCCTCAAGCGGCAGTAAAGACCGAGGAGGAGGATGAACAAATTCATACTGCAAGAACTCCTGTCTCTGAAGAGAGGAATCAAAGATAAAGGTGACATCCGGAGACATCAAAGAAGTAGCCCATTGTATCCAACGGGGGTGCAAAGCCTTAGAGTTCGGTACACTTGCCTTTGTCACTGCCTCATGGGCAGGATATGGTGTTACCACCAAAATGCGTTTTCCCTGTGCCAGTGCGCATTCCTTAAGAATCACCCTTTGCACTGCAGTCAAAACTTTTTCCACAGTTGAAAAGCGCAACTCGGCAGAAGTGTAAAGATGCGACTTTTATGCAATAGGTACTGTCACCTTCGTTAAACGTCAAGTAAGTGAAACCCACTGCGCCTGGCACGATTCTGATCACCAGGTTCGTGTGGTTATCACGAGTCAACAAGAACTTAGATTCAAGTAGATCAGACTGCAAAGATTGCAGAATAGCTGAATGTTCCGGAAGCCAGCCCGACTTTGAAAAGGTTGGTTGTATCAAGGCATAAAGAGGCTTGATACGCTGGGCATACTCTGGAATGTAAGAACACCCAAAGTTCAAAAATCCCAGCAAAGACTGAAGTTTTTTCAGGGTTGTTGGAGGGTGCAGAAGTGCGCACTTCTCCAGGAAGTGGGGAGCTAAGCCCCTACCTTAATTGTTGAGCTCATAGCCCAAAAACAACACTGCGTACTCTGTGATGTGTGATTTGGCAAAATTAAATTTATAACCGTAGTCCGCAAATTCTAGAATAATGCGGTCGACTCGGGAAAGATGCAGCCATAGTTCGTCGTCTGTCAGATATATATCATCCACGTACGAATACGCATCTGGGTCTATGCTGTCCAACAAAGAGACAACACGGGCGGCGAAGACCCCTGGGCTGTACTTGTAGCCCATTGGCAAACGCCGGAATTTTATTTGTTTTCCACGGAAGTGAACGCGGTCCATTGACTGCATTCAGGGGACAAATTGTGTGTGTAAAATCCGTTGGAAAGGTCAAGTGTCGTTTTATATTTTTTACGAACAAGACTATCGACTAAAGCAGAACTATGGGTATTCTGTACCGCAAAGGTGCGGCAATGAGAGTTCAAATGCCGGTAATCTAAAACTAAACGGTACGACCCATCGGGTTTAGAAACTGCAAAAAGGGGGTTATTCATTGGTGACACGCATGTCACAATCACTCCTTGATACTCTAACTGTGTCAGAATGTCCGAAACGGGACCTTTAGCTTCCTGCCGGAGGGGATATTGGGGTTGTGCCTGTGGCATAGACCGCAAAGGTATGTCATCGGGGGGGGGAGAATTTTTATCCCAGCCCACGTGATTACGGTACAGTGCCGGGGCTAGTGCCACAGCCCATTCTGCTGCGAAAGCCTCCGCATGCTCCTTGGGGACGTAACGTGAAAAACTCGGAAGTATTACTTCCTCCCCCTTCGGAGCACCGAGAACAAATGGTGGTGGCCAATCCGCCTCTGCCAATAATATGTCGTAAGAAAGAGGTCAGATTTTCCCAAAAAATCCCTTTAATAACACGCTCAATGTCACCTTCAATTAGAAGGACTATATTATATAGTCTGTCAGGGGTTGCCACTCGGGTGTCAGCTGTCTCGACAGTAATGAAAGTGTCAGTTGCTGTCGCCTCCACATGAGGACGCAGTGCCTCCCGCACTATGGTAACTTCCGCGGCGCTGTCTAGCAGCGTCACTGCCCACGTCCAATTCAGGAGTCTCGTTCTCACCGTCTGTGGCATATCTCGCTGTTAAAGCAGCAACTTTTTTCTTCTGAAATTGAGGACGAGAACGTGGAAATTCTTCTTTTTTCCCCTTGCCTCCAGTCTGACGAGGCTGGTCCCGTCCTTGGGGGGCGTCTCGACCCTTGCCTCGATCCTGGCGATCTCCTCCACCAGCCTGTGAGCCCCATGGTGCCTGTGAAGAACGAGGAGAACGCTGTTCAGGGACCTGAAACCTGTCAGACTTAATTCTCGCTCGGTCGCGCAAATCATAAGTGCGTTCAGAAGACTCGGCAGCCGGTAACGCAGCACTCGACCCCTGTTTCTGTGGTTGCTTCCCCTGCTTCTTTACTTTCCAGTTCTTTTTAGAAAAGAACGGTTTCTCGTCTTTATCAGACTGAGATTTTTGTTGTGTTTGTGTCTGAGTTTGCGTTTTAGCAAAAGGCTTAACTCCCAAACTATTGCGGCCAATGGTTTTAAAAGCCTGTGCAATAATGTTCGGTAATTCGCAAGGCTTGTCCAGCTCTGGGACCAAAGCGTTAGCTACTTGAAAGTTAACTGCATCACCCTTGACATTTGCAAGGATTAGATCAGCCACTACATCGAAGACTCCCACTAGTCGCATCCCCAATTCCACAGCCGCTTCAGGGCCATGTTAGTCTTGAACACGCTTAATCACGGCGGGGAGGACTGTCATTGAGGGAGTGCCGAAACACTTCGCATACACTGCCGCAAATACCTTACCCCAGTTGTTGCATTCTGTTAACTCTGGAATCTGAAAGAGACACGTTAGTGACAGATTCCTTACCTTAGAATATCCCCAGGCGTCAGGCTGGATCCCGAAAGTTTTGCGTAGCAGTACCCTTGCGCGTCGGTAGGCGGCGTCGTGCGGCTCCGCGTCCGTCGTCGGCGTCTGGATCGCCGGGATGACGTCGCGGGCAGTACTTAGACGCCGCCCCTGCGCGCTGACGTCAGTTCTTCTTTTTCCGCGCCAGTAAGCGCAGATCCGGGAAGAGCAGTGCCCTAGTCATTTTTTTACTACGTTTTTGGTGAATTTTTCACTGTTTTCTCGAGTCGCTCGACTCCAGAGATGTCGGTAGGGATGCCCGGCTTCAAGCCATGCGACGCCTGTGGTCGAATGATGTCGATCACGGACCCGCATCAGGATTGTCTCTACTGCCTCGGGCGCGACCACGACTTCAAGTCGTGCCCCGACTGCCGGGCCTTGCAGCCGAAGGCTTTGCGAGAGCGGTCTCGAAAGCTCCTCGAGGTCCGGCAGTCGGCTCCGCGCCACACCAAGCCCCGGTCACGTGAGAGGTCGAGGGGCCGGTCGCGGAGTCCTCATCGGTCGTCGGGGTCCAAGTCTTCGCACTCCTCCGGTAAGTCGAAGCATAAGAAGTCTAAGAAGCGTCATCGCTCGACGACTTCGCCTCGCCGGTCTCGCGACTCGGCTGAGGGTCCTGTCTGCACCGCCCCCGCGGCTCCGGGAGTGCCTGTGGAGCCGACCCCGCATTACCCGCACTTCCCGGGTTCGGGGGCGACTCCGGCCGAGATTCAGGAGTTCCTGTCGGCCATGGCCCGCCTCTTCGGGCCTCAAGGGTGCGCCTTCTGGCCCCGCGGGCCCTGATGGGGTTTCCCCAGCGCCGCCGGCGACTCCGGTCCCGGCGCCGCCTGTCACACCAGCCCCGGCTTCGACCCCGGCGCTGCCACAACCCCGATCGACGCCGGTTGACCTAATAACACCTCCACCGGCGCCGATGTCTCCGGTGCCGTTTCCGACGCCGCCCGGGGCTCCGGGCGGCGGCGTCCCCCGGTTCTCTCCGGATCCGGACACGGCGCCGGACCGGCGTCGCTCGGCGCCGGCTCCGACGCCGATGAGACCTTGGGTCCCGCATGTTCCTCCTCCTCCTTATTTTGAACCAGAGGAGGACGAAGAGAACTGGGAGGGGTCGGATGACCCTCTCACACAGCAGTGTGAGTTCGATCAGGACTGGGCTGAGGAGCTTGGGGATGCCAGTGGTCTGGACACCTCCCCTGACTCTGGCATGCTGTCTCCTCCTTCCGTGGCAACGGAGGAGGGAGCAAATTTTGCAACGGTGTTGCGTAGAGCAGCTGGGGCCTTACACCTCCAATTGCCTACGGTGGCTGTCAGGACTAACCTCCTGACGGAAGTGCTTCAGCCGGCAGCTACCTCCTCGGAGCCACTGCTGCCGTTTAATGACGCGCTTTCCGACGTTCTTTTGGGCACCTGGTCCAAGCCCGCCACAGGGGCTCCTGTGGATAGGAACGTGGCCCGACGCCATCGCCCCACTCCGGGCGACCCCCTGTTCCTCTCCCAACACCCCACTCCTGAGAGCTTGGTTATCTGAAAGAGACACGTTAGTGACAGATTCCTTACCTTAGAATATCCCCAGGCGTCAGGCTGGATCCGGAAAGTTTTTTGCGTAGCAGTACCCTTGCGCGTCGGTAGGCGGCGTCGTGCGGCTCCGCGTCCGTCGTCGGCGTCGTGATCGCCGGGATGACGTCGCGGGCAGTACTTAGGCGCCGCCCCTGCGCGCTGACGTCAGTTCTTCTTTTTCCGCGCCAGTAAGCGCAGATCCGGGAAGAGCAGTGCCCTAGTCACTTTTTGACTATCTTTTTGTGAAATTTTTCACTGTTCTCTTCAACGAGTCTTACACGACTCCTAAGGTGTCGTAGGGATGCCCGGCTTTAAGCCCTGCGAGGTATGTGGTCGTATGATGTCCATCACGGACCCCCACCTCGAGTGTCTCTTCTGCCTCGGCCGAGGCCACGACACGAAGTCGTGCCCTGACTGCCGGAAACTTCATCCGAAGGCTTTGCGAGAGCGGTCTCGAAAGCTCCTTGAAGTCCGGCAGTCGGCTCCGCGCCGCAGCAAGCCCCGGTCCCGGGAGAGGTCGAGGGGCCGGACGCGGAGTCCCCGCCGTTCGTCGGAATCCAAGTCTTCGCGCTCCTCCGGTAAGTCGAAGCACAAGAAGTCTAAGCGGCGTCATCGCTCTAAGACTTCGCCTCGCCGGTCGCGCGACTCGGCTGAGGTCCCTGTCGGCACCGTCCCCGCCCCCGCGGCCCCGGACGTGCCTGTCGAGTTGCCCCCGCATTACCCGTCCTTCCCGGGTTCGGGGGCGACTCCGGCCGAAGTACAGAAATTCCTGTCGGCCATGGCCCGCCTCTTCGGGCCTCGAGGTCCCTCCGGTGCGCCTTCGGGCCCCGCGGGCCCAGATGGGGTTGCTCCGGCGTCGCCGTCGACTCCGGTCCCGGCGTCGCCTGTCCCACCAGCCTTCGTCCCGGCCTCGGCTCCGGCCCCGGCCTCGACCCCGGTTCCGGTGGTGCCGCAACCTCCATCGACGCCGGTTGACCTAACCACGCCTCCGCCGACGCCGATGTCCCCGGTGCCGTTTCCGACGCCGTCCGGGGCTCCGGGCGGCGTCGTTCCCGGTTCTCCCCGGGTCCGGACATGGAGCCGGACCGGCGTCGCCCCGACGCCGGTTCCGGCGCCGATGAGGCCTTGGGTCCCTTATGTCCCTCCTCCTCCATCTTTTCAACCTGAGGAGGACCAGGAGAGCTGGGAGGGGTCTGACGACCCTCTCACACAACAGTGCGAGTTTGACCCGGACTGGGTTGAGGAACTTGGGGATGCCAGTGGGCTGGATACCTCCCCCGACTCTGGCATGCTGTCTCCTCCCGTGGCAACGGAGGAGGGGCTAATTTTGCAACGGTGTTGCGTAGAGCTGCTGGAGCCTTAAATCTCCAGTTGCCTACAGTGGCCGTCAGGACTAACCTCCTGACTGAAGTGCTTCAGCCGGCGGCCTCCTCTTCGGAGCCTGTGCTGCCGTTCAACGATGCACTCACTGACGTTCTTTTGGGTGCCTGGTCCAAACCCACCACAGGGGCTCCTGTGGATAGGAACGTGGCCCGACGCCATCGCCCGGCTCCGGGCGACCCCCTGTTTCTCTCCCAACACCCCACCCCTGAGAGCTTGGTTGTCCAAGCCTCTGCCTCCCAAACAGCCTTCCCTACCGCCCCTCCGGATAGGGAATCCAAGCGCCTGGATCACTTTGGGAAGAAGGCTTTCTCTTCCTCCAGTGCTGGCTTGCGGTCTGTTAATACCGCTTGCCTCTTGGGCCGATACACCCACTCCCTGTGGGATTCGGTGGCTGATGTTTTGCCGCAGTGTTCTGAGGAGGTCCAGACACTGCTTACCCGCGCTATTGCGGAAGGGCGTGATGCGGCTAAGTATACCATCCGCTGTGGCCTTGATACCGCCGACTCGCTGGGCAGATCGCTTGCAACGACGGTGGCGCTGCGTCGCCACGCCTGGCTGAGAACCACTGGTTTTTCAGAGGATGTCCAGAATACTCTCATGGACATGCCCTTTGATGGAGTCGGTCTCTTTGGTTCAAAGGCGGACCATGCGCTGGAGCGTTTCAAGGATTCACGGGCTACTGCTAAGTCCCTGGGCCTTGCTGTTGTGCGCCCTCCGCATACGTCTGCTTTTCGCCCCTTTCGTGGCCACGGAAGGGGCGCCCAGTCACGTCCACAGCCCGGCCAACGGCCCGCGCAGCAAGCGCCTTCGCGTGGCCGAGGACGTGGATACCGCCGTGGCGGTTCGGGCAACCAGCGTGCGGGTCGGGCCACCACCTCCAACCCGTCCGCGGCCTCCAAGCCCTCCTAGTCCCTCCTTTCAGGTGCACAGCACGCCAGTCGGGGGCAGGGTCCGCCATCACCTTCACCACTGGCGTCCCATCACCTCGGACAAGTGGGTCTTGGACATTGTCCGAAGGGGCTACTCCCTCCCCTTCGAGACCACCCCCCAGCCATGCCACCTCAATTCCACCGCATGTCAGGGGATCACTTGGTGCTTCTACAGAAGGAAGTCACGGCCCTCTTGGCCAAGAGGGCCATCGAGCATGTTCCGACCCCAGAAGTAGGGCGTGGTTGCTACTCCCACTACTTTCTGGTGCCCAAAAAGGACAAGGAGGACATGCGTCCTATCTTGGACCTCCGGAACGTCAATCGCTTCCTCCGGAAGGAGAAGTTCAAGATGCTCACCCTAGCTCAGGTCTTGACTGCCCTCGACCCCGGAGACTGGTTGGTAGCGTTGGACTTGCAGGACGCCTATTTCCACATCCTCGTCCTGCCGGCCCACCGGCGTTACCTTCGGTTCACGGTAGGCCTCGAGCATTTTCAGTTCACCGTGCTCCCCTTTGGCCTTACAAGTGCCCCTCGGGTGTTCACGAAAGTGATGGCGGTGGTCGCAGCTCATCTGCGCCGGGCAGGGGTTTCAGTCTTCCCCTACCTCGACGACTGGCTGCTGAAGGCGGGCTCGTCCCAGGCAGTTGTCTCCCACCTCCAGACTACGGCCGAACTCCTGCACTCGCTGGGGTTCTCCATCAATGTGCCGAAGTCGCATCTGATTCCTTCTCCACAGCTCCTTTTCATCGGAGCAGTTCTGGACACGACGCAGTTTCGGGCCTATCCTCCCGAACGGCGAGTCCGGGATATTCAGGCTATGATTCCGATCTTTCAGCCCTTATCCTGGGTTTCGGTACGGATGACCCTGAGGCTGCTGGGCCTCATGGCCTCCTGCATCCTGCTGGTCACTCATGCCAGATGGCATATGCGGGCTCTGCAGTGGGACCTGAAGTTCCAGTGGGCGCAGCACCAGGGCGACCTGTCCGATCACGTCCAGATCTCGGAGGGGACTGCAAAACAGTTGCAGTGGTGGCTCTCGAACCGGCAATGGGTCATGGGCAGATCCCTCTCCCTTCCCCAGCCAGAGCACACAGTTGTGACGGACGCGTCCCTTCTGGGATGGGGCGGTCACATGGGAGAGGCGGAGATCAGAGGCCTCTGGTCTCCGGCGGAGTCCCGGCTCCATATCAACCTTCTGGAGCTCCGGGCGATCCGACTTGCACTCAAGGCATTCCTTCCCTCTGTCAAAGGGAAGGTAGTGCAGGTGTTCACAGACAACACCACTGCCATGTGGTACTGCAACAAACAAGGCGGGGTGGGGTCGTGGACCCTTTGTCAGGAGGCTCTGCGCCTCTGGACATGGCTGGAACACCAGGGCATGTTCCTGGTGGTTCAACACCTGGCAGGTTCCCTGAACGCCAGGGCGGACGAACTCAGCCGCAGGTGCATGATGGATCACGAATGGCGTCTTCACTCGGAAGTGGCGCAAGGACTCTTTCTACAGTGGGGAGAGCCTTGGTTAGATCTATTCGCCATCGAAGAGAACGCGCAATGTCATCAGTTCTGCGCGTTGGAATTTCCAAGGCGGCACTCGCTCGGCGACGCTTTTCGTCACGAGTGGAGTTGCGGTCTATTGTACGCCTTTCCGCCTATACCACTTCTACCCAGAGTGTTGAAGAAGATTCGGCACGACCGGGCCCAAGTCATTCTTGTGGCTCCGGACTGGGCTCGAAGAGTTTGGTATCCCGAGCTACTCAATATGAGCGTAGATCCCCGATCCGTCTGCCTCTTCGGGAGGATCTTCTGTCGCAGCAGCAGGGGACGGTCCTCCACCCGAACCTGTCCAGTCTACACCTGCTTGCGTGGAGATTGAGCGGCGGCAGTTGATTCCTTTCGACTTGCCTCCCGAAGTTTGTGATGTGATTCTGGCAGCCAGGCGTCCCTCCACTAAGGTGGTATACGCCTGCAGGTGGAACAAATTTGTGGCATGGTGCACAGCAAAGGCTGTGGATCCCCTTTCTGCCCCTCTTTCTGAGGTCCTTCTGTTCCTTCTCTCTCTGGCCCAACAGGGTTCTGCCCTGGGTACCATCAAGGGTTATCTTTGTGCTATCTCGGCCTTCCTCAGGCTCCCTGATCAGCCCTCCCTTTTCAAGTCCCCTGTTGTTAACAGGTTCTTAAAAGGCATTACTCACCTCTTCCCTCCTGTTCCGTTTGTGATGCCTCAGTGGGACTTAAACTTGGTTCTTACCTTTTTAATGTGCGCTCCCTTTGAGCCTCTACATAACTGTCCTCTTCGTCTTCTGACTCTGAAGACAGCCTTTCTGGTGGCCATCACCTCCGCTCGGCGGGTGAGTGAGCTCCAGGCTCTATCTTGCAAACCTCCCTTTCTGTCTGTTCATCCAGACAAGGTTGTTCTTCGGACGCGTCCGTCCTTCTTGCCAAAGGTGGTTACTGCTTTCCACATTGGGCAGACCATCACTTTGCCCACCTTCTTTCCGCCTCCGCATCCTTCCAGAGAGGAAGAGAGGCTCCACCGTCTGGACCCAAAACGTGCGCTCTCCTTCTATATTGACCGCACAAAACACTTCCGGGTGGATGA
Organism: Calotriton arnoldi; assembly: GCA_963921515.1. NCBI lineage: Eukaryota > Metazoa > Chordata > Amphibia > Caudata > Salamandridae > Calotriton > Calotriton arnoldi. The sequence continues at coordinate 931,266 of CAWUFW010007344.1, read as the reverse complement.
CCAGCTCTTTATTGGCTACGTGGGCGCCAAAAAGGTCGGGCGGTGCACAAGAGGACCATCTCCCGCTGGGTTACCTTGTGCATCAAGACCTGCTATTCTTTGGCTAAAAGGAGCCTCCTGTTGGGCTGCGTGCCCATTCCACCAGGGCAACGGCTGCTACCACGGCCTTGGGCCGCGGTGTTCCGCTGCCGGTTATCTGTCAGGCAGCTACGTGGGCCTCGCTGCACACGTTTACAAAGCATTACTGCCTTGACAGTCAGGTCCGGAGGGACGGCTTCTTTGGCCGTTCTGTCCTCCAGGACTTCCTTGTCTGATCTTTGTTCGCAGACCCACCACCGGGGTTGGTATTGCTGGGGTATCTATTCTAAGGTAAGGAATCTGTCACTAACGTGTCTCTTTCAGATGCACAAGTTACTAACTTGTGTAACGATATATCTGTAAGAGACAGTAGTTAGTGACAGATTCCTACCGCCCACCCATCCTCCCCGTTCTGCGAACTGATTTCTAGGGTTAAGGACATCCCTTTCAGGGCCCTAGTATTTTTCAGACACCTATGTCAGCTTCTTGCATGGCTCTGCGTTCCTGGCGCGGAAAGTCGTGTACAGAACTGACGTCAGCGCGCAGGGGCGGCGCCTAAGTACTGCCCGCGACGTCATCCCGGCGATCACGACGCCGACGACGGACGCGGAGCCGCACGACGCCGCCTACCGACGCGCAAGGGTACTGCTACGCAAAAAACTTTCCGGATCCAGCCTGACGCCTGGGGATATTCTAAGGTAAGGAATCTGTCACTAACTACTGTCTCTTACAGATATATCGTTACACAAGTTAGTAACTTGTGCGTCCAAGCCTCTGCTTCCCAAACCGCCTTCCCTACCGCTCCTCCGGATAGGGAATCCAAACGCCTGGATCAATTTGGGAAGAAGGTCTTTTCTTCCTCCAGTGCTGGCTTGCGGTCTGTCAACACCGCTTGCCTTTTGGGCCGATATTCCCACTCTCTGTGGGATTCGGTGGCGCAAGTTCTGCCCCAGTGTTCTGAGGAGGTCCAGACACTGCTTTCCCGCGCCATTGCGGACGGAAGAGATGCGGCTAAATACACCATTCGATGTGGCCTTGATACCGCCGACTCGCTAGGCAGATCGCTTGCGACGACAGTGGCGCTGCGCCGTCACGCCTGGCTGAGAACCACTGGTTTCTCGGGTGATGTCCAAAACACTCTTATGGACATGCCCTTTGATGGTGTCGGCCTTTTCGGCAACAAGGGAGACCATGCGCTGGAGCGTTTTAAGGACTCACGGGCAACAGCCAAGTCCCTGGGCCTTTCTGCTGTGCGCCCTCCGCATCAGTCTGCTTTTCGCCCCTTTCGTGGCCACGGAAGGGGCGCCCAGTCACGTCCGCTGCCCAGCCACCGGCCCGCGCAGCAAGCGTCTTCGCGTGGACGTGGCTCCCGCCGTGGCGGGTCAGGCAACCAGCATGCGGGTCAGGCCACCAACCCCGTCCGCGGCCTCCAAGCCCTCCTAGTCCTTCCTTTCAGGTGCACAGCACGCCAGTAGGGGGCAGGGTCCGCCATCACCTTCACCACTGGCGTGCCATCACCTCGGACAAGTGGGTCTTGGACATTGTCCGAAGGGGCTACTCCCTCCCCTTCGAGACCATCCCCCCACCATGCCACCTCAATTCCACCGAATGTCAGGGGATCACTTGGTGCTTCTTCAGAAGGAAGTTGCGGCCCTCTTGGCCAAGAGGGCCATCGAGCACGTTCCGACCCCAGAAGTAGGTCATGGTTGCTACTCCCACTACTTTCTGGTGCCCAAAAAGGACAAGGCTGACATGCGTCCTATCTTGGACCTCCGGAACGTCAATCGCTTCCTCCGGAAGGAGAAGTTCAAGATGCTCACCTTAGCTCAGGTCTTGACTGCCCTCGACCCTGGAGACTGGATGGTAGCGTTGGACTTGCAGGACGCATATTTCCACATCCCCGTCCTGCCGGCCCACCGGCGTTACCTGCGGTTCATGGTGGGCCTCGAGCATTTTCAATTCACTGTGCTCCCCTTTGGCCTCACAAGTGCCCCTCGGGTGTTCACGAAAGTGATGGCGGTGGTCGCAGCTCATCTGCGCCGGGCAGGGGTTCCAGTCTTCCCCTACCTCGACGACTGGCTGCTGAAGGCGGGCTCGTCCCAGGCAGTCGTCTCCCACCTCCAGACTACGGCCGAACTCCTGCACTCGCTGGGGTTCTCCATCAATGTGCCGAAGTCGCACCTGATTCCTTCTCCACAGCTCCTTTTCATCGGAGCAGTTCTGGACACGACGTAGTTTCGGGCATATCCTCCCGAACGGCGAGTCCGGGATATTCAGGCTATGATTCCGATCTTTCAGCCTCTATCCTGGGTTTCGGTATGGATGACCTTGAGGCGGAGATCAGAGGCCTCTGGTCTCCGGCGGAGTCCCGGCTCCATAGCAACCTTCTGGAGCTCCGGGCGATCCGACTTGCACTGAAGGCATTCCTTCCCTCTGTCAAAGGGAAGGTAGTGCAGGTGTTCACAGACAACACCACCGCCATGTGGTACTGCAACAAACAGGGCGGGGTGGGGTCGTGGACATGGCTGGAACATCAGGGCATTTTCATGATGGTTCAACACCTGGCAGGTTCCCTGAACGCCAGGGCGGACGAACTCAGCCGCAGGTGCATGATGGATCACGAATGGCGTCTTCACTCGGAGGTGGCGGAAGGTCTCTTTCAGCAGTGGGGAGAGCCTTGGTTAGATCTGTTCGCCGCCGAAGAGAACGCGCAATGTCAGCAGTTCTGCGCGTTGGAATTTCCAAGGCGGCACTCGCTCGGCGACGCTTTTCGTCGCGAGTGGAGTTGTGGTCTGTTGTACGCCTTTCCGCCTATACCACTTCTACCCAGAGTGTTGAAGAAGATTCGGCGCGACCCGGCCCAAGTCATCCTTGTGGCTCCGGACTGGGCTCGAAGAGTTTGGTATCCCGTGCTACTCAGTATGAGCGTCGATCCCCCGATCCGTCTGCCTCTTCGGGAGGATCTTCTGTCGCAGCAGCAGGGGACGGTCCTCCAGCCGAGCCTGTCCAGTCTACACCTGCTTGCGTGGAGATTGAGCGGCGGCAGTTGATTCCTTTCGGCTTGCCTCCCGAAGTTTGTGATGTGATTCTGGCAGCCAGGCATCCCTCCACTAAGGTGGTATACGCTTGCAGGTGGAACAAGTTTGTGGCATGGTGCACAGCAAAGGCTGTGAATCTCCTCTCTGCCCCTCTTTCTGAGGTTCTTCTGTTCCTTCTTTCTCTGGCCCAACAGGGTTCTGCCCTGGGTACCATCAAGGGCTATCTTTGTGCAATCTCTGCCTTCCTCAGGCTTCCTGATCAGCCCTCTCTTTTTAAGTCCCCTGTTGTTAACAGGTTTCTTAAAGGCATTACACACCTCTTTCCTCCTGTTCCGTTTATAATGCCTCAGTGGGACTTAAACTTGGTTCTTACCTTCTTAATGTGCGCTCCCTTTGAGCCTCTGCATAACTGTCCTCTTCGTCTTCTGACTCTGAAGACAGCCTTTCTGGTGGCCATCACCTCCGCTCGGCGGGTGAGTGAGCTCCAGGCTCTTTCATGCAAACCCCCCTTTCTGTCTGTTCATCCAGACAAGGTTGTTCTTCGGACGCGTCCGTCCTTCTTGCCAAAGGTGGTTACTGCCTTCCACATTGGGCAGACCATCACTTTGCCCACCTTCTTTCCGCCTCCGCATCCTTCCAGAGAGGAAGAGAGGCTCCACCGTCTGGACCCAAAACGTGCGCTTTCCTTTTACCTCAACCGCACACAACAGTTCCGGGTGGATGACCAGTTCTTTGTTGGCTACGTGGGCGCCAAAAAAGGTCGGGCGGTACACAAGAGGACCATCTCCCGCTGGGTCATATGGTGTATCAAGGCCTGTTATTCTTTGGCTAAGAAGGAGCCTCCTGTTGGGCTGCGTGCCCATTCCACCAGGGCTACGGCTGCTACCACGGCTTTAGGCCGCGGTGTTCCGTTGCAGGATATTTGTCAGGCAGCTACGTGGGCCTCGCTGCACACGTTTACCAAACATTACTGCCTTGACAGCCAGGTCCGGAGGGACGGCTTCTTTGGCCGTTCTGTCCTCCTGGACTTCCTTGTCTGAATCTGTTCGCAGACCCACCACCGGGGTTGGTATTGCTGGGGTATCTATTCTAATGTAAGGAATCTGTCACTAACGTGTCTCTTTCAGATGCACAAGTTACTAACTTGTGTAACGATATATCTGTAAGAGACAGTAGTTAGTAACAGATTCCTTACCGCTCCACCCATCCTCCCCGTTCTGCGAACTGATTTCTAGGGTTAAAGACATCCCTTTCAGGGCCCTAGTATTTTTCAGACACCTATGTCAGCTTCTTGCATGGCTCTGCGTTCCTGGCGCGGAAAGTCGTGTACAGAACTGACGTCAGCGCGCAGGGGTGGCGTCTAAGTACTGCCCGCGATGTCATCCCGGTGATCACGACGGACGCGGAGCCGCACGACGCCGCCTACCGACGCGCAAGGGTACTGCTACGCAAAAACTTTCCGGATCCAGCCTGACGCCTGGGGATATTCTAAGGTAAGGAATCTGTCACTAACTACTGTCTCTTACAGATATATCGTTACACAAGTTAGTAACTTGTGCATTAAGTCCTGTGGCAAACTTATAGTCAAAATCCTGTGTTTTTCCACAGGAGAGGTATTCGGAAACACCGCTTCCAGCTGGTCAAATTTGACTGCAAGCCAATAAGGTAAATCATCCTTATTCTGTGGGCGCTTGCCCATCACCGAATTAACCATGACGGGACTAATAGTTACACCGCCAGGCCCAGATGGTTGCGCTGCAACTCCAGGAGGGGCCATCTGGACGTTGCGTGTGACATATTGTACCAAAGCTCTGTGCACACGTACCAAAGACGTATGCAGCACGCGCAGTTCATCTACTGGAACCGCTAAATAACGTGGATGCGGGGTGTACCCGGCCAAAACAGGCCAAGCGGCCCCATCTATCGATAAAGGGCCTAAACAAATTAGGGTGACCGGGTGTCGGAGGGTGCCATTAAACCAAATTCGGTGTTGCCATGCCGTAAGCGGAACCTCAAGAGCCTGATAAGGCCGATAAGCATTAGGAAGGTCCGTGGCAGTGTACACATGGAACAAATTATCAGCTCCATCCACCGCCGGAAAAGTGACACATGAATAAAACACCTCAAAGTGGTAAGCTGGATTATCTTGCACCACAAAGATTAGAGCGACACCCGCGTCAGGCACTCCATACGCTGTCAAATGAGCTCGGAGCGCAGCGCGGCTATGTGCCGGGATATTTATATTCACAGCCATTAAGGCCAACAATGAATAACAACCTTGTGCGTGGCAGCGCAATAACTCGTTAACAATAAAGAAAACGCCTTTTAATAACTTCAAGCTTGAAAGAACCTATAAAAACATCAATATAGCAGGTTACACCCTCACATCGGTTTCCGGAAACAGAAGTGAGGGAATTGTGGACAAGCACAAGCACTACTCAAGCGTCTCACAGATAAGAACCAGACCAAACGTGGGCGCCATGTTGCGGGGATTCTGCACATATACAGAGCTATGCGCAGGAAAACAGGACCTCTGTGTATGGTGGTCTACCAACCATCCACCTTAGTGCCCAAAATCCCAATCCAACTAGCTATAGTGTCTCATTCATTCTCCGTACTACAGCGAAGCTACCAATGATTAGACATCCCAGAACACGGACTCTTTCGGGAATCGCGGGAGCAAGAACACTCTTTCATTACTCACTCATACTTGTCCACAACGTGCGTATCAAGAGACACAGTATAGTTTAAAATGTTTATTTTAACTAACGTGCTCTCAGACACAGTACACGTGCCAGTACTAGCAGCATAATGCATAAAGACAAAATAGTAAGCATCATATCTGAAAGAGACAAGTTAGTGACAGATTCCTTACCTTAGAATATCCCCAGGCGTCAGGCTGGATCCGGAAAGTTTTTTGCGTAGCAGTACCCTTGTGCGTCGGTAGGCGGCGTCGTGCGGCTCCGCGTCCGTCGTCGGCGTCGTGATCGCCGGGATGACGTCGCGGGCAGTACTTAGACGCCGCCCCTGCGCGCTGACGTCAGTTCTTCTTTTTCCGCGCCAGTAAGCGCAGATCCGGGAAGAGCAGTGCCCTAGTCACTTTTTGACTACCCTTTTTTGTGAATTTTTTCACTGTTTCTTCAACGAGTCTTCACGACTCCTAAGGTGTCATAGGGATGCCCGGCTTTAAGCCCTGCGAGGCCTGTGGTCGCATGATGTCGATCACGGACCCGCATCTCGAGTCTCTTCTGTCTCGGCCGAGACCACGACACGAAGTCGTGCCCTGACTGCCGGAAACTTCATCCGAAGGCTTTGCGAGAGCGGTCTCGAAAGCTGCTCGAGGTCCGGCAGTCGGCTCCGCGCCGCACCAAGCCCCGGTCCCGGGAGAGGTCGAGGGGCCGGTCGCGGAGTCCCCGCCGTTCGTTGGAATCCAAGTCTTCGCGCTCCTCCGGTAAGTCGAAGCACAAGAAGTCTAGGAGGCGTCATCGCTCTAAGACTTCGCCTCGCCGGTCTCGCGACTCGGCTGAGGCCCCAGTCGGCACCGTCCCCGCGGCCCCGGACATGCCTGTAGAGCCGCCCCCGAATTACCCGTTCTTTCCGGGGTCGGGGGCGACTCCGGCCGAAATACAGGAATTCCTGTTGGCCATGGCCCGCCTCTTCGGGCCTTCAGGTCCCTCCGGTGCGCCTTCGGGCCCCGCGGGCCCTGATGGGGTTGCCCCGGCGCCGCCGTCGACTCCGGTCCCGGCGCCGCCTGTCCCACCAGTCTTCATCCCGGCTCCGGCCTCGATCCCGGCTCCGGTGGTACCGCAACCCCCATCGACGCCGGTTGACCTAACCACGCCTCCGCCGACGTCCCCGGTGCCGTACCTGACGCCGTCCGGGGCTCCGGACGGCGTCGTTCCCCGGTTCTCTCCGGCTCCGGACATGGAGCCGGACCGACGTCGCCCGACGCCGGCTCCGGCGCCGATGAGACCTTGGGTCCCAAATGTCCCTCATCCTCCATATTTTGAACAAGAGGAGGACCAGGAGAGCTGGGAGGGGTCTGAGGACCCTCTCACACAACAGTGTGAGTTTGACCCGGACTGGGTTGAGGAACTTGGGGAAGCCAGTGGTCTAGACACCTCCCCTGACACTGGCATGCTGTCTCCTCCCTTGGCTACGGAGGAGGGGGCTAATTTTGCAACGGTGTTGCGTAGAGCAGCTGGAGCCTTACATCTCCAGTTGCCTACTGTGGCCGTCAGGACTAACCTCCTGACAGAGGTGCTTCAGCCGGCGGCTTCCTCTTCGGAGACTGTGCTGCCGTTTAATGACGCACTCACTGACGTTCTTTTGGGTACCTGGTCCAAACCCACCACAGGGGCTCCTGTGGATAGGAACGTGGCCCGACGCCATCGCCCTGCTCCGGGCGACCCCTGTTTCTCTCCCAACATCCCACCCCTGAGAGCTTGGTTGTCCAAGCCTCTGCCTCCCAAACAGCCTTCCCTACCGCCCCTCCGGATAGGGAATCCAAACGCCTGGACCAATTTGGGAAGAAGGCTTTTCTTCCTCCAGTGCTGGCTTGCGGTCCGTCAACACCGCTTGCCTTTTGGGCCGATATACCCACTCCCTGTGGGATTCGGTGGCGACTGTTTTGCCGCAGTGTTCTGAGGACGTCCAGACACTGCTTACCCGCGCCATTACGGAAGGGCGAGATGCGGCTAAATACACCATCCGTTGTGGCCTTGATACCGCCGACTCGCTGGGCAGATCGCTTGCGACGACGATGGCGCTACATCGCCACGCCTGTCTGAGAACAACTGGTTTCTCGGGTGATGTCCAGAATACACTCATGGACATGCCCTTTGATGGAGTCGGTCTTTTTGGTTCAAAGGCAGACCATGCGCTGGAGCGGTTTAAGGACTCACGGGCTACGGCCAAGTCCCTGGGCCTTTCTGTTGTACGCCCTCCGCTCAGCTCTGCTTTTCGCCCCTTTCCTGGCCACGGAAGGGGCGCCCAGTCACGTCAGCTGCCCAGCCACCGGCCCGCACAGCAAGCGTCTACGCGTGGCCGAGGACGTGGATACCGCCGTGGCGGTTCGGGCAACCAGCGTGCAGGTCAGGCCACCACCTCCAACCCGTCCGCGGCCTCCAAGCCCTCCTAGTCCCTCCTTTCCGGTGCACAGCACGCCAGTAGGGGCAGGGTCCGCCATCACCTTCACCACTGGCGTCCCATCACCTCGGACAGGTGGGTCTTGGACATTGTCCGAAGGGGCTACTCCCTCCCCTTCGAGACCACCCCCCAGCCATGCCACCTCAATTCCACCGCATGTCAGGGGATCACTTGGTACTTCTGCAGAAGGAAGTCACGGCCCTCTTGGCCAAGAGGGCCATCGAGCATGTTCCGACCCCAGAAGTAGGGCGTGGTTGCTACTCCCACTACTTCCTGGTGCCCAAAAAGGACAAGGAGGACATGCGTCCTATCTTGGACCTCCGGAACGTCAATCGCTTCCTCCGGAAGGAGAAGTTCAAGATGCTCACCCTAGCTCAGGTCTTGACTGCCCTCGACCCTGGAGACTGGTTGGTAGCGTTGGACTTGCAGGACGCTTATTTTCACATCCCCGTCCTGCCGGCCCACCGGCGTTACCTGCGGTTCACGGTAGGCCTGGAGCATTTTCAGTTCACCGTGCTCCCCTTTGGCCTTACAAGTGCCCCTCGGGTGTTCACGAAAGTGATGGCGGTGGTCGCAGCTCATCTGCGCCGGGCAGGGGTTCAAGTCTTCCCCTACCTCGACGACTGGTTGTTGAAGGCGGGCTCGTCCCAGGCAGTCGTCTCCCACCTCCAGACTACGGCCGAACTCCTGCACTCGCTGGGGTTCTCCATCAATGTGCCGAAGTCGCATCTGATTCCTTCTCCACAGCTCCTTTTCATCGGAGCAGTTCTGGACACGACGCAGTTTCGGGCCTATCCTCCCGAACGGCGAGTCCGGGATATTCGGGCTATGATTCCGATCTTTCAGCCTTTATCCTGGGTTTCGGTACGGATGACCCTGAGGCTGCTGGGCCTCATGGCCTCCTGCATCCTGCTGGTCAATCATGCCAGATGGCATATGCGGGCTCTGCAGTGGGACCTGAAGTTCCAGTGGACGCAGCACCAGGGCAACCTGTCCGATCACGTCCAGATCTCGGAGGGGACTGCAGAGCAGTTGCAGTGGTGGCTCTCGAACCGGCAATGGGTCTTGGGCAGATCCCTCTCCCTTCCCCAGCCAGAGCACACAGTTGTGACGGACGCGTCCCTTCTGGGATGGGGCGGTCACATGGGAGAGGCGGAGATCAGAGGCCTCTGGTCTCCGGCGGAGTCCCGGCTCCATATCAACCTTCTGGAGCTCCGGGCGATCCGACTTGCACTCAAGGCATTCCTTCCCTCTGTCAAAGTGAAGGTAGTGCAGGTGTTCACAGACAACACCACCGCCATGTGGTACTGCAACAAACAAGGCGGGGTGGGGTCGTGGACCCTTTGTCAGGAGGCTCTGCGCCTCTGGACATGGCTGGAACATCAGGGCATGTTCCTGATGGTTCAACACCTGGCAGGTTCCCTGAACGCCAGGGCGGACGAACTCAGCCGCAGGTGCATGATGGATCACGAATGGCGACCTCACTCGGAAGTGGCGCAAGGACTCTTTCTACAGTGGGGAGAGCCTTGGTTAGATCTATTCGCCACCGAAGAGAACGCGCAATGTCATCAGTTCTGCGCGTTGGAATTTCCAAGGCGGCACTCGCTCGGCGACGCTTTTCGTCGCGAGTGGAGTTGCGGTCTGTTGTACGCCTTTCCGCCTATACCACTTCTACCCAGAGTGTTGAAGAAGATTCGGCACGACCGGGCCCAAGTCATTCTTGTGGCTCCGGACTGGGCTCGAAGAGTTTGGTATCCCTAGCTACTCAGTATGAGCGTAGATCCCCCGATCCGTCTGCCTCTTCGGGAGGATCTTCTGTCGCAGCAGCAGGGGACGGTCCTCCACCCGAACCTGTCCAGCCTCCACCTGCTTGCGTGGAGATTGAGCGGCGGCAGTTGATTCCTTTCGACTTGCCTCCCGAAGTTTGTGATGTGATTCTGGCAGCCAGGCGTCCCTCCACTAAAGTGGTATACGCCTGCAGGTGGAACAAGTTTGTGGCATGGTGCACAGCAAAGGCTGTGGATCCCCTTTCTGCCCCTCTCTCTGAGGTTCTCCTGTTCCTTCTTTCCCTGGCCCAACAGGGTTCTGCCCTGGGTACCATCAATGGCTATCTTTGTGCAATCTCGGCCTTCCTCAGGCTTCCTGATCAGCCCTCTCTTTTTAAGTCCCCTGTTGTTAACAGGTTTCTTAAAGGCATTACACACCTCTTTCCTCCTGTTCCGTTTATAATGCCTCAGTGGGACTTAAACTTGGTTCTTACCTTCTTAATGTGCGCTCCCTTTGAGCCTCTGCATAACTGTCCTCTTCGTCTTCTGACTCTGAAGACTGCCTTTCTGGTGGCCATCACCTCCGCTCGGCGGGTGAGTGAGCTCCAGGCTCTATCATGTAAACCTCCCTTTCTGTCTGTCCATCCAGACAAGGTTGTTCTTAGGACGCGTCCGTCCTTCTTGCCAAAAGTGGTTACTGCCTTCCACATTGGGCAGACCATCACTTTGCCCACCTTCTTTCCGCCTCCGCATCCTTCCAGAGAGGAAGAGAGGCTCCACCGTCTGGACCCAAAACGTGCGCTTTCCTTTTACATCGACCGCACACGCCATTTCCGGGTGGATGACCAGCTCTTTGTTGGCTACGTGGGCGCCAAAAAAGGTCGGGCGGTGCACAAGAGAACCATCTCCCGCTGGGTAACCTTGTGTATCAAAGCCTGCTATTCTTTGGCTAAGAAGGAGCCTCCTGTTGGGCTGCATGCCCATTCCACCAGGGCAATGGCTGCTACCACGGCTTTGGGCTGCGGTGTTCCGCTGCTGGATATCTGTCAGGCAGCTACGGGGGCCTCGCTGCACACGTTTACAAAGCATTACTGCCTTGACAGCCAAGTCCGGAGAGACGGCTTCTTTGGCCTTTCTGTTCTCCGAGACTTCCTCGTCTGATCTTTGTTCGCAGACCCACCACCAGGGTTGGTATTGCTGGGGTATCTATTCTAAGGTAAGGAATCTGTCACTAACGTGTCTCTTTCAGATGCACAAGTTACTAACTTGTGTAACGATATATCTGTAAGAGACAGTAGTTAGTGACAGATTCCTTACCGCCCCACCCATCCTCCCCGTTCTGCGAACTGATTTCTAGGGTTAAGGACATCCCTTTCAGGGCCCTAGTATTTTTCAGACACCTATGTCAGCTCCTTGCATGGCTCTGCGTTCCTGGCGCGGAAAGTCGTGTACAGAACTGACGTCAGCGCGCAGGGGCGGCGTCTAAGTACTGCCCGCGACGTCATCCCGGCGATCACGACGCCGACGACGGACGCGGAGCCGCACGACGCCGCCTACCGACGCGCAAGGGTACTGCTACGCAAAAACTTTTCCGGATCCAGCCTGACGCCTGGGGATAGATATTCTAAGGTAAGGAATCTGTCACTAACTACTGTCTCTTACAGATATATCGTTACACAAGTTAGTAACTTGTGCTACAATTCCATAGAATACAAACGGGGACAGCATTTTATAAAGACAGTGGATAAAGGACTATAATGCCTTGCCACCCTCCCCGTGCTAGTAACTAGTTTATTATAAAAATAGCAGACCTCTGGGCTTTGTCAGGGGGACCCCTATACCTTAAGAACTAGATGCAAGGTTTACATCATCGGACAAGCACAGCTCTTCTCCCTGGAAAGGTTTTTCTTCAAGTGCCTCTAACGGGTATCTTGCAATATTAAAAGCACTCGCATTTCAGCAGTGCAGCTGTGCTTCGTGTTACGTCTAAGTGCGTGGGGCTGACCAGAACTGAATAACAAGGGACGTTGTTGTTCGACCTTGTACATCGTGTGCAGATGAAAATCACAGAGAACAGCAGAAAACGTGAAAGGCAGAAATGTAGACCGTTCTCATGAACATAGGCACAAGCAGAGTCTGGAAAAACAAAGTCACGAAGTAACTTGTGCAAAAGAGGCAACATGGCAGCTAGGCCTAAGCTAACTTAGCAATGTCGACAATGAGGCCATAATCCACACTACACCTTCTATAGATCTGTTCGCCACAAAAGAAAACAAAAAATGCCACGACTTCGCCTCCAGATTTTACCATCCACAATCTCTGGGGAATGCCCTATGGATCGACTGGTTGAACAAATTTCTTTACGCTTTTCCTCCAATACCATTAATACCGACAGTCCTGCAGAAACTGGCGTCCACAACAGCCCAGATGATACTCATCGCCCCAGAATGACCGAGACAACTGTGGTTCCCGGACCTCCTTCACCGGTCTATCCATCCACATCTCGGGCTACCTTGCAGACTGGACCTCCTCACGAAGTTCTAAGGCCCACTACTACATCCCAGCCTGTCATCCTTGAGTTTGGCAGCATGGCTCCTGAGATAATTCAGTATGGTCATTTAAACCTGTCTCAGGATTGTATGGACATCCTAAAGGAAGCCAAGCGACCATCTACACGAGCAGCTTATGCCTTTAAATGGAAGCGATTCTGTATTCGGTGCTCTTCTAACCATTTTGATCCCACTTCCTGCCAGGAAGAAGCTATTCTTCCCTATTTATTGTCTCTCGCCAAATCGGGACTTCAATACTCTTCAATAAGAGTCAATCTTTCTGTTCTTACAGCATATAGGAAAAGTCCTTCACAAATCTCTTTCTTTACAATTCCAGTCATTAAGGACTTCCTAGAAGGGTTAAAGAAGGTTTTTCCTCCCGTTAGACACCCTTCCCCTCCATGGGAGCTGAACGTAGTACTGTCTCGTCTCATGCTTCCTCTATTTGAGCCCATCCACAAAGCTTCTTTATAGCATCTCACATGGAAAACCGCTTTCCAAGTGGCCGTTACATCAGCAAGGAGAGTTAGTGAGATTCAGGCTCTTTGCACTCGTGAACCTTACACGGTTTTCCATTCCTCTAAGGTAGTGTTACGCACACATCCTAAGTTTCTCCCTAAAGTGGTCTCAGGTTTCCACGTGAATCAAACCATTGCTTTGCCCACGTTTTTTCCAAATCCTTCTTCTCCAGCGGATAGGTCTCTCCATTCGCTGGACGTAAAGAGGGTATTAAAATTCTATTTGGACAAGACTAAAGCAATTCGTAGTTCTCCACAATTGTTCATCAATTACGGTCCAGTCCGCACACGGTTAGCGACCTCTAAACAATCAATCTCTAGGTGGATTGTCTCATGGATTCTCTGCTGCTATCAACTAGCCAATAAATCCCTTTCTGGTAGGCCCAAAGCTCACTCTACCAGGGGTAAGGTAGCGACATGGAGGTCTGTCCATACATTCACTAAGTATTACTGCCTTGACACAGATGCCAGAGCGGATGCACAAGTAGGTCAAGCATCCCTCAGGAATCTTTTTTCTTAACGGGATTTCACATTTGGTACTTTTCTGTCTACTCCACTGCCTTAGGGGGGATGAGCTTGCTACTCTATTCATCGCTTATGACTATACATGGAAATCCCCTACGAGAGAAGGTATAGTTTCTTACCTGTAATTCTAGTTCTCTCGTAGGGGTATTTCCATGATAGTAATAAGCAGCCCTCCCTCTTCCCCAGTGGGGTGGACACATTATCTCATGCTACGTTTACTATCAGGTATCTATAGCCTTCAAAAAGAACTGAGGTAACTGCCTCTGGCTGAGCATGATGGGATATTGGTGGTCTCTCTGCTCTTAAAGGCACAGTTTTCTTTTTCTATACTTATAATGGCAGCCTATGGGCTACAGGGTCAGGCACTTCATATCTTTCTATTCATAGCAAAAGGCTTTGTGAAGGTTCTTTTTCTGTGCTATTACAAAAAAGATATTTTCTGAGAGCATATATTCTCAAAGTCCCTTCTTTTGCCATTACAAGATGAAGAACTCTGACCTCTGTGGCCTTTTCCTAGGCTGCATTATGACATTCTTAAGTGACTTTTTCAAGGCCTTCCCGAAGAAAGGCGAACTTCATCACTTAAGAACATATTTGGATAAAGTGCTCCGGGGTCCCTGCAAATGGGCGGGACTATTCATCGCTTATGACTATCATGGAAATACCCCTACGAGAGAACTAGAATTACAGGTAAGAAACTATACCTTCTTGGTCATTTGGTTTACCAGCAGTGCTGCAATATTAGTAGCTACTCCAGAGCTCAGCCCTCTAAATGGAGGCAACCACGTCAGTTCACCTTTGCCCCCGCAACAGTTTTTCTTCAACATGGGTGCAATTGTGGTGCTAAAGGAAGGCAGCAGCGGGCTTTCACTCGTCCACCCCAATTTAGGTCTGTAAACTTGGACCTTGGGTTCTTAAAATTAGAATCTCATCTTCCCACACCCCCATGTTGCTTAAGGATGTTCTTTCCCTCCTTCACAAAGAAGCCACAATGGTGGTTCCAGTCAGGGAGAAGGCCCTGAGGTGGTGGTGTTATTATTTTCTGGCACAATGCCTAAATGAAGGTTAGATGTCTAGACTCTAAAAATGTCAGAGAAGTACATAGTGGCCTGCAGGGGAACAGCAAGGTATATATTCAACCCTCAAAGGCACCCATCGCAATGCTTACACATTGGCAGTCCCTCAGCATGCCCAAGCGACCCTACATGCAGAGGGATCTGTTCCCAGATCCCAACAAGAGAGAACCACTTCCGTAAGCACCCCATACCTGATGGTCAACCACTCTCATATTGTGGTATGCCCCACAAGACTTGGCATGAAGCGTCACAAAAGCATTCAATGGGTGTCAGTGGTACGCAAAGGAACGCCAACTATAGGCGCAACCCCAGCACTCTGCAGGTGCATCCCAGCAACGAGTCAGGACGACCCTCACAGGGCGACTCGTGGAGCAACTAGCCTGACTACTGCAAGCCTCTACTGCTGAGGAAATTGACACCACGCTTCATCAGAGAGACTCTTCTGACTCCTCTGATAAGACATCGACTGCGAGGGGACGGGCTGCCAGGTTTTAGGACACCTCAAGTCTCTGAGCTCAGTGGAGAGATACTCCTAGCCGTGCCGCCCCATGTGGTAGTGCTACAGGAAGTATCTGTGCTCTACCTTTTATTCTGGCCTTGGCAGTCAAGAGTCTTTGCAAAGTCATTGCACTGTTGCCGCACATCTCTAGAATCAGTTACCCACGTTTATTCCTATTAAGCAAACAGGCTCATCTAACCCAATCACTGAAAGCAGTTTGACACCATCTTCTAAGAATGAGTAAGATTCTTTGTAGTTTTAAATTTCTATTCTCATTAGAAGTCCTTTTTGATTTTGCAACCACAGTAGGAATTCATTGGGATGATTCTGGATCTTGTGTATGATACGGCTGCCCACCCACCCTTATTGATATTTACCTGGTTCAAGGCAGGTTAAGTATCTTTTATCGGCTGGTATTCTTTTTCCCACTGTCTGTGCCTCCTTATTCTTATGGGGTCTGATGGTGTCATACATCTTTTTTGCCACTTAAAGTGAGTATCTTAATGGGGCCTTTATAGTGTGTACCTGAGGTCACAGTGGAACCAGATCCTTGTCTTCATTATTTTTTCCCTGCAAAGATTTACAAGATGCTTCTTTGATGGACTCTGGCTCACAACCTACTGGTTGGAGAACTGCTTAGACTAAAGCAGCTGCAGAGGAAGCAGTCTTGTCAATCTGACAGTTGAGGGAAGGCTCACACATGAATAATCTTGTGGTACATAGTCTCTAGGAGATGGAAAAGTACATCTCCACATCGTGAGGCATGCTGCAAGTAGATCTTTTCACTACTCAGAATGGGAAATGTATGGTGTTCAACTCTGCAATTTCCTTTTGTAAATCCCTGGGCAACATGTTCAGTCTCAAAAGGAATTTCGACTAAAATACGGCTTTCCACTGGTCTATCTCTTTCTGAGGGTCATTAAGAAGATAGAGACATGCGGTAGAGGTCATCCTCGTTGCTCAAGCGTGTGCAAGAAGGGTTTGGTGTCAAGACTGTCTGGAACCTCTGCATGTCTCCCCTGGAAACTGCTGTTCAGGGACGGTTGTATGTACATTAATGTTCATTGCTTTAAAGTTGAAAGGTAAGCCTTGAGCCAGAATGCACTGCTGAAAAAGGTATTAAAAACGGTTCTAGTAGCAAGATGGCAGCTACTAAATGTATGTACTCAGTCAGATGGAATCACTTCATGGGTTAGTGCACTTCAAAGGTTAAGAACCTCCTTTCGGTGAACATGCATATAACATAACAGTTTGCTGTATCCCTGGCCAGGGAGGGCCTCAGTGTAGACACAGAGCAGGGGTGCCTGGCAGCTTTGTCTGCTTTCTAAGGCACACCTAAACATAACGTTTTTCCAGCAGATCTTTGGTTTCTCAAAAGGCTGTTAATGTTTTGCAAGTTGGCCCCTAATGAGCCTATTCAGTCTTGGTCTCCTTAACTATGCTTTTGTCGGGTGTCAGTTACATCTGGAATTACAGGCATTGTCCTCCATGTAGCTGTACATTCTTTTCTTGCTGGACAAAATGATCCTCTCAGTGAACGTTTGAGCCTAAAGCATTGGCTGAGTTTCATATTTCTCAAAGTGTTCTTTCCTTCCCTCATACCTGAAGATTGCACAAGATCCAAGCAAAACCAAGTGGAGCATTCTGGTATTATGTGGAAAGGTTCACCCATCACTGACTGATCAACTTTCGTTGGGCTCTAAAAATGCACTGATTATCGATGGATAGATGTGTGCATTGGCTCTGTCATAAGTTGGTATAGAATGGGCCGCCTGACGGTTTCATCTCTCGTTTAATGAGAAGAAAGTTTACCAAGTTTTTTGCGTTCTTTAGACTGGAAATCAGAAAGGATCAACTATGTTTTAGCCCAACAAAGGTTAGCTGATGTCTCCCTCAAAGTGTGACTCTGACCTTACATTCATGTAGAAAATATAATGTTTCCAACTTTTTATTACTTCTGGTGGGTGAATGGAGAGAGAGAGCGTTCGGATCAATCTTCGCTAGATACTTGTCCTGAGGACCATGAATTGGGCACTAAGCTGCTACCAGTTTCCGTGATCAATATAAACAGTAGATCTATCACTTAAAGGCCCATATACATGGCGTCAATGAAAGGATAGAGTAATACGTGTTGACAACTTGTCATTGATGGAGATCAATCCTGTACCACATGGACCCTTATTTGACATTTACGAGTATCCTGCTCATCCTGGCTTGCAATTAGACTAGAATTGGAAGCATTCAATGCTCTGTACCCCAGATATCCCAGCTACCCTTTACTGCCCTTTCTCCACCTGCCAGAGTCTTATTAGACATTTCAAAGTTACCACAGCGTAGGCTTTCACCCCACCAGATGCTGTGTTCAGCATCCTTTAAGGCAGCACACTTGTCCGTGTCATAGCGCTTTTTTTTTATTTTTTTTTTTATTTTTTTATTTTAGCCATGTTGCACAGCAGCTCAACTGCTCTAAGATATGGGAAAAAAAAAAGTCGATAGAACTCGCATAGGCAAAATCTATTGGTTTTGCCAACGTGTCTGTCAAGAGCTTTAGTCAAATGTTAATGATGAGGAAACCTCTAATTTACATAGAAACTCCCAGGGACCCATGGCTCTTAGCAATGTATCTCAAGGCCCAGGTGTGGCGCAGAGGCGAACAGGCTGTGCGCTTGAAAGGAAACAGATCGATGAAGGAAAACACGCTGCCCACCTCATAGCAGTAGTGCCAGTCATAACATTTCCCTGCTCCTTTGAACTCGCCAATTAAAGAACATTATCAAAGATAGCGCCATTTGACTCTGAATGGAGAGGCGTCCGAGGTCATTCAGTTATTAGGGGTTTGAACGATAAAGCGTCAAAAGCACAGAACCATGGCACTTGCTGGTGCAAGACAGAGATACCAGGAGAGTTTACACGTAGATGTTTTTCATGTCAGTTTTGGGAACTTGTACGGATACTTGCTATCAGGTTCAGTGAAGGCCTTAGCATGAAAAGTATTTTAGGTGACAGCAAGTGGACAAATGGGAGGATGGCGGGAGCGGAATGGGGAAAGTCACTGGGTGGTGAGGTGTCAAGCAGCGACAAGAAGGTGGTGGTGGGAGGGACAGGTCAAGCAACAAAGGTATGCTTGTGGGGTGGGAGGGGCATACTTTAAAACAAAGAGTGCTAAATAGGAGCATATACTTTAAAAAAAAAAAAAAAAGACAATGGGAGGGAGGAGGCAGGCAAGCAAAGATGGGGCAAGCAGCGATGCCATTAGTGAACACGACAAGCAAAGGGGAGTGGGTGCAGTGTACCTTGGGAACAAACGGCATCTCAAACTAAAACAAAGTTATTTCGTTGCTTGTTGAATCGCTGCATTCACCGTGCAATGATGTTTCTTTGAAAAGCTGTTTACATTAATTCGCTTTGAACTGCTTTTTAATTGCACTTCATAGCGCTTTCACCCCGTTCATAATTTATATTGCTTTTAGTAGTGTAACAGTGCATGACAGTTGTTGTGTGGGGGCCCTCCTCACACTCTCCTGGACTCTGCCTTGATCCTCGCTTATCTGAAGGAAACACGTTAGTTATAGATTCCTTACCTTAGAATTACCCCCAGGCGTCCGACTGGATCCGGAAAGTTTTTTCGTCAGCAGTACCTCTGCGCGTCGGAAGGTGGCGTTGGTCGGCTCCGCGTCCGTCGTTTGCGTCGTGGTCGCCCGGATGACGTCGCGGCAGCTACTTAGACGCCGCCCTCGTGCGCTGACGTCAGTTCTTTATTTTTCCGCACCAGCCAGCGCAGATCCGGGAAGAGCGGTACCTCCAGTTATTTTTTGACTGACTTTTTCTCGACTTTTGTCGACTTCTTTCGACTTCTTTTTCGAGTCTTTGACTCCTAAGGTGCACGAGGGATGCCCTGCTTCAAGCCATGCAGTTCCTGTCATCGGATGATGTCGGTGACGGATCCGCACCGCGTGTGTCTCTTTTGCCTGGAGCGCGACCAAGACCCCAAGTCGTGCTCCGACTGCCGATCGATGGTGCCGAAGGCTTTGCAGGAGCAGTCCCGAAAGCTGCTTGAGCACCGGCAGTCTGCTTCGTGCCGTTCGAGGTCCTGGTCGCGAGGGAGGTCGAGGGACCGGTCGCGGAGCCACCACCATTCCTCCATCCCGATGTGGACCCGGGCAGCACCGAGAGGGGTTTTTGTGCCCCTGTTCACTCCTGGGGTCCCTTTCCAACCTGAATGGAACCCAGAGGATGAGGAGGACGACTGGGAGGGGTCAGGTGACCCTCTGACTGACCTGGAGAGAGGAACTGGGGGATGCCAGTGGTTTGGACACCTTCCCTGACCTTGGCATGTTGTCTCCTCCTACCGTGGCTACGGAGGAGGGAGCGTCATACGCAGTGGTGTTGCCTAGGGCGGCCGAGGCTCTCAACCTCGAGCTTCCTACGGTGGCGGTCAGGACTAACCTCCTGACAGAGGTGCTTCAGCCGGCTGTGAGCTCTTCGGAGCCCTTGCTGCCATTCAATGAGGCTCTCACCGACGTACTTTTGGGCACGTGGTCCAGGCCCAACACGGGGGCTCCCGTGGACAGGATGATTGCCCAATGCCACCGCCCGGCCCCGGGCGACCCCACTTTCCTCTCCCCAACACCCCACCCCAGAGAGCTTGGTAGTCCAAGCCTCCACTTCCAAAAGCGCATTCCCTACCGCTCCACCGGAAAGGGAATCCAAGAAGCTGGACCACCTTGGAAAGAAAATGTTCTCTTCCGCCAGCTTAGGACTGCGGTCGGTAAACACTGCATGTCTCTTGGGCCGTTATTCCCACTCGGTGTGGGATATGGTGGCGCAGGTGCTGCCTCAGTGTCCGGAGGAGGCCCGGGCAGTGCTCTCCCAGGCTGTTGCCGCCGGGAGGGATGCAGCGAAGTTTGCCATACGTTGAGGGCTGGACACCGCCGACTCTCTGGGCAGGACCATTTCAACGTTGGTAGCGCTTCGTCGCTACGCCTGGATGAGGTCGACTGGCTTTTCAGGGGATGTCCAGAACACCTTGAAGGACATGCCCTTTGATGGCCGTCGCTTTTTTGGCGACAAAGCACACAACGCTCTAGAGCGTTTCAAGGACTCATGGGCTACGGCCAAGTCCTTGGGCCTCTCCACCCATCCTGCGCAGTCTGCTTTTTGCCCCTTTCGTGGCTTCGGAAGGGGTGCCCCGCTACATCCCGCCCAGAGCCACAGGCCGCAGCAAGTTACCCAACCTTCGCGGGGACGTGGGAACAACCGTCGTGGTTCCGGGGGCCAGCGGGCGGGCCAGTCCACCAACACCCCCTCCGCAGCAGCCTCCAAACCCTCCTAGTCTGATCTTTCAGGCCCATCAAACGCCAGTGGGCAGCAGGATTCGCCATCACCTCCCCCACTGGCGCACCATCATGTTGGACAGGTGGGTTTTGCAAATAGTCCGAAGGGGCTACTCCCTCCCCTTCGAGGCTACCCCTCTAGCCATGCCACCTCAATACCACCGCATGTCGGAGGATCACTTGTGCCTTCTCCAACAGGAAGTTTTGGCACTCTTGGCCAAGGGAGCCATCGAGCGCGTTCCTGTCCCAGAAGTAGGTCGTGGTTGCTACTTTCTGGTCCCCAAGAAGGACAAGGGCACGCGTCCTATCTTGGATCTCAGGGACGTCAACCGCTTCCTCCGGAAGGAGAAGTTCAAGATGTTGACGCTTGCTCAGGTCTTGTCTGCCCTCGACCCGGAAGACTGGATGGTAGCGTTGGACTTGCAGGACGCTTATTTTCACATCCCCGTCCCGCCGTCCCACCGGCGTTACCTACGGTTCATGGTATGCCATGAGCATTTTCAATTTACCCTGCTCCCCTTTGGCCTTACCAGCGCCCCTCGGGTGTTAATGAAAGTGATGGCGGTGGTCGCAGCTCATCTGCGCAGATCGGGGGTTTCAGTCTTCCCCTATCTCGACGACTGGCTGTTGAAGGCGAGCTCGCCCCAGGCAGTTGTGTCCCACCTCAAGACTACGGCTGACCTCCTGCATTCGCTGGGGTTCTCCATCAATGTGCCGAAGTCACACCTGATTCCCTCTCAGAAGCTCCTCTTTATCGGAGCGGTTCTGGACACGACGCGGATTTGGGTCTATCATCCGAAACCGCGAGTCCGGGATATTCAGGCTATGATTCCAATCTTTCAGCCTCTATCCCGGGTTTCGGTCAGACTGACTCTGAGGCTGCTGGGCCTCATGGCCTCCTGCATCCTACTGGTCGATCATGCCAGGTGGCATATGCGGGCTCTGCAGTGGGACCTGAAGTTCCAGTGGGCGCAGCATCAGGGGAATCTATCCGATTGCGCCCAGATCTCGGAGAGCACTGCACGACAACTGCAGTGGTGGCTCACGAACCAGGATTGGGTCAATGGCAGATCCCTCGCCCTTCCCCAACCAGACCACACTGTGGTGACGGACGCATCCCTTCTGGGATGGGGCGGCCACATGGGAGAGGCGGAGATCAGAGGCCTCTGGTCTCCGGCGGAGTCCGGGCTCCACATCAACCTTCTGGAGCTCCAGGCGATTCGTCTTGCACTGAAAGCATTCCTTCCCTCTGTCCGGGGAAGAGTAGTGCAGGTGTTCACAGACAACACCACCGCCATGTGGTACTGCAACAAACAGGGCGGGTGGATTCGTGGATCCTATGTCAAGAGGCCCTCCGCCTCTGGACATGGCTGGAACATCAGTGCATATCCCTGGTGGTTCAACACCTGGCAGGTTCCCTGAACACCAGGGCGGACGAACTCAGCTGCAGGTGCATGATGGATCACGAATGGCGTCTCCACTCAGAGGTGGTGCAAGGTCTCTTTCAACAGTTGGGAGAGCCTTGGTTAGATCTATTCACCACCGAAGAGAACGCACAATGTCAGCAATTCTGCGTGTTGCCAAGGCGGCACTCACTAGGCGACGCTTTTCGTCGCGAGTGGAGTTGCGGTCTATTGTACGCCTTTCCGCCTATACCACTTCTGCCCAGAGTGCTGAAGATCAGGCGCGACCGGGCCCAAGTCATTCTTGTGACTCCGGATTGGGCACGAAGAGTCTGGTATCTCGAGCTGCTGAACATGGCCATCGATCCTCCGATCAGACTGCCTTTTCGGGAGGATCTTCTGTCACAGCAGCAGGGGACGGTCCTCCACCCGAACCTGTCCAGCCTCCACCTCCTTGCGTGGAGATTGAGCGGCGGCAGTTGACGACTTTCGACCTGCCTCCTGAAGTCTGTGATGTAATCTTGGCAGCCAGGCGTCCCTCCACTAAGATGGTATACGCCTGCCGGTGGAACAAGTTTGTGGCATGGTGAACAGCAAAGGCTGTGAATCCCCTCTCTGCCCATCTTTCTGAGGTTCTTCTGTTCCTTCTTTCTCTAGCCCAGCATGGCTCTGCTGTGGGCACTATCAAGGGCTATCTTTCGGCCATCTCTGCCTTCCTTCGGCTTCCAGATCAGCCTTCCCTTTTCAAGACCCCATTTGTAAGTCGCTCAGTGGGACTTGAACCTGGTTTTAACTTATTTGATGTGTGCTCCCTTTAAGCCGCTTCATAACTGTCCTTTACGGCTCTTAACTCTCAAAACTGCATTCCTGGTGGCCATCACTTCCGCCAGGCGAGTGAGTGAGCTCCAGGCGCTTTCTTCTAAGCCTCCTTTTCTCTCTGTACATCCGGACAAAGTTGTCCTTAGAACTCGTCCATCCTTCCTGCCCAAGGTTGTCACTGCCTTCCACATCGGGCAAACTATCACTTTGCCCACCTTCTTTCCGCCTCCGCATCCTTCGAAGGAGAAGGAGCCTCCACCGTCTGAACCCAAAACGTGCGCCTTCTTTCTATCTGGATCGCACAAAACAGTTTCGGGTGGATGACCAACTCTTTGTTGGCTACGTGGGTGCCAAAAAAGGTCGGGCCGTACACAAGCGAACCATTTCTCGATGGGTCGTTTTGTTTATAAAAGCATGTTATTCTCTGGCTAAAAAGGAGCCTCCAGTGGGGCTACGCGCCCATTCCACCAGGGCGACGGCAGCCACTACTGCCTTGGGGAGAGGAGTTCCTCTGAATGACATCTGTCAGGCGGCTACGTGGGCATCATTGCACACGTTCACCAAACTCTACTGCCTGGACAGCCAAGTCCGGAAAGACTGCTTCTTTGGCTGTTCTGTTCTCCAGGATTTTCTGGTGTGATCTTGGTTCGCAGACCCACCACCGGGGTTGGTATTGCTGGGGTATCTATTCTAAGGTAAGGAATCTATCACTACGTGTTTCTTTCAGATGAACAAGTTACTTACCTTCGGTAACGATATATCTGTAAGAAACATTAGTTATAGATTCCTTACCGCCCCACCCATCCTCCCTGTTCTGCGAACTGATTTCTAGGGTTAAGGACATCCTTTCAGGGCCCTAGTTTTGTGCACCAGTGGTCAGTGTCTTGCATGGCTCTGCGTTTCTGGCGCGGAAAGTCGTGTACAGAACAAACGTCAGCGCGCGAGGGCGGCGTCTAAGTAGCTGCCGCTACATCATCCCGGCGACCACGACGCCAAAGACTGACGCGGAGCCGACCGACGCCACCTTCCGTCGCGCAGAGGTTCTGCTGACGAAAAAACTTTCTGGATCCAGTCTGACGCCTGGGGGTAATTCTAAGGTAAGGAATCTATAACTAACTAATCTTTCTTACAGATATATCGTTACCGAAGGTAAGTAACTTGTTCTTTACTGCATTTCCATCTTGACAAAGTGCTGTGAATGAGCTGCAAGGAGATATGTAGTGCTGTGTGAACACCAGCATAAATAACCTTATAAACAACGTTACATTTAGGAAACCTGGTACCTACAGTAGACCTTTTGATGAGAAGCAATGGTGATGAAAAATGAACACTGAAAAAGCCTTACTAGGTTTTCGAAAAAGATATGTTTGAGGCATGTGTGGCTGTAGATGTAGGAAAGTACCACTTTTGGTATGGTACTCCCAACTTTTTGCCTGAATCTTATGCATCTTTGACTGAGTGTGCACTGGGTTCCCAGTGCCGGTCTTCTTTACCAAAACGGTACTTTTGTTTCTACAATTAGCACACCTCAGGCTCACATGCAAGTCCCTTGTAAAATGTACCAGTAGAACCGAGGGCCTTGTGACCAGAGAGGGTCTCTAAGGGCTACAACCTGTATTGTGCCGCCCTAAGAGACCCCTCACCAAACACAAGCATGCTGCCACTGCAGCCTGCGTGTTTTGGTGCAGATAAAAGTGAAGAGTCGACCTGGCACACATCCCTGTGTGCCAAGCTTACCAGCTCTGCAAGAGTCATAATTAAGTCAACCCTACAGCAGGCCTTACAGCCCTAAAACAGGATGCACTATACCCCATGTGAGGGCATAATTGCAAGAGCAGATATGCCCCTATAGTGTCTTTAGTCCATTCTTGGATCTTATAAGTGCACGGTGAAGCCATACTGAGTACATGGGCTGGGAGCTTGTCACTACGAATTCCACAGTTCCATGATGGCTTCAACGAATTCCAAGATGTTTGATACCAAACATCTCAGATTAATGAGTCCACACTGATGCCAGTGTTGGATTCATTAATAAATGCACTCAGAGGTGCCTCCTAAAAAACTGCCGTCCCAATAGTGTGTGCCTGACTGGTCTCCACCAGCCTGCCACCTCTAGACATGTTTCTGACCCCCTTGAGGTGGGAGCCTTTTGCTCTCGTGGGTCAAACAAAGGCTGTTCTGGGTGGAGGTGCTTCACACCAACCCCCAAGCAGGAACAGCTTTAAAAGGTGGTGGGCCTCAAGGCTTCCTGTCCTTTGTTATGCTGACAAGGGCCTCTCCAGCTTGTAGAGATGCCTGCCCCTCTACCAAGCCCCACTTTTGGCGGCAAGGTCGGCGGTAAAATTAGTAAGCAGGAGAGGTGTGTCACCGCTCAGCCAGGACCACCCCTAAGCTGAAGTGGCCCACTCCTTTGAGAATCCTCCATATTGTTTTGGAGGACTCTAGCCAATAGAGTTAGGGATATGCCCCCTCCCCAGAGGGAGAAGACATACAAAGGGTGTAGGCACCCTAAAGGTAAGTAGCCCATTGGCTACTACCTTCTAACACCTGTATTGTACTTAAATTGAGTATTTAGGGGGCACCCCTGAACGTTAATCATCAGATTACCGAAGACCTACGAAGAAGAGGGCAAAGAAGAGCCGTGCAGCAGCGAAGACTTAAGACACCAACTGAGTTGGCCCCAGACCTGCCGGCCTGTCTGCAGCCCTCAAAGACCCTGCTACAGAAGAGCGTCTTGTCCTGCAACCTAGCGACCTCCAGGACCCTGGGAGGACTGTCTGCCCTCTAAAAAGACTCCTCATCTCCCGTGGATAGCGGACTTGTCCAGAAGAAAACCATTTTTAAAGAGCAAAGCGCTCTCTGTGGAACTGCGAAGTCGACCACCTCTGCACCTGACGCCCACGACCCGAGTCCAAGAGGCCCACGGGTCCAGAAAAGGTTCCTTAGCAATCCTGAGCAAGAGTTCCTCATGGGTTGACCCCTGCCGGACTCCACGTCGACGCCTGCAGCCTCTGTATGACAACCCCCATCTCCCCCCCCCCCCCCCCCACCCACTGCACTGGTAAGCTGACTTCTGACACCAAAGGACACCCCTGCACCCTGATCCTTGGGGAGATCTACTGACGGTGTCCTGACGCTCTAGCTCATCCCAACTTACCTGTGCAGCTGTAGGTTTCTTTCATCCAGCCTCCAGGCCTGAGCCTGCAGCCTTTTTCTGATTTCAAGAGCCTTCATTTGTTTGCATTGGGCATCCGGCCGCCCCTGTGCCGCTGAAGGTGTACGTTTGGTGCTGCCTTGTGGCCCCCCTGTGCTTACCTTAACCCCCGGAGACTGGGTTACTAAACCATTCTACTTACCTTTATGTAGTACCCCATCAATTGCCTCCTTTCTCCGTTGGATAACATTGGCACCAAATCCCAGGTTTGACCTCTGCACCCGGCCGCCCTATTGGCGCTGGTGGTGCAGTGAGGTAACTTACCTAAACCTTGCCTGGTACTGATTCTCCATCCAAAAGCTCAATATCGTAATTAGTTTACTTCCCTGCATATTGCTGATTGCGTTTCCTCCCATAGGTTAACAGTGTACTGATAAAAAAAATGCACTGTCCACTTTTTACATTGGAAAAACAGTGATATTGCAAAACGTATTTTATTGCAACAAAGTAGCTTTGGTTCTATGGAATAAATATACAAAAAGTAATATTTTTACAAACCATTGATCTTGGATTTAGTCATTGGGGGTGTGTAATCATTTCTTGTGTGTGTACTACAAATGCTTAGCACTGCTCTCTGATAAGCCAAACTGCTCGCCAAACTACCACAAAAGAGAGCTTTAGTATTCTCTACTTTAGTCTCTGCAAAGCCTTTGGGGATCCACTGGACTCTGTGCACACCATACCTTACTTTGGTATAGTATATACAGAGCCAGCTTCCTACAGTAGATACACATGCTTTGCATACTCCTGCCATCTAGTGTTGTGTCCAGATGTTTGCAAGTTGTTTTTCTTAGAAGAAGTCTTTCGAGTTAAGAAGTAAGGTGACTCCTCCTTTTGGTAATAGTGCGCATGGGCATAGACTTCATTATTAGATTTTCTTTCCGCCATCAAGGATTCATATATACCCAGAGACTGGTGGCCTGGTCACAGAATCTGCCTCAAAAGCTTCTGGTAAGAAGAAAACCTCTTCCCTATTTTTCTCCACTTCATTCTACATCTCCACATGTACCTTCGGCACCTCATTCGCCACACAATCCTTTAAACATCACACCTCGGGGTTCTGCACATACAGACGCAGATGTGGAGGATGATGACCATTATGAAGAACCACCACCAGACCCCTGGCAGGATTATGATAAAGACCTTCCAGGGGACACAGACCCAGACCTATATCCTGCTAAACCCTCGCCCCCTGATGATTCTTCCTCATATCAGGTGCTGATAGCTACAGCAGCACAATATCTTGGGGTCACATTACATAAAGAATCTATGGAGGAAGATTTGTTATTCGAGACGGGCCACACATAAAACATCAGTCCATACCAGTGTTAAAAGGTATGATTCGCCATGCAGAAGATATTTTGAAAGACCCTGCAAGAGCACTCATTACCCCTAGGGTGGATAAAAAGTATAAACCTGCACCATCTGACCCTGTTTTTTTTTATTTTTTTTATTTATTTATAAAGAGGTCAGCTTCCACCAGACTCCTTAGTTGTGTCAAATGCCCGGAAAAGGGCAAATTCGCAAACTACAGCAGACGCACCACCTCCAGACAAAGTCAAAGCTCATAGATGCCTCAGGCAAACAAGTCACTGCACAATCTGCCAATCATTGGTAAATTGCAAATACACAAGGCCTATTAGCCAGGTATGATGGAGTACACTGGAATGAAATGAAGTACTACTCCAATATCTCCCAGAAGAGCGTAAGAAATGTGGACAAGAGGTAGTGCAGGAAGGGAAATTTATTTCCAACTCTTCCATCAGATGTACACTAGACACTGCTGATACCACAGCCAGAGGTATTAATACTAGTGTCCTTCTAAGGAGGCATACCTGGCTGCGTATCTCTGGTTTTAAGTCAGAAGTTTACCAGACTTTATTAAATGTCCCTTTTGATAAGGAGCATCTCTTTGGCCCACAAGTGGATGAGGCCTTTGAAAAAAGATACAGAAGTTGCTAAATCTATGGGAGCACTTCAAACACCTACCAATAGATGTTCCTATCTGAAAGAAACAGTTAGTTATAGATTCCTTACCTTAGAATTACCCCCAGACGTCAGACTGTATCCGGAAAGTTTTTCGTCAGCAGTACCTCTGTGCGTTGAAAGGTGGCGTCGTGGTCGCCGGGACGACGTCGCGGTAGCTACTTAGACGCCGCCCTCGCACGCTGACGTCAGTTCTTTCTTTTTCCACGCCAGCCAGCGCAAATCCGGAGAGGGCGGTACCTCCAGTCATTTTTTGACTGAACTTATTGAGCGACTTTTGTCGACGTCTTTTTGAGTCCTACCGACTCCTGGTGCATGGAGGGATGCCCGGCTTTAAGGCCTGCGGTTCCTGTTCCCGTATGATGTCGGTGACGGATCCGCACTGCGTGTGCCTCTTTTGCCTGGAGCGCGACCACGACCCCAAGTCTTGCTCCTACTGCCGGACCATGGCTCCAAAGTCTTTGCGGGAGCAGTCCCGAAAGCTTCTTGAGCGCCGGCAGTCGGCTCTGTGCCGTTCGAGGTCGCGAGGGAGGTCGCGGGACTGGTCGCGGAGCCATCACCACTCGTCATCCAAGTCTTCGCACTCGGGGTCAGGTAAGTTAAAGCACAAGAAGAAGTCGAAGAATCATCGTCGCTCTTCGACTTCTCCCCGGCGGTCGGCTGACGCGATGCGGGAGGTGCCACTCCTGCTGCTCCGCGTGCGGAGCCTGAAGGGCCGACTCCGAGTTTCCCTCCCTTTCCGGGACCCGGAGCGACCCCTGCCCAGCTTCGTCAGTTTTACGAAGCCATGCATGCCATCTTTGGGCAGCCTGACTCCGCCGGCGTGCCTTCGGGCCCAGCGGACTCGGTTGGGGGCCCTAGGCCTTCCCTGCAGGCAGCTCCGTCCCCGACGCTGCAGGGCCCCCATGGATCCAGGCCTGGATCCGGATCGGCACCGCATCCGGCGTCGACCCCGGCTTCCAACCCGACGTGGACACGGAGCCGGATCCGGCGCCGATGGGTACTTTTGCCCCTGTGTTCCACCCTGGCCATTTTCAGCCAATCTGGCAGCCAGAGGAGGGTGAGGAAGACTGGGAGGGGTCTGGGGACCCTTTGTCAGACCAGTTGGAGTACGATCCGAACTGGAGAGAGGAACTGGGGGATGCCAGTGGTCTGGATACCTCCCCAGACCTAGGCATGTTGTCGTCTCCTACCGTGGCTACGGAGGAGGGAGCATCATACGCAGTGATGTTGGGTAGTGCAGCCGAGGCTCTCAACCTCGAGCTTCCTACGGTGGCAGTCAGGACTAACCTCCTGACAGAGGTGCTTCAGCCGGCAGCGAGCTCTTCGGAGCCCCTGCTCCTGTTTAATGAAGCCCTCACTGTCATCCTTTTGGGCACCTGGTCCAGGCCCAACACAGGGGCTCCTGTGGATAGGATGGTTGCCCGACGCCACTGCCCGGCCCTGGGTTTTTTGAGAAGACAAGGGTACCCCAATATGTGAACCTGGGGTGGCGAGATATCTAGGAAACCGTGGTTCAGGTGTGGCCTAAATGGTCCAAAGCCCGGCCCTGGGCGACCCCACTTTCCTCTCCCAACACCCCACCCTGGAGAGCTTGGTGGTCCAAGCTTCTGCTTCCAAGAGCGCATTCCCTAACGCACCACCAGATAGGGAATCCAAGAAGCTGGATCATCTTGGGAAGAAGGTTTTCTCTTCCGCCAGCTTGGGACTGCGGTCGGTAAACACTGCATGTCTATTGGGCCGTTATTCTCACTCTGTGTGGGACACGGTTGCGCAAGTGCTGCCTCAGTGTCCGGAGGAGGCCCGGACTGTACTCTCCCAGGCCGTTGCCGCAGGAAGAGATGCAGCGAAGTTTACCATCCGCTGTGGGCTGGATACCGCCGACTCTCTAGTCGGGACGATTTCCACGTCGGTAGCCCTTCGTCACTACGCCTGGATGAGATCGACTGGCTTTTCTGGGGATGTCCAGACCACTCTTCTGGACATGCCCTTTGATGGCCGTCGCCTTTTTGGCGACAAAGCAGACCACGCTCTAGAGGGTTTCAAGGACTCGCGGGCTACGGCCAAGTCCTTGGGCCTCTCCACTCGCCCTGCGCAGTCTGCTTTTCGCCCTTTCGTGGCTACGGAAGGGGTGCCCCACTACGTCCCGCCCAGAGCCACAGGCCGGCGCAAGCTGCACAACCTTCGCGCGGCCGGGGACGTGGGAACCACCACCGTGGTTCTGGGGGCTAGCGAGCAGGCCAGTCCACCAACCCCCTCCCCCCCCTCTGCTCCCGCCTCCAAACCTTCCTAGTCCGACCTTTCAGGCCCATCAATCGCCAGTGGGCGGCAGGATCCGCCATCACCTCCCCCCACTGGCGCACCATCACGTCGGACAGGTGGGTTTTGCAGATAGTCCGAAGGGGCTACTCCCTCCCCTTCGCGGCTACCCCTCCAGCCATGCCACCTCAGTACCATCGCATGTCGGAGGATCACCTGGGCATTCTCCAACAGGAAGTTTCAGCTCTGTTGGCCAAGGGAGCCATTGAGCGCGTTCCTGCCCCAGAAGTAGGTCATAGTTGCTATTCCCACTACTTTCTCGTACCCAAGAAGGACAAGGGCCTGCGTCCTATCTTGGACCTCAGGAGCGTCAATCGCTTCCTCCGGAAGGACAGGTTCAAGATGTTGACGTTAGCTCAGGTCATGTCTGCCCTCGACCCTGGAGACTGGATGGTAGCGTTGGACTTGCAGGATGCATATTTTCACATCCCCGTCCTGCCGGCCCACCGGCGCTACTTGCGGTTCATGGTAGGCCATGAGCATTTTCAGTTTACCGTGCTCCCCTTCGGCCTTACCAGCGCCCCTCGGGTGTTCACGAAAGTGATGGCGGTGGTTGCAGCTCATCTGCGCAGATCATGGGTCCCAGTCTTCCCCTATCTCGACGACTGGTTGTTGAAGGCGGGCTCGCCCCAGGCAGTCGTCTCCCACCTCCAGACTACGGCCGACCTCCTGCATTCGCTGGGGTTCTCCATCAACGTGCCAAAGTCACACCTGATTCCCTCTCAGTAGCTCCTCTTCATCGGAGCGGTTCTGGACACGACGCGGTTTCGGGTCTATCCTCCCGAGCAGCGATTCCGGGATATTCGGGCTATGATTCTGATCTTTCAGCCCTTATCCCGGGTTTCGGTCAGGATGACCCTCCGGCTGCTGGGCCTGATGGCCTCCTGCATCCTGCTGGTGGATCATGCCAGGTGGCATATGCGGGCTCTGCAGTGGGACCTGAAGTTCCAGTGGGCGCAACATCAGGGGAATCTGTCACATTGCGTCCAGATCTCAGAGGGCACTGCACACCAATTGCAGTGGTGGCTCACAAACCAGCATTGGGTCAACAGCAGATCCCTCTCACTTCCTCAACCAGAGTTCACAGTGGTGACCGATGCATCACTGCTGGGATGGGGCGGCCACATGGGAGAGGCGGAGATCAGAGGCCTCTGGTTTCCGGCGGTGTCCGGGCTCCACATCAAGCTTCTGGAGCTGCGGGCGATCCGTCTTGCACTAAAAGCATTCCTTCCCTCTGTCCGGGGAAGAGTAGTGCAGGTGTTCATGGGCAACACCACCGCCATGTGGTACTGCAACAAACAGGGCGGGGTGGGGTCGTGGACCCTAAGTCAAGAGGCTCTCTGCCTTTGGACATGGCTGGAACACTAGGGCATATCTCTGGTGGTTCAACACCTTGCAGGTTCCCTGAACGCCAGGGTGGACAAACTCAGCCGCAGGTGCATGATGGATCACGAATGACGTCTTCACTCGGAGGTGGTGCAAGTTCTCTTTCAACAGTGGGGAGAGCCTTGGTTAGATCTGTTCGCCACCGAAGAGAACGCGCAATGTCAGCAATTCTGCGCATTGGAATTTCCAAGGCGGCACTCGCTAGGCGACGCTTTTCATCGCAAGTGGAGTTGCGGTCTGTTGTACGCCTTTCCGCCTATACCACTTCTGCCTAGAGTGCAGAAGAAGATCAAGCGCGACCGGGCCCAAGTCATTCTTGTGGCTCCGGATTGGGCACGAAGAGTCTGGTATCCTGAGCTGCTCAACATGGCCATCGATCCTCCGATCCGACTGCCTCTTCGGGAGGATCTTTTGTCGCAGCAGCAGGGGATGGTCCTCCACCCGAACCTGTCCAGCCTCCACCTCCTTGCGTGTAGTTTGAGCGGCGGCAGTTGACGTCATTCTACTTGCCTCCCGAAGTTTGTGATGTAATCTTGGCATCCAGGCGTCCCACCACTAAGACGGTATATGCCTGCCGATGGAACAAATTTGTGGCATGGTGCACAGCAAAGGCTGTGGATCCCCTTTCTGCCCCCCTTTCTGGGGTTCTCTTGTTCCTCCTTTCTTTGGCCCAGCAGGGCTCTGCTCTGGGCACTATCAAGGGCTATCTTTCGGCCATTTCTGCCTTTCTTAGGCTTCCTGATCAGCCTTCTCTCTTCAAGTCCCCGGTTGTTAATCGTTTCTTAAAAGGCATACCTCATCTCTTTCCTCCTATCCCATTCATTATGCCTCAGTGGGACTTGAATCTGGTCTTGACCTATTTGATGTGCGCTCCCTTTGAGCAGCTTCACAGCTGTCCTTTAAGACTTTTAACTCTTAAGACTGCATTCCTGGTGGCCATCACATCTGCCAGAAGAGTGAGTGAGCTCCAGGCTCTTTCATCCAAACCTCCTTTTCTGGCTGTACATCCAGACAAGGTTGTCCTAAGAACTCGTCTATCCTTCCTTCCCAAGGTGGTCACCTCCTTTCATATTGGGCAGACCATCACTTTGCCCACCTTCTTTCCGCCTCCGCATCCTTCGAAAGAGGCTCCACCGTCTGGACCAAAAACGTGCGCTTTCCTTTTATCTGGATCGCACCAAACAGTTCCGGGTGGATGACCAGCTCTTTGTTGGCTACGTGGGCGCCAAGGAAGGTCGGGCCGTACACAAGCGGACCATTTCTAGATGGGTCGTTTTGTGTGTTAAAGCCTGCTATTCTCTAGCTAAAAAGGAGCCTCCAGTGGGGCTACGTGCCCATTCCACCAGGGCGACGGCAGCCACTACTGCTTTGGGACGAGGAGTTCCTCTGAATGACATTTGCCAGGCAGCGACGTGGGCATCCTTGCACACTTTCACTAAACACTACTTCCTGGACAGCCAAGTCCGGAGAGACGGCTTCTTTGGCCGTTCTGTTCTCCAGGGCTTTCTGGTGTGAACTTGGTTCGCAGGCCCACCTCCGGGGTTGGTATTGCTGGGGTATCCATTCTAAGGTAAGGAATCTATAACTAACTGTTTCTTTCAGATGAACAAGTTACTTACCTTCGGTAACGATATATCTGTAAGTAACATAGGTTAGTTATAGATTCCTTACCAACCCCACCCATCCTCCCCGTTCTGCGAACTGACTTCTAGGGTTAAGGACATCTTTTCAGGGCCCTAGTTTTGTGCACCAGTGGTCAGTGTCTTGCATGGCTCTGCGTTTCTGGCGCGGAAAGTCGTGTACAGAACTGACTTCAGCGTGCAAGGGCGGCGTCTAAGTAGCTACCGCTACGTCATCCCGGCGACCACGACGCCAACGACGGACGCGGAGCCGACCGACGCCGCCTTTTGACGCGCAGAGGTACTGCTGACGAAAAACTTTCCGGATCCAGTCTGACGCCTGGGGGTAATTCTAAGGTAAGGAATCTATAACTAACCTATGTTTCCTACAGATGTATTGTTACCGAAGGTAAGTAACTTGTTCATCAGAACACTTCCATATGGTCACACTTCAACAAGTGCTTCCACTTCTACAGCAAGGAGACGTCATGTGAGCACTAGAGTTATAGGACGCATACTTTCACATCCCTATTCACCCAGCACATCGCAAATATCTTAGATTTGTCATAGCAGGCAAACATTATCAATTCAAAGTCCTTCCATTCGTAGTCACCACTGCACCCAGGGTGTTCACCAATGCTTAGCAGTGGTTGCAGCTCTTTAAGAAGACAAAACATTCATATCTTTTCATATATGGATGATTGGCTTATCAAAGCCAATACACACCTACTATGTCAACACACTCAAATGATCATAAATCTTCTACATCAGCTGGATTTTACTTTCAATGCTCAAAAATCCCATCTTCAATCTTCACAGCTGCAACCATATCTGGGAGCTATGCTCAAAACTCACATAGGTGTAGCCTATCCAAATCCAGCCAGGATTCAAAATTTCCAAACAGTGCTACCACAATTCAAAGACAATCCATACTTAAAAGTCAAGACTTTCATGCGTCTTCTAGGGATGATGGTGTCGCGCATTGCCATAGTGCCCCATGCAAGACTAAACATGAATCCTCTACAAGAATGTTTAGCTCAACAGTCGACTCAATCACAGGGTCAACTCAACGATCTAGTGTTAGTAGACAGCCACACTCATCGCTCTCTGCAGTGGTGGAACCCACAAAACCTCTTAAAAGGGTGGCCATTCATCAACCCTGTTCCACAGATTGTGCTAACAGCAGATGCATCCCTCACAGGGTGGGGTGCTCTTCTGCAAGATCTAACAGTTCAAGGTCTCTGAGACATCAAACACAAGAAACTCCACATAACTACCTAGAGCTTCAAGCTGTTCACCTAGCGTTGAAAGCATTTCTACCTCCCCTTACAGGCAAGGTTGTCCTAGTCCAGACGGACGAGGACAGTTATGTACAAAAACAGGGGGACACACTCTGTTATCACGCCTCTCTGACCATTTTGCGTTGGGCAATACATCACAAAATCCATCTCTTAGCAGAACACCTCTCAGGGACGGATAACGATTTTGCAGACCTCAGCAGGATGCAGCATGAGTGGGAACTCCACCCTCAATTCCTGCTCCCATACTTCCACAACGGGGGGTTCCAAAACTAGACCTCTTTGCAACACCACAAAAATGCCCAAACTTCGCCTCCAGGTTCCCCACTCTCTATCCAAAGGCAATGCCCTATGGATGAATTGGTCATGAATATTTGCCTGCACTTTTAAACTTCTCCCTCTTCTTCCATTTCTGGTTTGGAAGCTCAGACAAATGTCTCGCGCTCATTCTAGTAGCTCCTACATGGGCTCGTCAACCATGGCTTACCATCTGGCAGCAGTAGATGCCCATCTTCAAAACAGAGGATCATTTGGCACTTCTCCACAAGGAAGTTGCGTCTCTCTTGGCCAAGGGGGCCATAGAGAGAGTCCCTGTGTCAGAAGTAGGACATGGTTGTTATTCCAGTTACTTTCTGGTGCCCAGAAAAGGGCAAAGGCCTGCATCCTATCGTAGACCTCCGGACCGTCAACTTCTTCCTTCGGAAGGAGAAGTTCAAAATGCTCACTTTGGCCCAGGTGCTTTCTGCCCTCGACCCAGGAGACTGGATGGTAGCGTTGGACTTAGTGTGCTTATTTCCATATCCCTGTCCTGCCTGCCCACAGGTGTTACGGTGGACCACGAGCACTTTCAGTTCCTCATGCTCCCCTTTGGCCTTACCAGTGCCCCTCAGGTGTTCACGAAAGTGACAGCAGTGTTTGCAGCTCATCTGCTAAGATCAGGGGTACCAGTCTTCCCCTATCTCGACGACTGGCTGTTGAAGGCGGGCTTACGCCAGGCTGTCGTCTCCCACTTCCAGACTACAGCGGACCTCCTGCACTCTCTGGGGTTCACTCTCAACATGCCAAAGTCACACCTGACTCCCTCTCAAATGCTCCCTTTCATCGGGGCGATTCTGGACCCAGCGCAGTACCGGGCCTATCCTCCCGAGCAGCGAGTCTGTGATATTTGGGCTAGGATACCAATGTTTCAGCCCTATCCTGGATTTCGGTGAGAATGACTTTGAGGCTGCCCGGAATCATGGCCTCCTGCATCCTGCTGGTGGATCATGCCAGATGGCATATGCGGGCTCTGCAGTGGGACCCTGAAGTTCCATTGGGCACAGCATCACAGGAATCTTTCCGACTACGTCCAGATCTCGGAGGGAACTGCGCACCAACTGCAGTGGTGGCTAACGAACCAAGATTGGGTCCGGGGCAGATCCCTCTCCCTTCCCCAACCAGATCTGACAATTGTGACGGATGCGTCACTCCTGGGATGGGGCAGCCACTAGGGAGAGGCGGAGATCAGAGGTGTCTGGTCTCTGGTGGAGTCCGGTCTCCATATCAACCTTCTGGCGCTCCGGGCGATCAGACCGGCACTGAAGGCATTCCTTCCCTCTCTCAAAGGAAAAGTGGTGCAGGTGTTCACAGACACCACCACCGCCATGTGATACTGCAACAAACAGGGAGGGGTGGGGCCGTGGACCCTTTCTCAGGATGCTGTCCGCCTCTGGAAATGGCTGAAACATCAGGGCATATCCCTGGTGGTTCACCGCCTGACGGGTTCTCTGAACGCCAGAGCGGATGAACTCTGCGTCGGTGCCTGGTCGATCACGAATGGTGTCTCCATTCGGGCTTGGCACAAGGTCTTTTTCAGCCTTGGGGAGAGCCTTGGTTAGATCTGCTCGCCTCTGAAGAAAACGCGCAATGTCAGCAGTATTGTGCATTGGAGTTTCCAAGGCGGCCCTCTGTCTCGGCAACGCTTTTAATCGCGAGTGGCGCTTCGGCCTCCTCTACGCCTTTCCGTATTCCACTTCTACACAGAGTGCTCAGGAAAATCAAGCACAACCGGGCTCAAGTCATTCTTGTGGCTCCGGATTGGGCACGAAGAGTCTGGTATTCCGACCTTCTGCGCATGGCCATCAATCCTCCGATCAGACTGCTCCTTCGGGAGGATCTTCTGTTGCAGCAGCAGAGGACGGTCCTTCACCGGAACCTGTCCAGTTTCCACCTCCTTGTGTGGAGATTGAGCGGCGGCAGTTGACAGCTTTCGACCTTCCTCCCGAAGTCTGTGATATCATCTTGACAGCCAGGCGTCCCTCCACTAATACGGAATATGCATGTAGATGGAGCAAATTTGTGGCATGGTGCAAAGGCTGTTGATCCCCTTTCTGCTTTCAGATGTTCTGTTGAACATACTTTCTTTGGTCCAGCAGGGCTCTGCATTTGGCACCCTTAAAGGTTATCTTTCCGCTATCTCTGGCTTTCTGGACTTCCAGATCAGCCTTCTTTGTTCAAATCTCCCATTGTCAATAGGTTTCTTAAGGGCCTTACATATTTGTTTCCGCCGTCTCCTTTCATAATGCCCCAATGGGATTTAAATCTGGTTTTGACTTTACTTATGTGTGCTCCCTTCGAGCGTCTTCATAATTGCCCTCTCAGGCTTCTAACACTTAAGACTGCTTTCCTCATTGCCATCACCTCTGCTCGCACAGTTAGCGAGCTCCAGGCTCTGTCTTCCAAGCCTCCCTTATCTGTCTGTCAATCCATATAAAGTGGTGCTTCGAACAAAAGCTTTGTTCCTCTCTAAAGTGGTCACGCCCTTTCATGTGGGACAATCCATTACACTGCCCAACATTTACCCGCCCCGCAACCCTCCAAGGTACAGTAGAGACTCCAGCACCTGGAATCAAAACGTGCGTTGTCTTTTTATCTTGATCTCGCCAAAGACTTCCGGATGGACGTTCAACTCTTCATTGGCAATGTAGGTGCCAAGAAATGTCGAGCAGTACAGAGAAGGACCATCTTCGGATGAGTTGTCCTCTTCATTAAATTGTGCTACGCATTGTCAAAGAAGGAACCTCCTGTGGGGTTATGTGCTCATCAACTAGAGTGACAGAGGCAACCACTGCGTTAGCACACGGAGTCCCAGTCCTTGATATCTGTCAGGCAGCAACGTGGACATCCCTGCACACGTTTACCAGACACTACTGCCTGGACAACCAAGTCTGGAGAGACGGGTACTTTGCCCGTTCGGACCTCCAGGACTTCCTTGTGTGATTTTGGTTCACAGACCCTCCCCCCCTCCTTCCGGGGTTGGTATTGCTGCAATATCTATTCTAAGGTAAGGAATCTACAACTAGAAGTCTCTATCAGATGAACAAGTTACTTACCTTAGGTGACAATGTATCTGGCAGAGATATATTCTAGTTTTATATTCCTTACCGCCCCACCCATCCTCCCAGCTCTGTGAAACGATTTGCTAGGGATAAG
The DNA here is from genome assembly GCA_963921515.1 of Calotriton arnoldi. Lineage (NCBI taxonomy): Eukaryota > Metazoa > Chordata > Amphibia > Caudata > Salamandridae > Calotriton > Calotriton arnoldi. The sequence goes on along the minus strand of CAWUFW010007344.1, from coordinate 893,221 downwards.
GACTCCCATTAAGGGCCCTAGTTTTGACGCTCCGGTGGTCAGTCTCTTTCATGGGTCTGTGCTTCTGGCGTGGAAAATAGTGTTAAGAACTGACGTCAGTGCCCCTGGGCGGCGTCTATGTAGGTCCCGCAATGTCATTCTGGCGTGACTGATGACGGGCGCGGAGCCGACTGACGCCACCTACCGACGCACATGGGTATTGCTGATGAAAAATCTCCGGATCCAGACTGACGCCTGGGGGAAATTCTATGGTAATGAATCTACAGCTAGAATATGTCTCTACCAGATACATCATTATCGAAGGTAAGTAACTTGTTCATCACAAGCTATTGCAGATGGCAGAGATGCAGCAAAGCTTCACCATCTGCTGGGGACTGGTTAGGACTGACTCGCAAGGCAGAGTGATTGCGTCGTCATGGCACTCAGACGCCATGCCTTTATTTTTTGGGTGAGGTCCAAGCATCCCTAATGGGCATGCCCTTCGATGGCACCCATCTCTTCATAGACCAGACATATTCAGAGCTGGAGCGTTTTAAGGACAGTTGAACCACTGACAGGTCCTTGGGCCTCTCCATAGCCCCACGCCAACCCCTTTCTGCCTTTTCCCCCTTCCGTGGCTACGATAGAGGATACCAACCTCGTCCATTTCTTCCCAGCCACCACGACCAACAGATTCCCCAGTACCTTTGTGGCTGTGGACGTGGTTCCCACAAGCCTTGTGGGACAACCCTGCAGAGATCGACCCAGTCCGCCACCTCCACCCGCCCCACTGGCAGTCCATAACATAGGACAAGTAGGTACTTAAGATTGTTCAGCAGGGTTACTGTATCCCTTTTCTGTAAACCCAGCTGCCCATGTCATCATTCCTCAGACCGGCAGACGAACTACCCCCTCTCCCTGCTCCATCAGGCTCTTTTGGCCAAAGGAGTCATTAAGAGGGTGCCAGCATCAGAAGCAGGTTGTGTTTGCTATTAGTGCTACTTTCTGGTGCCCTAGAAGGAAGAAGGTCTCCGTCCTATTTTAGACCAGTATCCTCTCAATTTCTTCTCCAGGAGAAATTCAAGATGCACCCACTAGCTCAGGTTCTTTCTGCCCTAGACACTGGAGACTGTATGGTTTCGCTGGACTTGCAGCACGCCTATTTCCATATTCCTGTCCTGCCTGCCCACAGGTGCTACCTGCGGTTTACTGTGGACCATGGTCCTTATCAGTTCGCTGTGCTCCCTTTCAGCCTTACCAGCGCCCCTTGGGTGTTCACAAAGGTGATGGCAATGGTTGCAGCACACCTGCGGAGGTCAGGGGTTCCAGTCTTCCTCTGTTGTAGGCGGGCTCGCCCCAGGCAGTCATCTCCCACTTCCAGACTACGGCAGAGTTCCTGCATTTGCTGGGGTTCACTATAAACGTGTCGAAGTCACACCTGATTCCCTCTCGAGACACTCCCTTTCATTGGAGCTGTTGTGGATACAGTGCAGTATCTGATAGAGACATCTAGCTGCAGATTCCTTACCTGTGAACTTCTAGGCGTCAGGCTGGATCCAGAAGATTTTTAACAGCAGTACCCCTGCACGCCGGTAGATGGCGTCGTTCGACTCCTCGTGACGTCATCGGCGTCATGTTTGTTGTCGTCGTGACATCCGCGTCGTCAATATAACTGCCACTCCGGCGTACTGACGCCAGTTCTTTTCTTTCCATGTCCAGGCTAATCTTATGGACATGCCCTTGATGGTTCCCGTCTCTTCGGAGACAAAGCAGATGCAACACTTGTGTGTTTTAAGGACTTACGGGCTATGGCCAAGTCCTTAGGCCTCACCACAACATCCCAGCCTGTGTCTGCTTTTCGCTCCTTTCGTGGCTATGGAAGGGGCTTCCAACTGAGCCAGCCTTACTCCAGCCAGAGAGCCCCGCAAGTTCAGCAACATGTGCGGGCCATGGACCCGGTTCACCCCGACCTCAAGGTTCAGGCGGCCAGGAGTCGAACCAAGCCACAATCCCCTCCTCCACTGCAAAACCTTCCTAGTCCTATCCCCCGGATCATGCACATCCAGTTGGTGGCAGGATACGCCATCACCTCTACCACTGGCGGGACATCACCTCAGACAGGTGGGTGTTGCAAATAGTTCGGGGTTACTCCCTCCCCTTCAAGACTACCCCTCCATCTATGCCTCCAGAGTACAATCGGCTGATGGAGTATCATGTTACCCTACCCCGCAAGGAAGTAAAGACTGTCTTGGTTAAGGGAGCTATAGAAAGGGTTACCGGGCCAGAAATAGGCTCTGGTTGTTATTCCTGCTATTTTCTGGTTCCAAAGAAGGATGGAGGCCTTTGTCCTATCCTCGACCTCAGGGCCCTCAACTACTTCCTCAAGAAGAAGTTCAAAATGCTCGCCCTTGCTCAGGTCCTGTCTGCCCTGGACCCGGGAGACTAGATGTTAGCGTTGGACTTGCAGGACATCAATTTCCATATTCCTGTTCTGTCTGCCCATCGCCACTACCTGTGGTTTACGGTGGGCCACGAGCAGTTTTTGTCGTGCTCCCCTTTGGCCTCACCAGTGCCCCTCGGGAGTTCACAAAGGTGATGGCGGTGGTCACAGCCCATCTGCGAAGGTCAGGGGTTCCAGTCTTCCCCTATCTCGACGACTGGTTGGTGAAGGCGGGCTCGTCCCAAGCAGTCGTCTCCCACCTCTAGACTACGGAAAACCTCCTGCACTCGCTGGGGTTCACTATCAACATGCCAAAGTCACACCTGACTCCCCCTCAGACGCTTCCTCTCATCGGAGCAATTCTGGACATGGTGCAGTTTCGGGCTTATCCTCCCGAACGGCAAGTCCAGGATATTCAGCCTCTATCCTGGATATTGGTGAGAATGACTCTGAGGCTGTTGGGCCTCATGGCCTCCTGCATCCTGCTTGTGGACCATGCCAGATGGCACATGCGGGCTCTGCAGTGGGACCTGACATTCCAATGGGCACAGCATCGAGGAAATCTCACCGACCTGGTTCAGATATCGGAGGGCACTGCGAAAGACGTGCAGTGGTGCCTAACAAACTGCGATTGGGTCAGAGGCAGACCCCTCTCCCTTCCCCACCCAGATCTCACAGTAGTGACAGATGCGTCTCTTCTGGGATGGGACGGCCATCTGGGGGAGATGGAGATCAGAGGACTCTGGTCTCCGGCGGAAGCCAGGTTCCATATCAACCTGTTGGAGCTTCGGGCGATCCGATTGCCACTGAAAGCCTTTTTACCATCCAGCAAGGGAAGGCTAGTTCAGGTGTTTACGGACAACACTACCTCCATGTGGTACTGCAACAAACAGTGTGGTGTCGTGGACCCTCTGTCAAGAGGCCCTGCGTCTCTGGACTTGGCTTGAACAACAGGGCATTACCGTGGTGAGTCAACATCTGGCCGGTTCTCTGAAGGCCAGAGCGGACAAACTCAGCCGCCGGTGCCTTACGGATCACGAGTGGCGTCTACATTCGGAGGTGGTGCAAGGACTCTTTCAGCTGTGGGGAGAGCCTTGGTTAGATCTGTTCGCCTCCGAAGACAACGCGCAATGTCAGCCGTTTTGTGCATTAGAGTTTCCAAGGTAGCTCTCGCTCGGCAATGCATTTCTTCGCGAGTAGAGCTCAGGCCTCCTGTACTCCTTTCTGCCCATACCACTCCTTCCCCGAGTGCTCAAGAAGATCAGGAGCGACCAAGCACAAGTCATTCTTGTGGCTCCAGACTGGGCACGGAGAGTCTGGTATCTCTAGCTTCTGGCAATGAGCATCGATCCTCCGATCAGGCTGCCCCTTCGGGAGGATCTTCTGTTGCAGCAGCAGGGGAGTGTTCTCCACCCGAACCTATCCACTCTCCACCTCCTTGCGTGGAGATTGAGCGGCAACAGTTGACAGCTTTTGACCTTCCTGCCGAGGTTTGCGAAGTCATCCAGGCAGCAAGGCGTCCCTCCACGAAGTCGGTATATGCCTGCCAATGGAACAAATTTTGTAAATATTGTACAGAAAGGTCTATTGACCCCTTATCTTCCTCTTAGTCAGATATTCTCCTGTTCATTCTTTCCTTGGCCCAGCAGGGCTCTGCTCTGGGCACTCTGAAGTGCTACCTTACGGCCCTATCTGCCTTTCTTCAGCTGCCAGATCAGCCTTCACTTTTTAAATCCCCTCTTGTGCAGAGATTTTTGAAGGGGTTAACCCATTTGTTTCCCCCTTCCCCTTTTGTTATGCCACAGTGGGACCTTAATTTGTTCCTTACCTTTTTGATGTGCGCACCGTTTGAGCCGCTGCACAACTGCCCTCTATGGCTGCTCACTATTAAAACAGCCTTTTTGGTGGCAATCACCTCTGCCAGGAGGGTGAGCGAACTGCAGGCACTGTCATCACAGCCTCCTTACCTGACTGTCTTTCCGGACAAAGTAGTACTCCAGACCAGGGCATCTTTCCTTTATCACCCTTCTATCTGGGACAGTCTGTTTTTCTGCCCACTTTCTATGCACCTCCGCATCCTTCTAAGGAAGAGGAGTGTCTCCACCATCTGGACCCAAAAAAAAGCATTATCGTTCTACCTTGATCGCACCAAAGAGTTCCGGGTTGATGACCAACTTTTTATAGGGTAAGCAGGAGCAAAGAAGGGGTGTGCTGTCCAAAAGAGGACCATAGCATGATGGGTTATCCTCTGTATCAAAATATGCTACACCTTAGCAAAGAAACAGCCTTAGGGCCCATTCCACCAGGGCGAAGGCAGCTACCTCAGTCCTCCAGCGTGGTGTTCCTATTGCTGACATCTGCCAAGCGGCCACGTGGACATCTCTGCACACGTTCGCCAGACACTATTGCCTGGATTCTCAAGTTCGCAGGGAGGGCCTGTTTAGCCGCTCTGTCTTGCAGGATTTTCTGGTTTAAAGCTTTTCTGCAGTCCCACCTCCTGAGAAGGTATTGCTTGGGTATCTGTTCAACAGTAAGGAATATGTGGCTACATCTCTCTATTAGATGGACAAGTTACTTACCTTCGGTAATGACTTATCTGTTAGAGACATGATCTAGCCGCAGATTCCTTACTGACCCACCCATCCTCCCTGCACTGCGGAATTGGTTTTTAGTGCCAGGGTTGTTCCCCTTCAGGGACCTAGTTGCTTTTTAACACACCATGGTCAGTCACTTCATGGCTCCACGCTTCTGTCGTGGAAAGTCATGAAAAGTACTGACAGCGCGCCGGAGTGGTGGTTATATTGACGACGTGGACGTCACCATGATGACTAACACGACGCCGAAGACTTCACGCGGAGTCGACCAACGCCATCTACTGGCGCGCAGGGGTACTGCTGTTAAAAAATCTTCCGGATACAGCCTGACGCCTGGAAGTTCAAAGGTAAGGAATCTGCGGCTAGATCATGTCTCTACCAGATAGGGCGTTACCGAAGGTAAGTAACATGCCCATCAGGCCTATCCTCCATAACGGCGAGTCCAGAATATTTGCGGAATATGATTCTGATGTTCAAGCCTCTATCCTGGATATCTGTGAGACTGACCCTGAAGCTGCTGGATCTCATGGCCTCCTGCATCCTTCTAACACATGCCGTTGGTATTTGCAGGCTTTGCAATGGGACCTGAAGTCCCTCTGGGTACAGCACCAGGGAAATCTCTCCGACCTGGTCCAGATATCGGAGGGAACTGTGAAAGACCTGCAGTGGTAACTGATGAACTGTGATTGGATGAGTGCCAGACCCCTCTCCCTTCCCCAGCCTGAGCTGACTGTAGTGGCAGATGCGTCACTTGTAGGCAGGGGCAGCCATCTGGGGGAGGTGGAGATCAGTGTACCTTGGTCTCCGGCAGAGTCTTAGCTCCACATTAACTTACTGGAGCTGGGAGCGATTCAACTGGCATTGAAGCCTTTCTTCCTTCTATCAAGGGAACGGTAGTTCAGGTGCTCATGGACAGTCATGTGGTATTGCAAAAACAGGGTTGGCGTTGTGGATCCTCTGTCAAGAGGCCCTGCATCTCTGGGTGTAGCTGGAATTTCAGGGCATTTCCCTGAAGGTTCAACATCTGGCAGGCTCTGTAAAACATAAGAGCAGACAAACTCAGTTGTCGATGCCTAGCAGATCAAGAATGCCGCCTCCATATCGACGTGCATCAAGAACCTTGGTTAGAACTATTCATCACCACCAAGAACGCGCAATGTCAGTCCTTCTGCGTGCTGGAGTTTCCAAGGCAACTCTTGCTCTGAGACACTTTTCGTCTTGAGTGGAGCTCGAGCCTCCTGTAAGCCTTTTCTCTGATACCACTCCTGCCCAGAGTTCCCAAGTAGATCAAGAACGATCGGGCCCAAGTCATTCTTGTGGCTCCAGATTTGGCACTGAGAGTATGGTATCCCGAACTCCTGAGCATGAGCAACGGTTTTCCGATCAGGCTGCCTCTTCGGTAGGATCTACTATTGCAGCAGCAGCGCAGTGTCCTGCACCCAAACCTGCGCACGCTCCGCCTTTATGCATGGAAATTGAGTGGCGGAAGTTGACAGTTTTTAACCTTCCTCCTGAAGTCTGATGTCATTCTGGACGCCCGGCATCCCTCAACCAAGACAGTATATGCCTGCTGTTGGGACAAATTTGTGCCTTGGTATGCATCCAAACAGGATGATCCCCTTTCTGCCCCATTGTCTGAGGTTCAGTTTGTTTTATCTTTATTCCGGCAAGGCTTTGCTCTGGGCACAGTTAAAGGGTTTATTTCATCCACATACATTCTTGCGGTTGCCAGATCAATCCTCCCTGTTCAAGTCACCAGTTGTAACTTGTTTTCTCAAAGGACTCCAACATATGCCCCCTCCAAAACCCTTCATCATGCTCCAGTGGGACCTGATCCTAGTTCTAAATTACTTGGTGTGTGCACCCTTAGAACATTTGCACAGTGGTCCCCTTGTTTCCTGACAATGAAAACAACCTTTCTAGTGGCTGTTACATCGGCCAAGAGGGTTAGTGAATTGTAAGCACTTTCTGTGCACCCTCCTTACATGACTTTCTAGCCAGACAAACTGGTTCTAAGAATATGCGCCTCTTTTCTACCAAAAGTGTAATGCCTTTTCCCTTAGGCCAGTTCAGCACATTACCTACCTTCTTTGCTTCACCTCACCTTTCCAAAGAGGAGAGACTACACTGACTCGACTTTAAAAAGGGCATTGTCGTTCTACATTGTTCATAATAGAGAGTTCCGAATGGACGATCAACTCTTCATTCGGTTTGTTGGAGCATAGAAAGGAAAGGTTGTGCAGAAATGGACCATCTCATGTTGGATAGTCCTCTGCATTTAAATCTGACACGCACTGGCCAAGAAGCTGAGGAGGCTCCTATATAACAACGTTACATACAGTGCTTAATTTGTAAAATATGAAGTGCAGGTGCTCTCGGGTGATTAGTGCACTATACGAATCAATATAACATATTTTAACATATGAGAAGCCTATGACAACAAGTTAAAAGTGAACTCAAATTAGAAAATGTGTGTAAATCTCAAAATTTACCATTAGTAGGGTCATTTGAGGGCCTGAGGCAGCTTTTTAAACTAAAGAGAATGTGCTTGTACTGTGCTCTTTAAAAGAAAGGAAGGGATGAAGGAAGGAATACATTAAAGAAGACAGCAACAAATGCAGGCAGGAAGGTGAGTACTGGAGTGAGGAATTAAATGAGTAATGGATGAAAGAAGGAGGAAATAAGGAAAGAATGTGAAAGGAAGACATGAAGGGATAGAAGGAATGAGGGAGAAAGGAAGCGGATGATGTGTGATGGATGAATAGAAAGAAGAAAGGAAATGAGGAAGAAAAGCAGAAGGAAGGGTTGAAGATAAGAAAAGAAGAAATTAAAGAAGGGATGAAGGAAGGTGCAGGAAAAAAAGAAAGTAAGGAATGAAAGGAGGAAGAAGGAAGAAATGCACCGAGGGAGGAAGGATGGGGAATGAATGAGGGTGTAAGGAAGCAAGAATGGAAAGAGGAAAGGAGGCATGGCTGGAGGTGCTGAGGAAGAGAACAAGGAAAGAAAAAGTTGGCACGTAGGAAAGAAAGGAGGTCAGGGGAATGGATACGTGTATGAAAGGTACTGGGTCAAGGAAGGACAGAGGGAACTATAGCTAGGTAATATTGCAAAGAAATTGAAAAACAAAAGATTAAAATACATATTTGTGTCCTTAACACACCATTTATGTGTGTAAAGCACATATTCACCAGAGGGGGCCTTCACACCGAATAGAAATGTTGTTATCCAGCTCGCTGGCACTAATTTTATCGACCTCAGAAAGAAAAAAGACTGAGTGGCCACACCAAGATTTAAATTTATGACACTGACATCAAACACAGATTCCTGGAGTGGATATAAATATATGCTCAAGAAGGAATAACATAAAAGGGAACGTGAGGTACGAGGAGAGGTCTGAAGGCAAAGAGATACAGTAGTCAAAGAAAGTGAAGAGAAGTGGAGAAAGCAGAGATTGGGGGTGCAAGATTGAAGTTGAACATGATGAGAATGAAAAGTGGAAAGAGGAGAAAGGCAAGGGAAGAAGAGCAGACAGCATGTGAAAGTGGAAGGGAAAGAGGGGAAGGTGAAAAGGCGGCGATTAAGAGGAAATTACTGAGGGAGAGCATGAAAAGAGTACACCTCTGCTTTATTACCTATACAGCAATTCATTATGTAAAGTTGAAGGGTGACAAGGCTGTATCATTCTTGGCCTGTCTCATCAATGCATAGCTGTGCTGTCCAAGACACACAATAGCAATTATTTAACTGTGTTATGGTTTTATGCTATCAAAAGATGTTTTGTGGCATCACAATTGGTAATCCTGATGAAAGTGTCAGTTAAAGGACCAAGTTCAGGGCTGAGGTGGCACAGCAGAGCTGTGAGTGAAGGGCCACTACCCAGCCAGTGAGAACTACGGATTAGGAGCGAGCAGCACTGGCAGAGACGTGGGGATGCCCTGATGCTCTGGAATTAGCAGAATACATGTTTGGGTTTATTGTGCTGTGGCCATCGGAGGAGAGCAGTAGAGCTGAGCTCGGCAAGGCCTTCCAACATTTTTTCACCAGTGTTGTGTAGGTTCCTAAACTAAGCTGCAGCATTAGGGGCCACAGATGAGACCAGGACTGCACATCCTGGGCACAGACACCCTCTGAAATATTATCACTAGGTGCAGGCCAGACTGGGCCCCTCCCACCTCTGGGCTCCGGTGCATTGTACCGGTTGCACCAATGGTCACTATGCCCCTGCTATCATCCATTGGAACCACCTTTTCTTGCTTCTGTTCCTCAGTGTTTTGCATGCTTTCTTCCAGTTCATAATGTGTATATTGTGAAACGCATGTTCACTCCTGTGTTTCCAACTCAAGAATACTCATATTGTCTCGAGAATAAAAGCCTGCATGGCCTTGCAAGGTTTCGAACTTATGACTATGAGGCCAAACACAGATCGATGCAATGCATACATTACTCCACTGACTCACCAGGCCCTGCATCCAGGCACTCTCTCCATCATCATATAACTTGGAAATTGCTGACTTTCCTGTTATTTTCTCAACAGTGCCTAGAATTATTTTAAGCTAATGGAAATACCACCTCTCCTCTCTAGATTTCCCGCCCCAAGCCACCTATCTGAAGTGTTTCATCTTTTCTATTACTTCTCTGGGTTTTTGAAGCTCACCCTTCTAAAAGTTGAAAGAAGTGCAGCCTATACTATGTCTCACAGATTTTGAAAGTTTTGATTCAAATAGTAGGTACAGCGCATTCTCCTGCGTGGTATGTGCCCTGCTTGTGCACCTTCCGCACCGGGATACAGACAGCCCAGCAGCCACGGAAAGACTGTGTGTGGACCCTCTGCGACACTTGCATGAAAACAAGGAAAAAACACCATCCCTCCGCGCAGCACACTGAAATGGCAGTTGTTGGACACTCCCAATGCCCATTTATCACCCAAAAATATCACCATATAAGCAACGCTCTTGACGCAGTCCGCCATTCAGAACGAATAGCGCTATGAGAATGACATGTTTGTCAGTACAGCTTCAAACTTGTGCACCGAAAGTGACATCACACCTGGCATGAAATGGTACCCGGACCGTACAGCTCTTAAGAAGCATTCTGTAGTGTCTCAGAAGAACCCTGGGCATGTTGTGGAGGGTGGGAGGGGGTGGAAATAAGGGAATCATGCTCCAAAACTGCATCACGTCTTTTTTTCCTGCAGTTTTATATAGCGCTATCTCGACTGAAGATTTTGGAGCGCTTTACATGAGTGTCCCTGGCTGGGCAAGAATGGTCTTCGTGCAGAGAGCATGCCAGCAGTGCGCAGCATTTAATGCCAGATGCGAGTGAGCACTTGTGCTGAACGGTTTCAGTTTCTGTTCTCTGCCGTTCCCTTCTCACTGCATGCACTGTCCAGAGCAACGTAAATAAAATAATCTCAGACCTGCCGGTGTTTGGGATCTGCGCTGAATCAGGTCAGGTGACTGTGAACTTCGGGTGAATTGAGAGCAGAGCTTAGGAGGCACCGCAGGAACTCACAGCCCAGCCTGTGGGTAGAGCGCCTGGCTCTGCTGTTCCACATGTACACTTCTGTGTGTGCATGGTTCTTGGCAGTGGGATGTCTGTTATTTCGCTCTTGCTCCACTTGTATCGTTTTTGGCCACTCCAAAACATGGCCTTGCCGCTCGGCTGGTCTAGATGTTAGTGCTCTGCATGCAAAGTACGGGTGCTGCCACTCCTCCTGCCTCGGTGATCCAGTGTTTCTTTATCCCTTCCCTAGCCTGATAAAAAGTAAAAACAAATGCAGGACTTACCAGAAGAGCCCGAAACAAGACAGGCCCCACACAACGAGGAGACCGGGTTAGATTGGAAGTATTCGGCGTGCATCAATTTGGATTGCCCCTGCTCAATGTTTATGAATGATTAATTCTGCCCACCCCTACAATAGACCCGGCCCTGAGAAATAAGTGCCGGTGCTCTGCACCGGAAAGCACCGGCACAAATTAAGCACTGGTTACATACCAAAACGTAGAAGTACTGCTCAAAAAGTTTACAAATTCAGTCTGACGCTTGGGGATTATTCTAATGTAAGGAATCTGAGACTAAATAGAGTCTCTACTAGATAAGGCATTACCCAAGTTAAGTAACTTGTTCTTCAAGTCTTGGGGTATTGTGATTCCTCTTGTCCGTGGCACTGCGCATGGTCATCGGTACCAGCCGTCAGACTGAATCTGGAAAATCTTTAGTAGTACGGGGGCGGAGCTTGCTCGAGCCTAAGATGGCTGCCTTGTTTGAAAGCTCCGTCGAGCCATCAAACAATCCTTCATCGATCCGACATCAGTGCGTGCTATTTACCCAGCTTTGCACTGCCATCTGCTCCGGATCGTGCGAGAGTGTGGTGTGCGGTTCTGGACCCTCCAGGACCGCTACCGAGCGTTGTGACGGACTCTGAAGGCGGCGCCTCCACCCTGGGCCGAGATCCCCGAGCTGGAGTGGCGGGCAGACGGCCGCGACAATCCTGGGCGTCTTATCTGAGTGCTGACACCGAAAATACCAGCGCTGTAAGCCGCGACCGCGAGGCAAACTACCGCTGGGATAGCGGGGGAGCTGCGGTGTGCTGCGGTCCGCGGTGACGAACGAGCACACGGAGTTCCGGAGGAGCGGCGGGTGCGGCCCATGATGCGGGGCGCCGCTCGCGGTGCTCGGTGAGGACTCGGACCTGCTACTGGAGGCCGGGTGCTGCATTTGCCATTTACCGCCACTGAGACAGAGGGGGACCCGAGGTGGAGCCCCGTGGAGTATCCGGAGGCCCTGGCTGGCAGCCCACCAGCAGGTATGAAGACGGCCTGAAGTGACGCGGCCATTTTGCTAGAAGGATATTACACTGCCCTGTGGGATAGCGGCACCGGCGATTCCCCGCAGCGCTATTCAGCGTCCATTGCCGCCTGATGAGGAGGGCTTGCGTCGGGCGGCGGTGGACTACAAATTCCCGCACAGCTGCTGACGCTCGAGGCGGGCTGGTTTGGGCTGCCATCCAGGTTTGCTCGGCGGCCTGAGCAGGGACTGCTGGATCTCACTGATCTCCCTGGAGCAGCATTGGAGGGAGCGGCGGGACTTTCGGGCTGACTGTGCGCGCCCACGGGGTGACCTAAGGAGTGGGGCCTGCCAGCTTAGCAAGCGGTAGGGAGCTAACTACGTGATCAAGCCGAAGACCACCCGGCTGCAGGACTTTGAGGCCCAGCCAGCTTTCGCTCCATAAGGGGCTGTGACGAGAAGCTACGACTGCATATACACGCAGCTGCTACGCTGCTCGGCGGTGGATACCCTATAGCGGTGACCATACGTGTTGTCCCATTTTGGCACTTCCCGGACTGCGCATAATTTGTGGGGGCTGGAAGACGCGGAGGAGAGACCTTGGTGTACACTGCACGTGCTTGGCGGCCCAGGCGGAGATTGCAGTTCCCCTGTCGGCGCTGCTGCTCAGTCAAGATGGGCAGAGTGGACAAAACGCAACCTAAACTCACCTTTGACCAAATGAAATCTAAAGTGTGGGAGAACACCTCTGAGGACGGTGACAATGCACAGGAACAGACACAAGAGGTGGCTGATGGAGATATCCGAGGCATACTTGCGGCCATGGAGAAAAGCTTGCAGAGCAGTCTCTCTATCCTTGGAACTAAACTAGACTCCCTCTCATACCGTATGGACAGAATGTCTGAACGTCTGGATAAACAGGCAGAGAGGCTGGACATGGCCAAACGCAGGGTCACGGAGGTTGAAGAGGCCCAGATGGAAATAGACTCAGAGCAAAAACAAATGGGAAAGGTGCTGCAGGTCCTACAAGACAAAGCAGAGGACCTTGAAGTGAGGTCCCAACGAAATAATCTGAGAATCACTGGCCTTCCAGAGTCGACTCAGATCGGTAATATGGAACTCTTCGTCGAAAAACTATTGGTGTCCCTGTTGGGGAGTGAGGCGTTCTCTCCCATGTTCGTGGTAGAGAGGGCGCACCGCTCACTGGGCCCGCGCCCCACCCCTGGTGCTCCTCCGAGGCCGATAATCGCCAAGCTGCTGAACTACAGGGACAGAGATGCAGCATTGAGGGTGGCTAGGGAGAAACGGTCTCTGCAATACGAGGGTTCCACTATCTCCTTATACCCTGATTTCACGAGTCGAGTGCAAGAGGCACGCAGACTATTTGCACCTCTAAAGCGTCAGCTACGGGATAAAAATTTGGACTACGCCATGCTGTACCCGGCGAGACTTCGTGTCAACCGACAGGGCAAGTCGCAGATTTTTACGGACCCTAAAACGCTGCAGAAGGCCCTGAAGGAATGGTCCAAAGAACAGCGGCGTAGCCCTGAGCAGGACTCCCCGGACGGCGCAACTGGAGGCGGGCTAGACGATCAGGACTATAGAACGGACATCATGATTTACAGATAAGAAGGATGCTTGCGGGGGGGCTGGGGGGTCATGCTTGGCGCCTCCGTTGCAGCGGCCGTTTGTGATTGTCGCAGTCACCTAGGAACTAATGCATAGACAAAGGTACATGGGTGTTATATACAGAGTAGCCTGCCCGTGGAGCAGGTCGAGATATGTTTTTGCCAAGAAAGACATAGAAAAGCGGGGGGTGGGGATATTATATGTTGCCGCACTGAATCTGGTAGATGGCGAGCGTAGGGGGTAATGTAGTCCAGTTAGGCTCCACTGACCTGCTGGGCGAGCAACATCCGCCCACGCGTGTACTACGCCACTTGGGAGCTGCACTGATTGTTATTTAGTGTTTTTTGAGTTGAGTTGATGAAGATTTAGATGACACATGGGGTATGTTTTGAGGTATTTCGCCACAGCAAAGTTGGGGCATGCTTGGCGTGGGTGGGGGGAGGGGGGTATTGAGACTGAAGATGTATGACGCTTTTCAAACTGTCAGTATAATCTTTGATAGACACAAAATAGCCTATTTCCATATGATGCAGCAGCCACTACACAAACACTCACACCCTCATGACGAATCCCAGCGGGTCCAATAATACGGTAGCGCGCAGTGGGCTCCGAGCCCTTACTTGGAATGTACGTGGTCTAAATGACCATAGAAAGCTCAGAAAAGTACTGGCATATTTGTCAAGGCACGATATAGATGTTGCACTGTTACAGGAGACACACCTTCCCCTAAATAGCAATATGCTACGCAGCAGGGGCCTGCAGGGAAATTCCCATGCTGCGGGCTTTACTACACATGCACGCGGCATGCTCACTTGGGTCAACCCCAAGTCCAGTCTTAAACTCGAACCACTAGTCGCAGACCAGGAGTGGCGCTATGCGATCTCCAGATGCAGTGGGAAAGGCATGGACTTACTCATTGTCAATATATATGGACCGAACTACGATAATCCTAGGTTTTACACAGCAGTGCTGGACAAGGTACGTGGATGTGGGGAGGGGCAACAACTTTGGGGAGGTGACTTCAATTTGGTAATGAATCCGCGACACGATCGGTCTGGAGGCCCAGAGAGGCGCACCACTGCGGCAGCACGCACTGTCGCGGATGCAATAATACAGTTGGACTTGTGCGACGTGTGGCGTCAGAGATATCCAGATAAGGGAGGGTACACACATTACTCGGCATTTCATGACTTACATACCCGCATAGATTACTGGCTAGCAGCTAGGCCCCTACAAGACAGGACTCATGCTTGTGAGGTACTCCCGCGTACGCTGTCGGACCATTCTCCGATACTCCTAGTCCTAGAAACCCCACAGAAATTAATTCCCCCTTTTACATGGCGATTCCCACCCTACTCTTTGCTAAACACCGTCTTCAAGGCTGAGCTCGCGGAAGCGATAGACACGTTCTTTGCCTGCAATATAGGGTCGGTAGATCACTTTCACGTAGTCTGGGAGACATTTAAAGTATATATTCGAGGAATAACTATGACTAAGCACTCCGGGGTCCTCAGAGCGCTGCGTAAGCAAATTGCAGATTTGGAAAGTTCACTGGCTAACCTGGAAGGTCGGCTCTTAACAGGAGCTGACGACAACATTAAACAAGAGTATCTGAAAGAGACACGTTAGTGATAGATTCCTTACCTTAGAATATCCCCAGGCATCAGTCTGGATCCGGAAAGTTTTCGTCAGCAGTACCCCTGCGCGTCGGAAGGTGGCGTCGTGTGGCTCCGCGTTTGTCGTAGGCGTCGTGATCGCCGGGATGACGTCGCGGCAGTTACTTAGACGCCGCCCTCGCGCGCTGGCGTCAGTTCTTTCTTTTTCCGCGCCAGCAAGCGCAGATCCGGAGAGAGCGGTACCCCCAGTCACTTTTTGACTGAGTTTTTGGAGATTTTTTGTCTCAGCTTTTCGAGTCGATCGACTCCTGCTGCAGTTAGGGATGCCCGGGTTTAAGTCTTGCGAGGACTGTCATCGGATGATGTCGGTGACGGACCCGCACCGCGTGTGCCTCTTCTGCCTGGGGCGCGACCATGACCCCAAGTCGTGCCCCGACTGCCGGTCCATGGCACTGAAGTCTTTGCGGGAGCGGTCCCGAAAGCTGCTTGAAGCCCGGCAGTTGGCTCCGCGCCATGAAAGGTCCCGGTCCAGAGGGAGGTCGAGGGACCGGTCGCGGAGCCACCACCATCGGAAATCGTCCGAATCAAAGTCTTCGCACTCGGGGTCAGGTAAGGCAAAGCGCCAAAAGAAGTCGAAGAAACGTAATCGTTCTCCGACTTCCCCTTGCCAGTCGCGCTACTTGGCTGAGGGTGTGGGTGGTGCCACCCCCGCGGCTCCGGCGGAGCCTACGCAGTCGCCGGCGACCTACCCGCCTTTCCCGGGTTCGTCGGCGACTCCGGCCCAGGTACAGGAATTCCTGTTCGCTATGGCTCGCCTATTTGGGCCGTCGGGCCCCTCCGTTGCGGTTTCGGGCCCCATGGGCACGACTTGGAGTCCTCGCCCTTTGACGCCGGTGGCTCCGGCCCCAGCGCCGCTGTCGGATCCGGCCTCGGCGCCGCAGGACTCCCGTTGATCCCGTCGTGGAGCCCGGTCGACGCCGGTTGACCTCGTGACACCTCCACCGACGTCAACCCCGCTGGCACCACGTTTCAGCCCCGAAGTGGAGACGGTGCCGGGAGGGTGTCGACCGACGCCGTTTGGGAATCTGTTTCCCTATCTCCATCCTCCTCCTTTTAGTACTCTACAACAGCATGAGGAGGAAGGGGAGGACTGGGAGGGGTCTGAGGACCCTCTCGCTGCTCAATGCGAGTATGACCCGGACTGGGCAGAGGAGTTGGGGGACGCCAGTGGTCTGGACACCTCTCCAGACCTTGGCATGCTGTCTCCTCCTACCGTGGCTACGGAGGAGGGTGCTTTTTTTTTCCTGTGGTTTTGCGTAAGGCAGCCGAGGCACTCCACCTCGAGCTACCTACTGTGGCCGTCAGGACTAACCTCCTGACAGAAGTGCTTCAGCCAGCAGTTACCTCTGCGGAACCACTGCTGCCCTTTAATGATGCACTTTCGGATGTTCTTTTGGGCTCCTGGTCCAGGCCCAACACAGGGGCTCCTGTGGACAGGAACGTGGCCCGACGCCATCGCCCGGCCCCAGGCGACCCCATTTTCCTCTCCCAACACCCCACCCCTGAGAGCTTGGTTGTCCAAGCCTCCGCTTCCCCAAGCGCATTCCCTTCCGCACCCCCGGACAGGGAATCCAAGAGACTGGAACAGTTTGGGAAGAAGGTTTTTTCTTCGGCCAGTCTAGGGCTGCAGTCTGTGAACACCGCATGCCTCTTGGGCCGTTATTCTCACTCTCTGTGGGATACGGTGGCGCAGGTGCTGCCTCAGTGTCCGGAGGAGGCCCGGACACTACTCTCCCAGGCTATTGCTGAGGGGAGAGATGCAGCCAAGTTCACGATCCGTTGTGGCCTTCACACCGCCGACTCGCTGGGCAGTGCAATTTCCACGACAGTGGCGCTCCGCCGCCACGCCTGGCTGAGGACAGCTGGCTTTTCGGGGGATGTCCAAAACACTTTGATGGACATGCCCTTTGATGGCATTCACCTCTTTGGCAACAAGGCAGACAGTGCTTTGGAGAGATTTAAGGACTCGCGGGCTACGGCCAAGTCCTTGGGCCTTTCGGTCTTCTGCCTTTTGCTCCTTTCGTGCTCGCGGAAGGGGCAACCCACCACGTTCGCAACAGGGCCACAGGCCGGCGCAACAGTCCACGCGCGGTCTCGGACGTGGGAACCGCCGCGGCGGATCAGGGGGCCAGCGGCATGGTCAGTCCACCTCCACCCCAGCCACCACTGCCTCCAAACCTTCCTAGTCCGACCTTTCAGGCCCATCAAACGCCAGTGGGTGGCAGACTTCGCCATCAACTCCCCCACTGGCGCGCCATCACTTCGGACAGGTGGGTTTTACAGATAGTCCGAAGGGGCTACTCCCTCCCCTTCGAGACTACATCTCCAGCCATGCCACCTCAGTGCCACCGCATGTCGGGGGATCACTTGGCACTTCTCCAGCAGGAAGTTGTGGCCCTCTTGGCCAAGGGGGCCATAGAGCGCATTCCAATGCCAGAAGTAGGTCGTGGTTGTTATTCCCACTACTTTCTGATTCCAAAGAAGGACAAAGGCCTGCGTCCTATCTTGGACCTTCGGAACGTCAATCTCTTCCTCCGGAAGGAGAAGTTTAAGATGCTCACACTTGCTCAGGTCTTGTCTGCCCTAGACCCGCAAGACTGGATGGTAGCGTTGGACTTGCAGGACGCTTACTTTCATATCCCCGTCCTACCGGCCCACCGGTGTTACCTGCGGTTCACGGTGGGCCACGAGCACTTTCAGTTCACCGTGCTCCCTTTTGGCCTTACCAGTGCCCCTCGGGTGTTCACGAAAGTGATGGCGGTGGTCGCAGCTCATCTGCGCAGATCAGGGGTTTCAGTCTTCCCCTATCTCGACGACTGGTTGTTGAAGGCGGGCTCGCCCCAGGCAGTTGTCTCCCACCTCCAGACTACGGCCGGCCTCCTGCATTTGCTGGGGTTCTCCATCAACGTGCCGTAGTTGCACCTGATTCCCTCTCAGAAGCTCCTCTTCATCGGAGCAGTTCTGGACACGGCGCAGTTTCGGGTCTATCCTCCCGAACAGCGAGTCCGGGATATTCGGGCTATGATTCCAATCTTTCAGCCCTTATCCTGGGTTTCGGTCAGGATGACCCTGAGGCTGCTAGGCCTAATGGCTTCCTGCATCCTTCTGATCAATCATGCCAGATGGCATATGCGGGCTCTGCAGTGGGACCTGAAGTTCCAGTGGGCGCAGCATCAGGGGAACTTGTCCGACTACGTCCAGATCTCGGAGGGCACTTCAAGACAATTGCAGTGGTGGCTCACGAACCAGCACGGCAGATCCCTCTCCCTTCCCCAACCGGAGCACACAGTAGTGACGAACGCGTCCCTCCTGGGATGGGGCGGCCACATGGGAGAGGCGGAGATCAGAGGCCTCTGGTCTCCGGCGGAGTCCAAGCTCCATATCAACCTTCTGGAGCCCCGGCGATCCTACTTGCACTGAAAGCATTCCTTCCCTCTGTCAAGGGGAGGGTAGTGCATGTGTTCACAGACAACACCACCGCCATGTGGTACTGCAACAAGCAAGGCGGGTGGGGTCGTGGACCCTTTGTCAGGAGGCTCTGCGCCTCTGGACATGGCTGGAACGCCAGGGCATTTTCCTGGTGGTTCAACACTTGGCAGTGTCTTTGAACGCCAGGGCGGACAAACTCAGCTGCAGGTGCATGATGGATCACGAATGGCGTCTTCACTCGGAGGTGGCGCAAGGTCTCTTTCAACAGTGGGGAGAGCCTTGGTTAGATCTATTCGCCACCAAAGAGAACGCGCAATGTCAGCAGTTCTGCACGTTGGAATTTCCAAGGCGGCACTCGCTCGGTGACGCTTTTCATCGCGGGTGAAGTTGCGGTCTATTGTACGCCTTTCCGCCTATACCACTTCTACCCAGAGTGCTGAAGATCAGACGCGACCGGGCCCAAGTCATTCTTGTGGCTCCGGACTGGGCTCGAAGAGTTTGGTATCCCGAGCTACTCAGTATGAGCGTGGTTCCCCCAATCCGACTGCCTCTTCGGGAGGATCTTCTGTCGCAGCAGCAGGGGACGGTCCTCCACCCGAACCTGTCCAGTCTCCACCTCCTTGCGTGGAGATTGAGCGGCGACTGTTGATTCCCTTTCACTTGCCTCCTGAAGTTTGTGATGTCATTCTGGCAGCCAGGCGTCCCTCCAGTAAATCGGTATACGCCTGCAGGTGGAACAAATTTGTGGCATGGTGCACAGCAAAGGCTGTGGATCCACTTTCTGCCCCTCTTTCTGAGGTCCTACTGTTCCTTCTTGCTTTAGCTCAGCAGGGCTCTGCTCTGGGCACTGTCAAGGGCTACCTTTCTGCAATTTCAGCCTTTCTCAGGCTACCTGATCAGCCCTCTCTTTTCAAGTCCCCTGTTGTAAATAGATTTCTCAAAGGCATTACTCACCTTTTCCCTCCTATTCCATTTGTGATGCCACAGTGGGACTTGAATCTGGTTCTTACTTATTTGATGTGCGCTCCATTTGAGCCGCTTCATAACTGTCCTCTTCGTTTATTAACCTTGAAGACTGCTTTCCTGGTTGCCATCACCTCCGCTATGCGCGTGAGTGAGCTCCAGGCTCTTTCCTGTAAACCTCCTTTTCTGTCTGTTCATCCGGACAAGGTTGTGCTACGCACACGACCATCCTTTTTGCCAAAGGTTGTTACTGCCTTCCATATCGGGCAAACTATCACCTTGCCCACTTTCTCTCCGCCTCCGCACTCTTCCAGAGAGGAAGAGAGGCTCCACCGTCTGGACCCAAAACGTGCGATCTCATTTTACCTCAACCGCACATAACAGTTCCGGGTGGATGACCAGCTCTTTGTTGGCTACGTAGGCGCAAAGAAAGGCCGGGCTGTACACAAGAGGACTATCTCCCGCTGGGTCATCTTGTGTATAAAAGCCTGCTTTTCTCTGGCTAAGAAGGAGCCTCCGGTGGGGCTGCGCGCCCATTCTACCAGGGCAACAGCAGCCAGTGGCGGCTGGTGGGATTTGAAACTGGTGAGGCATATGCGGAACGAATCAACGTATGCGAGCGCAGCGAGCGAGCCCGGCGGCAATAAGGAGGGTTCGGGGGTTCTCCCCCGTGAAGAAATTTTTAAAAATTGGCATCTTTTTGGTGCGATTTTCAGCACTATTTCTGTGATAAATGGACTAAAAATTCAGTTCTTCTAGGCATTCATAAAAGAAAACTCATACATTATTTCAGAGAATTTCTGGGTTGCCAAGCAAGTCTGACTTCTGAAGAGGGCTAGGGTACTAAGCAAGACTGCTTTGGCTCTACCCTTTCCAATAGAAAACACTAGTTAGCGATGTGAACAAGTTCAATGGACAAACCTGGGGTCTAGGGAGAGTCCCTCTCCTGAGAAAGAAATTTAAAAAGATTGCAAATGGTGCATTTTAAAGCAAATGAATGCAGCGATAAAGCAAGGCTTATTAAGCAGTGGGAACGTATAGTCTTGAAATATTAAACACATTAAAAACTGCCCCGTATCTTCTTGCATTAATTTGTTCAACAGTTACTGTAATATGTAAATTGTTCTGCATGACAACTTTAGCCCTTTAAAATGTATGCTTGCCCAGTGTCTTGCACTGCATGCAGCATTAACTTTGGAAAAATATGCTCTAACCAGACTTTGGGAAGCACCCACAGCTGCTGACTGTAACCAGTCATAAAGAAATATGTGCAGACAGGTCTTTAAGTGAGATGAAAAAAGTGGGTGCTCCCTATAAAGGAACATGCCAAATACATTTCTGTGATTCCCATAGTGTGCCATCAAACCGGTATTTTGGTTTCTCTCTGAGATGTAATTTTATCCAGATAAATGGCACAGCAACTGACATACGCCTAAAGCCTGTCAGTATGATTGGCTTTGTCACTGGGTGTTAGCTGTTTAAGATAAATGAGTAACAACAATGATTTCTTATAAATAATTAACATTGAAAATGTTTAAATTCTGAACTTCTGAAATAGTGAGTCTGTGAATTAAATAGCATTGAGGCCTGTGGAAGGAGTTTTGGCCTTCAATTATGTGTGCTTTATGTTAGATATGTATCCTCTTTTTCTCTGCATATCTTGTCCATCTGCACATCTTCAACCCCCTCTCTTTCCTCTTCAGCATCCTCTTTTCACTCTTCCCTGAATGCCCTTCCTCACATCTGTCACTTCACTGCCCCCAACATGCACTGCACTCCCTCAAATAGAAGCACCTTAATTTCTCTTACTTTTGCCTTGCAAATATTTTGACATCAGTGTACCCCCTTCATACACATTTCCACAGAATTTCAGTTGCAGATGGAATACACAAACATTGTTCTGTGTGCTCTGCAGAGAGGCCAACCCACTGACAGGCACTTTGTTTGGCTTTAGCCTTAGCGCCTGCATGGCATGCTCAAAGCCCCTCATAAACACCTGGCATGGCTCAAGCCTCAAAGTATGCACAGAAAAAAATACAGATAAACAACATTATAAAATAGCTAACTCGTGGGGAATGCAAGATTAAGTAAACATGTAAAATAAGAGAGGAACTAAATCGCTGAAATGCATTCCCTCGCGCCAAAAAAGAGACATGTAAAGAGCAACTAATGGGCAGCAATGTAC
Source organism: Calotriton arnoldi (assembly GCA_963921515.1). NCBI lineage: Eukaryota > Metazoa > Chordata > Amphibia > Caudata > Salamandridae > Calotriton > Calotriton arnoldi. Next base: position 871,540 of record CAWUFW010007344.1, on the reverse strand, counting down.
AGAGTCAACAATGAGCAGAGCCAACACAGAAAGATACAGAACTTTGTACAGCGTTAACAGAAAGCAAAGCACAAGCATTGAGCAATGTACACAGCAGACACTATGCAATGTACAGAGCCAACAAAGCAATGCACCAAGGCGAAAGCTCAATTTTAAGGAGTCAACGATGACGTGCAATGCGCAGAGTCAATACAGAGTAACGTACAGAACCAATGATCAGCAATGTGCGGAGCCAACAGTGCGTTCTGCCCAAAGCCAAATGGGAGACATCTGCAAAGTCCCAATGTAGAGAATGTACAGAGCCAAAAATGAGCAATATACAGGGTCAGCAGAATACGTGTGGATCCAGCCGAGAGCAATGAGTAGAACCAGCACACTACAATGTGCAATGCCAACACAACAGAGAGTAATGTACAGAACCAGAAGTCTGACTGATGTGTCTTTTCCAAACCCATTCCCTCCAGTCCAGCCACAAAGGGGTGTATCCAGATAGACAGAGGCTAGAAAACTTGCAATTAAAACAGAAAAACTCAAGCACGTTTCTAAATATTTCATTTTGCATGTTTGTAAAACTGTAAATGCTTCTCTTTGTAAACACAACACACTAGGGCAAAAGAAATTCTCATTATATATTTTTTCCTTTTTTTTAACAGTATTGCTATAATTTTTAAGGAACGAACAATAAAATGTCATGTTCCAGTAAGGCAAAAGTCAAAGTAATGTCCCCAAATAGTGTATGTTCGCTTGTCGTATTGTAAGTGAGGGCGCGGTCAGCAGTGCAATCTTTGCTCACGCACAGAACTGTAGGCAAAAACAGTGAAGCGCTCCACCAGCTCCGTGCGGACGAACAGGGCCATGTGGGGGAGGGTCTCGGTCAGATGTATATCATCCATGCCTTAAAACGCCTGTGGGATCCCAGAGATTACTAAGAGGTCCACAGAGGTTGAGTTCCCTGGTACAAACAGACCAGCGGCCGACTGGACGAGATCAGAGACGTGTTTATGAGGAGACACTTCACCTGCAATGAAGGTGGCACGCGTTAACGTTAGCGTGATCAGCCTATCTTGTGTACCTGTAACTGTATATATGTAATTTGTTAGCGTGTTTAGTCTATCTTGTGTACCTTTTGTAATTTACCTGGCACTCACTTGAGGTCAACTTTGTAAATATGTATTTTACTCCTCTTCTAACATAACGCTGACACCTTTTATATTTTTTTACTATAAAAATATGCAACTTGTTAGCGTTGTAACTGCATATATGTAACTTTTTAGCGTGTTCAGCCTATCTTATGTACTTTGTATATATGTAACTTGTTAGCATGTTTAGTCTATCTTGTGTACCTTTTGTAACTTACCTGGTTCTTTTGTAAAGCGCTTTGACACCTTTGGGTTAAGTTTGCGCTATATAAAACTGCATTAAATAAATAAATAAAAATAAATAACCTCTGACGCGGAATGACGTCACTTCCAAAGTGGCCACTGGAAAGAACTGAGGTGCTCTGCCAAAGATACCATTAGCCCTTCCCTCTTTCTCTGTGTTGACTTGGAGGCAAGATATCGAAAAATATAATCAGAAACATCTCTTCATTCAAATAAAGTTCTGAAAACGCGATAAATTTTTCAAACTTCAGGGTTTGAATAGGAACTAGAACAACTTGCTTTTATCGAATTTTACTGCCCACTTAATATTTTAATATTTCCCGCTCTGAAAGATTACTGAATCCGCTGTATTCTACAAAAATGTATATCTGTGATACATGTGGCTAGTGTGAAGTTGTTGGATAAGCAAACTAATAAAGAAATGAACATTTGAGAGCGCTTTTATGTTCTGTACTTTTGCATAGCGCTTCACTGCCAATTTGTAGGGTATCCAGGAGCATTTATGTTGGATTGAAATGGACCACTCGCCCCTTCGCGTCTCCCACAGCAGTTTACATTTTAACATGTAACGAAATGGAACAAACTTTTTTTTGTAAAAAAAAAAAAATGTGCAAGGAAGGAATTATCTATTGGTTGTTCGAAATATGAGAACTGCTGTTAGTTTTACGTTTAGCGTTATTAATGCACAAAACGGAGAAACAGCGAAAGTATTCCTATCTGCATGTAATTGTGACCTATCCTTTAGTTTGGATTAATTTCTGTGTTGTGTAGAAGCACATCCACCTTTTAAAAAAATGCATGTGCGTGACACGTGCTTCAAGGGTATTGCACTTCAGTAGGTATGGTGCATATAGTTTCGAAATAAATGGAACAGTTACATCAAATAGTTTTTTCATCTTGCGGCACAGACATCTACTATCACTTTTGACATAAAACATTTTAAACGAAATCAAATTATTTTTATTTATAACGGACAGGGAGAAGATTGCAAAATTGTTGTGTTTGGTGAAAAAAACTATACTCTGTGTGTGCATATGCGGTATTCAACGCTATGAAAAAACGAAAGGCGTTTTTTTAATTTTTCAACATGTGGAGATGGGCCCTTAATGTCACACAACCAACAAATCACACTTTAATAATGCTGTTTTCTAAACGAAAATGACTCTCCGAGCCCAAGTTAATCCATTTTGAATGGAGCAGGGAGTGATATGGGAGTCTGAGGAGTTGAAATCCTTCTGCACGCGCTGCTGGTTCGTATCGCGGTGATTTAGGTTAGAATGGACAGATCTATGGAGTGGGAGAAACGGGGAAACCGCCTCTACTCTGTTTTTATTATTGCATAGGTGTGTCAATGAATAATAATAACAATAGAAATTATAATAGCAGTAATAATTCTAATAATTATGATGATGAGGATAATAGTAATAACGCAAAGGACAAGAAGGGGAATATTTTCGTTGATCAAAAAAGTGAAGACATTGAATCTCTCTAAAAAATAGATACAATCGAAAGTTAAAAACAATACAATAAGAGTGAAGAAAATGCATTGTTGGGATCTGGTACAATAGCAAGATTGTAGGCAGGGCACTTCTTGCTTAAAACTATTAATTGCTATCATACCTGATAAGTTTACATTCATTTGTTGGATCTTTTTTTTTTACACATTTCTCCGTGCATATTTCATTTGAGAAATAGAGAAACGCCTTGTTAGCAATATTTCCGATGGAGGAATGATGGATGGATGGAAGGATGGATGGATGGATGGAAGGATGGATGGAAGGATGGATGGATGGATGAATGGATGATGAATGGATGGAGGGACGGGCGGACAGATGGACGGACTGGAAGGGCGGAAAGGTGGGATGATTCATACAATGAAGGATGGAAGGAGGAACAGAAGACGGGCAGAAAGATGGAAATATTCTTTTATGGATGGATAAATGATTAGAAAGATGCGTGAATAGCTGGACGTATGTTAATTCACTTGGATGAATGGATAAGCCATACCATGGATGGGTGGGTGGTTGTGTGTAAATTGCTGAATGGATGGACGGATGGAATCAGACAGGTAGATTGGCGACAGAGGTACAAAAGGCAAACAGTCATGCTGTGTTCAACCACGCTGCGACGTACCACACGTGATCCGCGTGGCACCTGCAGTGTAAGCCGTAAGCACGATCCCGAAAACGCACCTTAGGTTTTAACTTTGCTTTGTCTGGGCGCACCCTGTGCTCCTCGGCATCGCTCTGTGCTGCCTTGGAGGAAAGGTGGTTAGGAACTAGCTCCTATTAAGCGGCAGCCCATGAGGTCTGAGAATAATTCGCGGCAGCGCTGCGACCAGGGGGAATTGAGGCCTACGCATACGGTAAGGGTGCCTCGGCTTTAATTATTTGTGCAATGAGTTGTCCCTCTAATGGGCTGCTAGCGCTGCGGTGGCTGCTGCTGGCTGCCTGGGCAGCATCGATGCCTCACACTTGTGTCCTTCACTGATACACAGTGCTTTAAATGGGGGAAAAATAGTGCAGGTACTCATTTAAATGTGGCGAGTGGGCGGGGCTTAGGAGTCATGCCGAGACTTCTATACTACTTGCAGCACATACCAAAACACATGGGAAATGTCTTTCAATAAACAAAGAAAGTTTGTTTACTCATTACACAACGAAAGCCAAACGCGGTAATATTTTAACATTTCCTTGTTTTTTAATATTTGCAACATAAATACTGTTAATTGCTGTTGCTTGGCACAATACAATATATTCTCGAGGGACACAGAAAGAAACAAGCAGACCTGCACACACAAGCATTCCACACATTTTCTTTAATATACCTTCCAAGAGTGTCTCTATTTTCTCCCCTTTCTCTCGTATTTCTCTCACACAAAAACAATCACAGGCAAGCAGACAAACATAAGCAGACACTTACACAAAAGAATCAGGTGGGATTAAAGCCATTTGAACCTGGTTACCTCCCACGACTTTCTTAATAGCGCTGTCACCGGGCTGCCTCAATTTCTGTGTTTGCAACACAGCATGATGGTGAACACCCCGACGGTATGCAGATGAGCCCAAGCTGAATAGTTCAGCGGGGCTCGGCTCAGGTCTACAGAAGTGCCTTTACTGTCAGAGACAGGCCGCCAGCACCAGCGTTTCATGAGTACCGGTACTCTCCTCGGCAATAGAGAAGTGCCGGTACTCAGAGAGATAAAACTAAGAAGTGCCGGTACTCAGTACCTGTGAGTACCGGCCCATTTAAAGCACTGCTGATACACGAACACGCGTGTCTCTGGTGGGCACCGGCCGCAAAATAAAAGCATCCACATGTAAGGGAACAGGGGTCGCATTGCCTCATGGACAATTAGAACGGATGGGGAGGGGAGTTAAGAGAACTAAAACATGTATATCTCAACCACGTATTAAGATTAATCAAAGTTGTTAGATTCGAGTGGCGCTCCATGGGGCTTTTGTTTTACAAGAACAAATTAATGAAGAAATATTTTTCGGTAAAGGGATGGATGAATTAATGAGTGGATGGGTGTCGCGGGGGGGGGTGAGTGCCGGGGTGGGGGGAGTTTTAAAAGAAAAATCCTACCTGAGCAGGTCCGCGCCGCCTCGGGTCCGTTGGCGCCTACAGGAACGGAACAGCCGCATCACTGCTGGCAAGTGGGTGGCAACCCCTCTCAGCCAATCCTGGCGCTGCCAGCAGCGCCAGGATTGACTTAGGGCACGGTTACTCTCCGCCCGCCTGCCCATTAGGAGACCGAGGTTTGAGCCTTTGCTCAACCCTCGCTCTCCTAATGGGCATGCGCCAGCCTGTGCAGCCACTAGTGCGCATGACTGGGCACGGCGGAAAAATTTGCCGACCTTCCCCACTCATGCGCACTTGTGCATTGTGCTGCTGCATGCCCCTGGTGACGGTCCCTGGTGACGGCCCACCTCCTTCAGACTCTGAAGGGGGTGGGCGGTCCGACATCATGCTGACTGACATGATTGTCAGTTCTCCCTCGGCGTCTCTGAACTTAAGTAAACTGAGAGTTTACTTAAGTTCAGAGACGCCGAGGGAGCTGCGGGCGGGGGGGCAACGCCCCAATGGACGCACCGCCGCTGACAGCAGCTACTACTGCATTGGGACGTGGTGTCCCCCTGCAAGACATCTGTCAGGCAGCCACGTGGGCCTAGCCGCACACTTTTACTAAGCATTATTGCCTTGACAGCCAAGTCCGGAGAGACGGCTTCTTTGTCCGTTCTGTTCTCCGTGACTTTCTGGTGTGATCTTGGTTCGCAGACCCACCACCGGGGTTGGTATTGCTGGGGTATCTATTCTAAGGTAAGGAATCTATAACTAACGTGTCTCTTTCAGATGCACAAGTTACTTACCTTCGATAACGATATATCTGTAAGAGACATTAGTTGGTGATAGATTCCTTACCACTCCCCCCCCCCATCCTCCCCGTTCTGCGAACTGATTTCTAGGGTTAAGGTCATCCCTTTCAGGGCCCTAGTTTCAATGCTCCAGTGGCCAGTATCTTGCATGGTTCTGCGTTCCTGGCGCGGAAAGTCGTGTACAGAACTGACGTCAGCGCGCGAGGGCGGCGTCTAAGCAGCTGCCGCGACGTCATCCCGGCGATCACGACTCTTACGACGAACGCGGAGCCGCACGACGCCACCTTCCGACGCGCAGGGGTACTGCTGATGAAAACTTTCCGGATCCAGACTGACGCCTGGGGATACTCTTACAGATATATCGTTACCGAAGGTAAGTAACTTGTGCTTCAAACACAGATGGGAGAATATCATGAAGCAGCTGATGCCGAAATAAAACACATGGGTAAATACGCTACAGCCCGCGTGTATGGTGAGGGAGATCGGCCAGGCGCGGTACTGGCTCAGCTCCTCAAAAAGCGGAGGGAAAAAAACGATAGTCGCAGAGATTAAAACAGCTGAGGGAGGCACACTGACTGAAGAAGCGGCCATAGCCAAGAGATTTCGACAGTATTATTCAACGCTCTACTCTTCACGTAGTGGTGGTTCTGAGACGGAAATTTTAGATTTGACGCATATTAAGCTACCTTGGCTTACGAACGCACACCACGAATTCCTAATGCGACCTCTTGAAGTGGAGGAAATAACCACAGCGCTGGCGAGCATGAAATCGGGTAGTGCGCCAGGAGTGGATGGGCTCACGGTTAATTTTTATAAAGAGTTCAAGAGTTCAAGAGTACCGCATTTGGCCAACCTCTTCGACGAAATGTGCGAAGTAGGAGACATGCCTCCCTCGATGAGAGAGGCGATTATCGTTGCTATACTAAAGCCGAACAAACCTCCGGATGAGTGCGCATCCTATCGCCCACTTTCCTTGATCAACGTTGACACGAAGATTTTCTCGAAAATCCTAGCGAACCGGCTAGCCCCACTAGTACCGCTACTGGTGGCACCGGAGCAGGCAGGCTTCGTGCCAAGTAGAAATCTAATTTATAATCTGAGAACGGTGTTCGGAGCGATACAACATACCAGGCCTGAGGTGCGGGCAGTGGCTGTTTTCCTAGACATGGAAAAAGCCTTCGACTCCGTTGAATGGCCAAGAGGCAGGTCTTGACGCGTATGGGGCTGGGGAGTGTCTTCCTTCAGATGCTGGGAGTATTATACAAATCGCCCACGGCCAGGGTTAAAATAGGTAATCTGGTAACGGACGCTATCCACGTAACCAGAGGCACGAGGCAGGGTTGCCCCCTGTCACCGATACTCTATGCGCTGGTGGCAGAACCTCTGGCTTGCGCGCTACGTGAATACCACAGATATCGGGGTATACGATTCCCGGGCTACGAGTTGATTGTCTCCACCTATGCCGATGATACGCTACTCTATGTGCACGACCCCGATCGCAATCTGTCGCCTGTATTGAGGGAGGTAGTGAAGTTCGGAGCGATGTCTGGCCTAGGGGTTAATTGGCCAAAGTCCATCATATTTCCTCTTACACTAGCAACAGTCCCATTTGAGCCTGACTACCCGCTGCAGTGGTCGACGGAACCAGTGAGGTACTTGGGAATCAAGATCCATACGGACTCTGAGGTGGTGTTCAGGGGAAATTACGGGGTTGCGGTTAGTAGATTAGAAGACGAGGTCGACAAATGGATCCGTCTGCCGCTGTCGCTGCTTGGCAGGGTCTCAATTATGAAAATCGTAATATTACCCCGATTCTTGTTTCTTTTCACGAATATTCCACTGGTCTTCCCTGGCTCCTTTTTTCGCACTCTCACTGCGTTGATGACGAAGTTGGCTTGGGCGGGCAAGCAGGCGCGGGTCATCTGGAACGTCCTCACATTACCCTATTGCATGGGAGGTCTGGGCGCCCCTGACCTAGACCTATATTATAGGGCGGCACAGAGCGCACATGTTTACCACTGGATGCACGGCTCTCCGGACACGCCTCATCTACAAATAGAGAAGGTGGTAGCGTCCCCTCTCCCGCTGCCAGCACTGCTGTTTACGGCTGTGGATCGTAGAACTGGGATCCTCGACTCTGTAAATGCAACCAAACACGCCTGGCAACATTTGCTGAAGCTGCAAGCAGGCGCTATATTGTATTCCCCACTTACTCCACTGGAATGGTGCCAATGGCTCTCCCCATGCAGGGAAAAGGGAGTGACTCGCACTCTGAACACCATTGGAGCGCAGACGATAGGGGATTTGTTCGATGGGAACACGGCAAAGACATGGGACGAGATCGCAGTTGCGGCCCCAGAGGTGACTCCCCTCACCAGATTTCAGTTTCACAGAACACGGCAGGCATTGCTAAATATTTTGGGTAGCGGGTTGTCGGAACCGCCAGATCTGGCTCCCCTCACATATATAATAAAAACTAAGTCACCGACCCAGATAGTGTCTAATATATACAAGTTGTCCATGAGATACAGGGAAAATCACTATACCAAAGCCCGCCTGGCTTGGCAGAGGGACCTGGGCAGGGAAATTGACGACAGCATGTGGCAGTACTGCTGCGACAGCACGAAACGTATATCTTTAAATGGCAGACACAGACTGATTTATTTTAAGTTTCTAAACAGGGTCTACTATACCCCAGAGAGGCTATGTAGGTATGGACTGAGGGAAGATGCAGACTGTGAGCGCTGCAATGCGCAGCAGGCAGACTTTTTCCATTTAGCCTGGTGCTGCCCAGGGATCTCTAGTTTTTGGGACCTATTCTTTAAAGCACTGGGACAAGTGACGGATTTGATGATTACTCCAGAACCTGCGCTGGCCCTGCTGGGATATTCTAAGTTGATACCAAAGGGAGCCAGAAGATTAGTGGACCTGGGTTTGCTGCTTGCTAGGCGCAGACTAGCGATAGGTTGGTCGCGCGGCCCGATCCCTACGATAGCGCAGTGGTCGAGAGACATGATGTATTGCAGCACACAAACAGAACTACAGTGAGCTCCTCCCACCACGTAGCAGACCTAAGAACTTCTGGGCGCTATACAAAACATACATAACAACCAGGGCAAGTGACAATGTACCAATGGACGCTGTTGAACCAGCGGTGGAGACGGGCGGTCCTAAAGAATACTCACGTGGTTCTTCTTGATCATTTTTGCTCGTAACAGATGACGTGTATTGATGCTGAGGTGGAAGTACCGGTTGAGCTGCGTCGGGGCCTAACTGCAGTAGCATACAGGTTTGGGAGGTTGGGGCGTGTGCGGTGGGGGGTGTACATTGAATATGATGTTACATGTCATACAATGCCTGATGTGCTGTAGCACTGTGTAAAATGCTGTATGTCTTTCATATGCTATTGCAATTGTTATCCGGAAGGGATCGCAGTCTCTGGGTTATTTTGAAAAAGTTATTAAAGTATTAATAAAAAAATAAAAAAAATCTTTAGTAGTACAACGGCAGGTTTCGCCAAATCCATGTCAACGTTGTTCTGTATGGGTGCCACCCAAATGCCCTGACATTGGTTCCTTTCATTCCACACCCACTTTTTGAGACTCTTTCTATTGACAATTCTTATATAAATGTTAGAGTGCAAGGGAAAATGTTACCTCCCAAATGTACAGGGTTTAAACCCTGTGAGGAATATCTGAAAGAGACACGTTAGTGATAGATTCCTTACCTTAGAATATCCCCAGGCATCAGTCTGGATCCGGAAAGTTTTCGTCAGCAGTACCCCTGCGTGTCGGAAGGTGGCGTCGTGCGGCTTCGCGTTCGTCGTAGGCGTCGTGATCGCTGGGATGACGTCGCGGCAGCTACTTAGACGCCGCCCTCGCACGCTGACGTCAGTTTTCTTTTTCTGCGCCAGCAAGCGCAGATCCGGAGAGAGCGGTACCCCCAGTCATTTTTTGACTGAGTTTTGGGAGATTTTTTGTCTCAGCTTTTCGAGTCGATCGACTCCTGGTGCAGTTAGGGATGCCCGGGTTTAAGTCTTGCGAGGACTGTCATCGGATGATGTCGGTGACGGACCCACACCGCGTGTGTCTCTTCTGCCTGGGGCGCGACCACGACCCCAAGTCGTGCCCCGACTGCCGGTCCATGGCACCGAAGTCTTTGCGGGAGCGGTCCCGAAAGCTGCTTGAAGCCCAACAGTCGGCTCCGCACCGTGAAAGGTCCTGGTCCAGAGGGAGGTCGAGGAGCCACCACCATCGGAAATCGTTCGAATCGAAGTCTTCGCACTCGGGGTCAGGTAAGGCGAAGCGCCAAAAGAAGTCGAAGAAACGTCATCGTTCTCCGACTTCCCCTCGCCAGTCACGCGACTTGGCTGAGGGTACGGGTGGTGCCACCCCCGCGGCTCCGGCGGATCCTACGCAGTCGCCGGTGACCTACCCGCCTTTACCGGGTTCGTCGGCGACTCCGGCCCAGGTACAGGAATTCCTGTCCGCTATGGCTCGCCTATTTGGACCGTCTGGCCCCTCCGGTGCGCCTTCGGGTGCCGCGGGCCCGACTGGGAGTCTTCGCCCTTTGATGCCGGTGGCTCCGGCGTCGCCGTCGGCTCCGGCCTCGGCGCCGCAGGACTCCCGTGGATCCCGGTTGACCTCGTCACACCTCCACCGACGTCGACCCCACTGCACCACATTTCACGTCGCCCGGCGCGCAGGACGACGTCGGCCCCGGTTTCAGCCCCGAAGTGGAGACGGTGCCGGGAGGGTGTCGACCAACGCCGATTCCGACGCTGTTTGGGAATCTGTTTCCCTATCTCCATCCTCCTCCTTTTAGGCCTGTACAACAGCATGAGGAGGAAGGGGAGGACTGGGAGGGGTCTGAGGATCCTCTCGCTGCTCAATGCGAGTATGACCCGGAATGGGCAGAGGAGTTGGGGGACGCCAGTGGTCTGGACACCTCTCCAGAACTTGCCATGCTGTCTCCTCCTACCGTGGCTACGGAGGAGGGTGCTCCTTTTTCTGTGGTGTTGCGTAGGGCAGCCGAGGCACTCCACCTCAAGCTACCTACTGTGGCCGTCAGGACTAAACTCCTGACAGAACTGCTTCAGCCAGCAGTTACCTCTGCAGAACCACTGCTGCCCTTTAATGACGCACGTTCGGACGTTCTTTTGGGCTCCTGGTCCAGGCCCAACACAGGGGCTCCTGTGGACAGGAACGTGGCCCGACGCCATCGCCCGGCCCCGCGCGACCCCATTTTCCTCTCCCAACACCCCACCCCTGAGAGCTTGGTTGTCCAAGCCTCCGCTTCCCCAAGCGCATTCTCTTCCGCACCCCCGGACAGGGAATCCAAGAGACTGGAACAGTTTGGGAAGAAGGTTTTTTTCTTCCGCCAGTCTAGGGCTGCGGTCTGTGAACACCACATGCCTCTTGGGCCGTTATTCTCACTCTCAGTGGGATACGGTGGCGCAGGTGCTGCCTCAGTGTCCGGAGAAGGCCCGGACACTACTCTCCCAGGCTATTGCTGAGGGGAGAGATGCAGCCAAGTTCACGTTCCATTGTGGCCTTGACACCGCCGACTCGCTGGGCAGGGCGATTTCCACGACAGTGGCGCTCCGCCACCACGCCTGGATGAGTACAACTGGTTTTTCAGGGGATGTCCAAAACACTTTGATGGACATGCCCTTTGATGGCATTCGCCTCTTTGGCAACAAGGCAGACAGTGCTTTGGAGAGATTTAAGGACTCGCGGGCTAAGGCCAATTCCTTGGGCCTTTCGGCCACTCGGCCTCCTCAGCCTTCTGCCTTTCGCTCCTTTCGTGCTCGCGGAAGGGGCAACCCACCACGTTCGCATCAGGGCCACAGGCCGGCGCTACAGTCCACGCGCGGCCGCGGACGTGGGAACCGCTGCGGCGGTTCAGGGGGCCAGCAGCAGGGTCAGTCCACCTCCACCCCAGCCACCACTGCCTCCAAACCTTCCTAGTCCGACCTTTCAGGCACATCAAACGCCAGTGGGTGGCAGTCTTCGCCATCACCTCCCCCACTGGTGCACCATCACTTCGGACAGGTGGGTTTTGCAGATAGTTCGAAGGGGCTACTCCCTCCCCTTCGAGACTACCCCTCCAGCCATGCCACCTCAGTGCCACCGCATGTCGGGGGTTCACTTGGCACTTCTCCAGCAGGAAGTTGTGGCCCTCTTGGCCAAGGGGGCCATAGAGCGCCTTCCAACGCCAGAAGTAGGTCGTGGTTGTTATTCCCACTACTTTCCGATTCCAAAGAAGGACAAAGGCCTGCGTCCTATCTTGGACCTTCGGAACGTCAATCTGTTCCTCCGGAAGGAGAAGTTCAAGATGCTCACACTTGCTCAGGTCGTGTCTGCCCTAGACCCGCAAGATTGGATGGTAGCGTTGGACTTGCAGGACGCTTACTTTCATATCCCCGTCCTGCCGGCCCACCGGCGTTACCTGCGGTTCACGGTAGGCCACGAGCACTTTCAGTTCACCGTGCTCCCTTTTGGCCTTACCAGGGCCCCTCGGGTGTTCACGAAAGTGATGGCGGTGGTCGCAGCTCATCTGCGCAGATCAGGGGTTTCAGTCTTCCCCAATCTCGACGACTGGTTGTTGAAGGCGGGCTCGCCCCAGGCAGTTGTCTCCCACCTCCAGACTAAGGCCGACCTCCTGCATTTGCTGGGGTTCTCCATCAACGTGCCGAAGTCGCACCTGATTCCCTCTCAGAAGCTCCTCTTCATCGGAGCAGTTCTGGACACAGCGCAGTTTCGGGTCTATCCTCCCGAACAGCGAGTCCGGGATATTCGGGCTATGATTCCAATCTTTCAGCCGTTATCCTGGGTTTCGGTCAGGATCACCCTGAGGCTGCTAGGCCTCATGGCGTCCTGCATCCTACTGATCAATCATGCCAGATGGCATATGCGGGCTCTGCAGTGGGACCTGAAGTTCCAGTGGGCACAGCATCAGGGGAACCTGTCCGACTACGTCCAGATCTCGGAGGGCACTGCAAGACAATTGCAGTGGTGGCTCACGAACCAGCATTGGGTCAGCGGCAGATCCCTCTCCCTTCCCCAACCGGAGCACACAGTAGTGACGGAAGCGTCCCTCCTGGGATGGGGCGGCCACATGGGAGAGGCGGAGATCAGAGGCCTCTGGTCTCCGGCGGAGTCCAGGCTCCATATCAACCATCTGGAGCTCCGGGCGATCCTACTTGCACTGAAAGCATTCCTTTCCTCTGTCAAGGGGAGAGTAGTGCAGGTGTTCACAGACAACACCACCGCCATGTGGTACTGCAACAAGCAAGGCGGGGTGGGGTCGTGGCCCTTTGTCAGGAGGCTCTGCGCCTCTGGATGTGGCTGGAACGCCACGGCATTTTCCTGGTGGTTCAACACTTGGCAGGGTCTTTGAACGCCAGGGCGGACGAACTCAGCCGCAGGTGCATGATGGATCACGAATGGCGTCTTCACTCAGAGGTGGCGCAAGGTCTCTTTCAACAGTGGGGAGAGCCTTGGTTAGATCTATTCGCCACCGAAGAGAACGCGCAATGTCAGCAGTTCTGCGCGTTGGAATTTCCAAGGTGGCTCTCGCTCGGCGACGCTTTTCGTCGTGAGTGGAGTTGCGGTCTATTGTACGCCTTTCCGCCTATACCACTTCTACCCAGAGTGCTGAAGAAGAACAGATGCGACCGGGCCCAAGTCATTCTTGTGGCTCCGGACTGGGCTCGAAGAGTTTGGTATCCCGAGCTACTCAATATGAGCGTGGACCCCCTGATCCGACTGCCTCTTCGGGAGGATCTTCTGTCGCAGCAGCAGGGGACGGTCCTCCACCCGAACCTGTACAGTCTCCAACTCCTTGTGTGGAGATTGAGCGGCGACAGTTGATTCCATTTCACTTGCCTCCTGAAGTCTGTGATGTCATTCTGGCAGCCAGGCGTCCCTCCACTAAATCGGTATATGCCTGCAGGTGGAACAAATTTGTGGCAAGGTGCACAGCAAAGGCTGTGGATCCACTTTCTACCCCTCTTTCTGAGGTCCTCCTGTTCCTTCTTTCTTTAGCCCAGCAGGGCTCTGCTCTGGGCACTATCAGGGGCTACCTTTCTGCAATTTCAGCCTTTCTCAGGCTACCTGATCAGCCCTCTCTTTTCAAGTCCCCTGTTGTAAATAGATTTCTCAAAGGCATTACTCACCTTTTCTCTGCTATTCCGTTTGTGATGTCACAGTGGGACTTGAATCTAGTTCTTACTTATTTGATGTGCGCTCCCTTTGAGCCGCTTCATAACTGTCCTCTTCGTTTATTAACCTTAAAGACTGCTTTCCTGGTTGCCATCACCTCCGCTAGGCGCGTGAGTGAGCTCCAGGCTCTTTCCTGTAAACCTCCTTTTCTGTCTGTTCATCGGGACAAGGTTGTGCTACGCACACGTCCATCCTTTTTGCCAAAGGTTGTTATTGCCTTCCATATCGGGCAAACTATCACCTTGCCCACTTTCTTTCCGCCTCCGCACCCTTCCAGAGAGGAGAGGCTCCACCGTCTGGACCCAAAACGTGCACAACAGTTCCGGGTGGATGACCAGCTCTTTGTTGGCTATGTAGGCGCCAAGAAAGGCTGGGCTGTACACAAGAGGACTATCTCCCGCTGGGTCATCTTGTGTGTAAAAGCCTGCTATTCTCTGGCTAAGAAGGAGCCTCCGGTGGGGCTGCGCGCCCATTCTACCAGGGCAACAGCAGCTACTACTGCATTGGGACGTGGTGTTCCCCTGCAAGACATCTGTCAGGCAGCCACGTGGGCCTCGCTGCACACTTTTACTAAGCATTATTGCCTTGACAGCCAAGTTCGGAGAGACGGCTTCTTTGGCCGTTCTGTTCTCCGTGACTTTCTGGTGTGATCTTGGTTCGCAGACCCACCACCGGAGTTGGTATTGCTGTGGTATCTATTCTAAGGTATGGAATCTATCACTAACGTGTCTCTTTCAGATGCACAAGTTACTTACCTTCGGTAACGATATATCTGTAAGAGACATTAGTTAGTGATAGATTCCTTACCGTCCCCCCATCCTCCCCGTTCTGCGAACTGATTTCTAGGGTTAAGGTCATCCCTTTCAGGGCCCTAGTTTCAATGCACCAGTGGTCAGTATCTTGCATGGCTCTGCGTTCCTGGTGTGGAAAGTCGTGAACAGAACTTTCCGGATCCAGACTGACGCCTGGGGATATTCTAAGGTAAGGAATCTATCACTAACTAATGTCTCTTACAGATATATTGTTACCGAAGGTAAGTAACTTGTGCGTCGCAAACAAATGTCTGACACGGACCCATATGTGGTTTGCCTGTGGTGCCTAGGGTCGGACCTTGACTCCAACGCCGTGAAGTGAAGCTTTTTGTGGTGAATCACCCCAAGACCTGCACCGGGATCAATTGAGGTCAAAAGGTAGGACCCCTTACATCCATGCTCACTCCCGTCTTTACAATCTAGGCCCTCGGACAGATCCAAGTAGAAACGCGAGTAATCCAAATGGGACTGAGTCAGTCTCACCACTTTCTCCCAAGAAGGTACAAAGACTTCATCGTGCCCTCAGGTTGAGGTCTTGGAGTCACTCTACTTCAGAGTTGATTCTGACCCTTGTTGTATGGCAACCGGAGTTTCTGGGGCAGTTAAAAAGTTGCAGCAAATCAAGGTCTTCTGCGATGCCATGGTGTGACTTTTTAGTATGTTACTACCTGCAGCCTCCAAGGAGCCGAGAGGCCTCGCACCTGGGCTTCCACTGACTGGTTTGCCTTTGGCACTTATTTGGCCCTCTGAATCCGCTCAGGTCTCCAGACCGACTCTGATGCATGTTCCCTCCCTTGTCGTACGGTTCCTAATTTCTCAGTAAGACTGCGTTTAGACAACATAAGCTTTAAAACTGTGTGGGGAGTCCGCTCATACCATGAGAATATGTTGATTTATTCCTGGCTAGCTCACAGTGCGTAAACCGACAGGGCACCGGAAGGTGTCTGCACCCTCAGAACATGACAACCCTAATTCCCCCAAGGAAATCGTGGAAACAAATACTGCCCTTTTGTTTGTAACTCGGACATGCCCAAAGAGGTACACAAGAAATACACAAGTGGCGTTTCAAATATTTATCAAGGCAACTGGAATCTTGTGTAAAATATATGTGCTGCAATGATTAATAGTATGAAGCAAACCAATGTCACCAGTATGACAAGAATGGTGAACAGAATGAATAATTCAACCAGTGTACAATTGCATTAGATTATATGAAGACATATAATTATGCTTCAACCTAGCTTTGCCTATCCTAATAAGTGCTGGTGTGCTAATCTGCCAGATCCCTCCAAGTGGTCTAACTCTCCATTTACCTGTGTGTGTGTGTGTGTATCATCCGACAGCCAGGTCTGGTGTAGAGCAGGCCACGTCCTTCTCAGGATAGGAAGGGATCCAGCTGGGCCAGAATTCAGGCACAGAGTGACCACGACAATCCTGTCAAAATGCTTCTCTGCCTAAGCGAGGGCTCATGCAGTTTATATATTAAACTAAACCCATTCATTCAGTGTCTGTGCTCCTGCCCCATCTTGTTTTTTCTACAGTAGGAAAGTAGGATCTGTTTTCCTGGTTACCCCCAATTTTTGCTGATGTTACTCTGTTTTATGACTAGTCTGACTAGGGTCCTGTTAATCAGGACCCCAGTCACTGTGCTTTCTTCCTAAATTGGACAGTGGTAAGTACTTTGGTACCGTCCCAATTGGCTACTGGTGCACCCTTCTAAGTCCCTAGTATATGGTACTAAGGTACCCAGGGCATAGGTACACCAGGGGTCTCCCATGGGCTGCAGCATGTATTGTGCCACCCATGAGAGACCATTCAAACTGTAACTACAGGCCTGCCTTGGCAGCCTGTGTAAGCTGGTGCTAGCACCACTCATGACAGATATAAGTTTTCTTATTTCTGAGGTCACTGCACTTAAAACCTATAAGTCATCCCTAAGGTAGACCTTTCAATCCTGAAGGCAGGGTGCTAGGTTATAAGTGTGATGGTGCCCTGCATGAGCCAGACACCCCCTACAAACCCTGCAGTTGATTCTCCAGGCTTTGTAAGTGCGGTCAGCCATTTTGATACATATAGTGGCCATGGGTCATTACGCGATGGCTAACCGTTACCGGTGTTGGAGGTATGATTCCATGCACCACGGTGCTCCTCCCGGAAGCCACCAGCAGTCCCGGTAATAGCCTTCCAGGGTCTGCCAGCAAGCTAGTGCAGATGCCGACCCAACACGATTCTGCCCTCCTGCTGCTGAGCTCGAGCAGGGGAAGGTAGAACAATAGTTTTCCTGTTACAGGGAGGTGTGACCAACTCCCAGACAGGACATGTATTGGGCTGGGGTGGGTGCGCTTGCCAGTGTCACCAAACTGCTTTGAAGGGCACATTTAGTGCCCTCCTTGCATACTCTGATTTGAGCCAGTCCAGGAAGTCCTTGGCTCCCGCTCTGGTGCGAAATTGGACAAAGGATATGGGAGTATCCTCCCCTCTGTCCAGCCTCGCCTCTGGGAGGGACCCTTGAATCGTCCCAACCCTTTCCCTAGGGCACTTAAGGGCTTACCTGTGGGTGGCTCTTCAGATTCGTCGTGGGACAAGATTAAATTCCGAAACCACTTCGACCATCTGGGCACCTTGGACTTCACCTGGAGCAGAGACTACACCAAGGAAGACTACTGCTGCTCCTGGTCTCGCTATTCTGCAAGTTTTCTTCATTGTCTGTGCCTGGGCTTCATCCAGGTTCCTCTCCAGGCCTGTGGGCATCAAAGACACCCGAAGGAATCTCCCTTGGAGTGAAGGAGTCACTCCCCTCCATATGCAGGCATTGCAACAAAGCTGACCGGTCTGTTGCTCCTGACGTCCTACGGACTACGAAACGCTCAGCAACACAGATGGTGGTTCTGCAACTCCCTCGAGGCCTGGCCTGTCCTCTCAGCAAGTTTGAGGCCAGTATCCCTCGTCTGAAATGCTGGAACAGAATCCCTGTGCACTGCGTCGACTTACTGTTTCCAAGGCTTGTTGACTCTGTACTCCAGAGATCTGCGGGCTACAAGAGGCTCCAGCCTCCAGCATCTTTTCCTGCAAAGATCTTTGTCCTCACCACATCCTCTGCACCGTCAGCCTGCATCTTTGGTGAGCTGCTTGAGGTCCTCTTGCGACTCCTGTGCCTTCAGCCTGTGGGTTCTCTTGAGGGTCTTCTTTGGCTTCAGTGGGCTCCCCTGCTTGCCCAGGTCCTGCTCTGACTCTCCTGCAATTGGTGAGTCCCTGGGACCTTGCTGGTCCCCACGTTGCACCTTTTTCGTTTACCACGTCTGTTGCTGCTGCCAAGGCACCGACCCCCTGGTTCAGCTCGTGAACAGCTCTTGGTCTTCCACAGTGTCTCCTGGTCCTCACAACTGCAGCAACCAGGTCACCGTCCTCCTTCCTGCATCTTCCGTCATCGGTGGTCATTGCTCTTCCGTGCCTCCTGGTCACCCCTGAGTGGCATAGACTCTGTCCCCTCTGCTAGCAGTTTCTTCTCGTCAAGAATCCATTCTTTGATTCCACCGAACTCTTCCACCTTCTACATCAGCGGCATCTTTCCTGAAGTCCTCCATTGTGGTCTACGGCGTTTTCCGATGTCACTTCACACCTATGCACCCGGCTTCTCTGGTGTAGGTATCCTGGTTTCTGGGGTATCCCCAGGTGGGGTGACTCTCCATCCTTCTGTCTTCCACAGGGTTTCTTCAGGTTCCTCTAGGAAGGTTCCTTCTTCTTGAAAACTGCAACTGCAACCGTCTCATTGACTTGTATTGAGTACGCAGCTGTGTTTCCTCTCTATACACAGCCTCCGTGGAGTTCCTGGGTACTTACCTTGGGTGGTTCCTGGTGTCCCCAGCTCTTATGAGTCTTCTGGTCCAAGTCCCGACTTCGGTCGCAGTTCGCATTCCACTTCTTTTGTATATGGTTTGGTCTCCCCCTGGAGACCACTGTGTATTTGTGCCTACTTAACTGTTTGCATTTGAAATATTGTGTGTATTTGTGTTTATATCTCCGGGTAGGAGATCTACCAATCTGTTAGTGAGTGTGTATAATAAATAGACATTTTTACAACTACACTGTGTGGTTCTTTTTAGTTTAACCTACACTATATGATTAGTTCTGGTAAAACAAGCTGCATTAACACTCCTTCTGGACTAAGCCTGAAGGCTGCTCTCCACAGCTACCACTTAGAGAGCTTTCTATGGTTGTCTAAGACCACTAAAATCACCATAAGGGTTGTCTGTATTAGTGAAAGTTGCTTCACTTAAATAAGGGTGCACCATATACTAAGCCAGCCTCCTACATCTACTCACCCTGGACTGCCGCCTAACAGACACCAATCCATAACATAGTTTGCACAGAGTACCGGGGTCCTTGTCCAGAGTGTTCTTAATGACGATAATGTGCCTACAAAGAAATGTACGTATAAGCAATTATTTTCTGAGTACGCTGATGTGCAAGCAAAATCTGTTACAGAGGTCACTGTTTAACAAGTTGTCAACTTTAAACTTGAATATGTAAAGTGGAAGTGTTTGTGCCCAGGGCCTATGCAACCACAAGACACCCACTCCTTGTCTGTAAGGTGACTAAATATTTAGGCTAAATGTAAAAATACATCCTTAAACTGCACAATATTTGTTATAAAACGGAAGGCCTAAAAAATAGATGTATCACTCTAATAATAAAAAGCCTAAAGAAAGCCAAATTGCTAAAAGCCAATAAAAAATATGCAATACGTTTCTGCCTAGTAATAAAAAAATATCAAATTTTTCATTTAAAGGATACCAAATTAAAAACTGCTCAAACTTCATGATGTTCAAAAGTTCTAAGAGTCAGTAGGAACAGTGTTGTTCCTAGTAGCCGCAGACTATGTTTCCATTGGCACCCCAGAGAAAAGTTCTAAAGAACAAACCTGGTCGTGTCCAAACCCCACAGCTGCCGTTAAAAGTGTGGCAGCCAGTTGTGTTCCCAATGACGAGGAGCCAGGTTCTGCATCCATGAACGGCTCATAATATACATTCTGTAACTGCAACTCTACATCCGTATATCAGTTGTTTAACCAGACATAAATCCATTGCACACTCGAAGGTGCACAATATGCAGCGAAACATTGGTTGTGCACAATGTAACCATATAGGTTGAAAGAACAGAGACCAATTTATGTTCAGTTTCTAGAGCACAGGTGCGCCAAAATACTGTATCATTCTATCCCTACACAGCAGCACATGTGGAAGTGCTGTTGTCATTTGGCCGCAAGATGGAGCATCCATTGCGGAGCAGCAAAAATAGAACCAAAATGCCAACAATCAGAAATTGAATGAGCGGCAAACCTCCGAACACGCTGGGAACCACGGAGTGTATAACAGACTGAATTAGTCCAAAGATAGTCTGGAACGTACTGACGAACCCAGTCCCAATCGCTTTAAAAAAGTGTACTACTGCAGTATTAGATGCATTAAATATGCGGTACACAAGTTCTAGCCACGCTATAAGTTGTTATTGTAGGAGGCTGGCTCAGTATATAGTGTCCGTTCACCTATGGTGAGGCACTGTGCACTGAGTCCAGGCAACCCTTAGTGATAGTGTTTAGCTCCCTGAAAACCAGAGCTCTCAAGGGGTAGCTGTGGAGAGCAGCTAAGGCTTATTCAGGAGGGTGTAAAGCAGGTGCATTTACCACTATAGTAAGCTTTTCACACAAGAAAGAACCACACCAGGTGAATATAAAAATACTTGGTATTTATTAGCACATACTAGACACTAACTTGGTATATCTCCTACCTGGAGATATTAACTACAAACAAGAAATACTTCAGAAATAGGTTAGTAGCATAGAAAAACACATAAAGCCAAACCAGGGGGCCAAACCACATACTAAGATAGTGGAATATGAGGTAAGTACCAGAACGGGACTAGTACCAAAAGATGGAGGACCCCAGGGGAAACACTGAACCAACCAAGGTGAGTAGCCAGGTACCCCAAGGCGCCAGGGTGCAGAGTGGTTACACCAGGTCCATAGGATAACACAGGGTAAGTAGCGGTTGGAGTTTTACAGTTCTAGGACCATTCCCAAAGGACCCCGAAGGAACCACTTCTATCAGGTAAGGTTGGAGAGCCACCCCACCCATGGATACCACAGGAACCAGGATACCTACATCAGGTAGCCCTTGTGCATAAGGATGAAGTGGTGTCGGAATCGCCCGTAGATGCCAATGGAGGTTTGTGGAAGTTCAGCTACAGCGTCTCGTGGACCAGGCCAGTGAAACCAGGACATGGAACCCAGATGAGAAGAACCTGAAAGCAGAGGGGACAGAGTCCAAACCACCCGGAGGTGACCAGGAGGCACAGGGGCTCAATACCAGCCCTTGCCTTTGGTTCTTGCTGTAGCACGGTGAGGTTGAAGCAGCAGCTGTGGAGCCCAGGCGGCAATGCAGGAGCACAGGAGCCTTCCACGAGCTTTCCCACGCCGGTTGACGAGTGCAGGATGGTCAGTGGCCTGCAGGACCACCAACAAGCCTTGGCAGACGCAAACAATGGATTGCGGGTGAAGATGCTTTGTTGCAGACCATCGAGATCTGTGGGACTAACCCAGCAAGGGTAAGTCAGGGCCAGCCCTCAGCACGCAGGAAAGCCAGCTGTAATCGATGGAGCCCCCTCAAGGAGGAAGCCTCAGCAGCACACAGGAGATGAAAGCCCACGATAGAGGATGTAGGTAGAACGTTGTTAGTGGAGCTGTGCGATTCTGGAGGCTTGGGCTTCTTGGAGCTTAAAGATCTTTTGTGAAGTGAGCCACCAAGCCTTGGCAATGGCAAACAGATGCTGTGCACAGGGAGGCGGTTCACGTCGGCTGGAGAGGGATAACAGTCACCCCAGTTGCAGGGAAGACTGGTGTGGCCTGTTTTGCAGAGCCGGGCGATGTCCGTGGGACAACAGGATCAGCAAACCGGTAGTCGTCGTACAGGTGCCTGTGGATTCAGGGAAGTGACTACTTCACTTCAAGGGAGATTCCTTCTGGCTTAGATGCAGGCTGAGTCCTTGGTGACTCGGAGGATGCATGGCCATGAAGTTACAGAACTTGAAGAAGCACAGGGTCGAAAATGCAGCAGGAATCTTCCCACTGAAGCAGTCTTGTCTTTGGTCCTGGCTCGAAGAACAGCAGAATTCCAGTGTCCACCAGCAGAAGAGTCTTTGAACAGTCTTCAGACGACAGGCAGTTGGATCTTGAAGTTGTTGTCAGGACAAATCTATGGACATACCCTCAGTGGAGCTCTTAAGTAACCCTAGAAAGGGGAAGCACCTCTTCTGTGGTTGCCACCCTATCAACGGGGGTCAGGGACGCTACTCAGCTGGCCTAGCCAGCCAATCTGAAAGAGACAATTAGTTATGGATTCCTCACCTTAGAATTACCCCCAGGCGTCAGACTGGATCCGGAGAATTTGTTTCCTCAGCAGTACCTCTGCGCGTCAATAGGAGGCGTCGGTCAACTCCGCGTTTGGCGTCGTGGTCGCCGGAATGACATCACGGTATCTACTTAGACGCCGCCCTAGCGCGCTGACGTCAGTTCTTTCTTTTTCCGCGCCAGCCAGCCAGCGCAGATCCGGAGAGAGCGGTTCCTCGAGTCACTTTTTGACTCCGTTTTTGTGACTTTTGTCAACACCTTTTTTGAGTCAATCAACTCCTGGTGCACAGAGGGATGTCACATCGGAGCCGCTTCAAGGCTTGCGACTCCTGTCGCAAGTTGATGTCGGTCACGGACCCGCACCTCGTGTGCCTTTGGTGCCTGGAGCACGACCCGAAGTCGTGCTCTGACTGCCGGGCCATGAACCCGAAGTCTTTGCAGGAGCGGTCCTGAAAGCTTCTCGAGGCCCGGCAGTCCGCTCCGCATCGTTCGAGGTCCCGGTCGAGAGGGAGGTCGCGGGACCGGTCACAGAGCCACCACCACCACTCGTTATCGAAGTCTTCAGGTAAGTCGAAGCACAAGAAGAAGGTGATGAAGCATTGTCGCTCTTCACATTCCCCCTGTCCGTCGGCGGACACGGGAAGCAGAAGGTAGTCGTCCGGCTCCACCTGCGGAGCCTGTTGGGTCGACTCCGACCTTCTCTCCCTTTCCGGGAGCCGGAGCGACCCCTGCCCAGCTTCGCAACTTGTACGAAGCCTTACATTCCATCTTCGGGCAGCCCGACTCTGCCGGCGCGCCCTCGGGCCCTGCGGACTCGGTTGGGGGCTCTAGGCCTTCGAGGCCGGCGGCTTCGGCGCTGCAGGGCCCCCAAGGATCGAGGCCATGATCCGGATCAGCGCCGGTCGACCTCGTGACACCTCCGGCTCCGAATCCAGTGACGACACCCCCGCCACCTCCAACGCCGGTTGTGTCCCCAGCCGGCGTCGGCCGGCCTTCCCCTCAATGAGGATACGAAGCCGGACCGACTTCGGGACCGGCGCCGACCGGTACTTTTGTACCCCTGTTCTCCCCTGATGTTTCCTATCGCCATGAGTGGCTACCAGGAGAGGGTGAAGAGGACTGGGAGGGGTCTGTGGACCCTCTTGCAGACCAGTTGGAGGAACCGGACTGGAGAGAGGAGTTTGGTGATGCCAGTGGTCTGGACACCTCACCAGACCTTGGCATGCTTTCTCCCCCTACCTTGGCTACGGAGGAGGTGCGTCTTACGCAGTGGTGTTGCGTAGGGCGGCCGAGGCCCTAAACCTCGAGCTTCCTACGGTGGCGGTCAGGACTAACCTCCTGACCGAGGTGCTTCAGCCGGCAGCAGCCTCTTCGGAGCCCCCTGCTGCCATTCAATGAGGCCCTTACGAACATCCTTTTGGGCACTTGGTCCAAGCCCAACACAGGGCTCCTGTGGATAGGATGATTGCCCGACGCAACCGCCCGGCCCCGGGCGACCCCATTTTCCCCTCTCACCACCCCACCCCTGAGAGCTTGGTAGTCCAAGCCTCAACTTCCAAGGGCGCATTCCCTAACGCACCACCTGATAGGCAATCCAAGAAGCTGGACCACCTTGGGAAGAAGATGTTTTCCTCCTCCAGCTTGGGACTGCGGTCGGTGAACACCGCATGTCTATTGGGCCATTATTCCCACTCTGTGTGGGACACGGTTGCGCAGGTGCTGCCACAGTGCCTGGAGGAGGCCCGGGCCGTGCTCTCCCGTGCAGTTGCCAAAGGAAGAGACGCAGCGAAGTTGGCCATCAGATGTGGGCTGGACACCGCCGACTCACTAGGCAGGACGATTTCCACGTCGGTAGCCCTTAGACACTATGCCTGGTTGAGGTCTACTGGCTTCTCGGGTGATGTCCAAGTTACCCTTTTGGACATGCCCTTTGATGGCCGTCGCTTGTTTGGCGACAAGGCGGTTAACGCGCTTGAGCGCTTTAAGGACTCCAGGGCTACGGCCAGGTCCTTGGGCCTCGCATCCACCTCCCGTCCAACGCAGTCTGCCTTTCGCCCCGTTTGTGGCTACGGAAGGGGTGCCCCGCCACGTTCCGCCCAGAGCCACAGGCCTGCGCAAGTTGTCCAGCCTCTGCGCGGGCAGGGATGTGGGACCCACCGTCGTGGGTCTGGGGGCCAGCGGGCAGGCCAGCCCACCAGCGCCCCCTCTGCAACAGCCTCCAAGCCCTCCTAGTCCGACCTTTCAGGGCCATCTTTTGCCAGTGGGTGGCAGGATCCGCCATCACCTCCCCCACTGGCTCAACATCACGTCCGACAGGTGGGTTTTGCAGATAGTCCGAAGGGGCTACTCCCTCCCCTTCGAGACTGCCCCTCCATCGATGCCACCTCAGACCCATCGCATGTCAGAGGATCACTTGGCCCTTTTCCAACAGGAAGTTACGGCTCTCTTGGCTAAGGGAGCCATTGAGCGCGTTCCTGCCCCAGAAGTAGGTCGTGGTTGTTATTCCCACTACTTTCTGGTACCCAAGAAGGACAAGAACCTGCGTCCTATCTTGGATCTTCGGAACGTCAATCGCTTCCTCTGGAAGGAGAAGTTCAAAATGCTGACCCTTGCTCAGGCCCTGTCTGCTCTCGACCCTGGAGACTGGATGGTAGCATTGGACTTGCAGGACGCTTACTTTCATATCCCCGTCCTGCGGGCCCATCGGCGTTACCTACGGTTCACGGTAGGCCACGAGCACTTTCAGTTTACCGTGCTCCCCTTCGGCCTTACCAGCGCCCCTCAGGTGTTCACGAAAGTGATGGCGGTGGTCGCAGCTCATCTGCGCAGATCAGGGGTTCCAGTCTTCCCCTATCTCGACGACTGGCTGTTGAAGGCTGGCTCGCCCCAGACTGTCGTCTCCCACCTCCAGACTACAGCCGACCTCCTGCATTCGATGGGGTTCACCATCAATATGCCGAAGTCACACCTGATTCCCTCTCAGAAGCTCCTTTTCATCGGAGCTGTTCTGGACACAGTGCAGTTTCTGGCTTATCCTCTCGAGCAGCGAGTCCGGGATATTCGGGCTATGATTCCGATCTTTCAGCCTCTATCCCGGTTTTCGGTCAGAATGACCCTGCAGCTGCTGGGCCTCATGGCCTCCTGCATCCTGCTGGTGGACTATGCCAGGTGGCATATGCAGGCTCTGCAGTGGGACCTGAATTTCCAGTGGGCACAGCATCAGGGAAATCTTTCTTATTACGTCCAGATCTCGGAGGGCACTGCACACCAACTGCAGTGGTGGCTAACGAACCGGGATTGGGTCAACGGCAGATCCCTCTCCCTTCCCCAACCAGAGTTCACAGTGGTGACAGATGCATCACTGCTGGGATGGGGCGGCCACATGGGAGAGGCGGAGATCAGAGGCCTCTGGTCTCCGGCGGAGTCCGGACTCCATATCAACCTTCTGGTGCTTCGGGCGATTCGTCTTGCACTAAAGGCATTCCTCCCCTCTGTCCGGGGAAGAGGGGTGCAGGTGTTCACGGACAACACCACCGCCATCTGGTACTGCAACAAACAGGGCGGGGTGGGGTCGTGGACCCTATGTCAGGAGGCTCTCCGCCTTTGGACATGGCTGGGACATCAGGGCATATTCCTGGTGGTTCAACACCTGGCAGGTTCTCTGAACGCTAGGGCGGACAAACTCAGTCGCAGGTGCATGATGGATCATGAATGGCATCTTCACTCGGAGGTGGTGCAAGGTCTCTTTCAGCAGTGGGGAGAGCCTTGGTTAGATCTATTCGGCACCGAAGAGAACGCGCAATGTCAGCAGTTCTGCGCGTTGGAATTTCCAAGGCGGCACTCGCTAGGCGACGCTTTTCGTCGCAAGTGGAGTTGCGGTCTTCTATACGCCTTTCCGCCTATACCACTTCTGCCCAGAATGCTGAAGAAGATCAAGCGCGACAGGGCCCAAGTCATTCTTGCGGCCCCGGATTGGGCACGAAGAGTCTGGTATCCCGAGCTTTTACACATAGCCATCGATCCTCCGATCAGACTGCGTCTTCAGGAGGATCTTCCTCCCGAAGAGTCGCAGCAGCAGGGGACGGTCCTCCACCCGAACCTGTCCAGCCTCCACCTCCTTGCGTGGAGATTGAGCGGCGACAGTTGACAGCTTTCGACCTTCCTCCTGAAGCCTGTGATGTTATCTTAGCAGCCAGGCGTCCCTCCACTAAAACGGTATACGCCTGTAGGTGTAACAAGTTTGTGGCATGGTGTGCAGCAAAGGCTGTGGATCCCCTTTCTGCCCCCCTTTCTGAAGTTCTTCTCTTCATTCTTTCTTTGGCCCAGCAGGGCTCTGCTCTGGGCATTCTGAAGGGCTATATTTTGGCCTTCCTTCGGCTGCCTGACCAGCCCTCTCTTTTCAAGTATCCTATTGTAAATCGCTTCCTTAAGGGCATTACTCACTTGTTTCCTCCAACTCCTTTCTTGATGCCCCAGTGGGACTCGAACCTGGTTCTTACTTATCTTATGTGTGCTCCTTTCGAGCCTCTACATAACTGTCCTCTCAGACTCTTAACCCTCAAAACTGCCTTTCTGGTCGCCATCACCTCTGCTCGCAGGGTGAGTGAGCTACAGGCCCTTTCTTCTAAGCCTCCTTTCCTAGCTGTCCATCCGGACAAGGTTGTCCTCCGCCCTAGGCCTTCTTTTCTTCCCAAAGTGGTTATCTCTTTCCATATAGGACAGACCATCACTTTGCCCACCTTCTTTCCGCCTCCGCATCCTTCTAAAGAGGAAGAGAGGCTCCACCGTCTGGATCCAAAACATGCGCTTTCGTTCTATCTGGATCGCACACAAAAAATCCGGGTGGATGACCAGCTCTATGTCGGTTATGTGGGCGCCAAGAAAGGTTGGGCCGTGCAAAAACGAACCATCTCCCGATGGGTCGTTCTTTGCATCAAAATCTGCTATTCCTTAGTGAAAAAGGAACCTCCAGTGGGGTGCGTGCCCATTCCACCAGGGCGACGGCAGCCACTACTGCTTTGGGACGTGGAGTCCCCCTTCTTGACATCTGCCAGGCAGCTATGTGGGCTTCACTGCACACGTTTACCAAACACTACTGCCTGGACCGCCAAGTCCGGAGAGACGGCTTCTTCGGCCATTCAGTTCTCCAGGACTTTCTGGTGTGAACTTGGTTTGCAGACCCACCAGCGGGGTTGGTATTGCTGGGGGATCTATTCTAAGGTGAGGAATCCATAACTAATTGTCTCTTTCAGATGAACAAGTTACTTACCTTCGGTAACGATATATCTGTAAGAGACATAGATTAGTTATGGATTCCTCACCGCCCCACCCATCCTCCCCGTTCTGCGAACTGATTTCTAGGGTAAGGGACTTCCCTTTCAGGGCCCTAGTTTTTGTGCACCAGTGGTCAGTGTCTTGCATGGCTCTGCGCTTCTGGCGTGGAATGTCGTGTAAAGAACTGACGTCAGCGTGCGAGGGCGGTGTCTAAGTAGATACCGCGATGTAATTCCG
The DNA here is from genome assembly GCA_963921515.1 of Calotriton arnoldi. Taxonomy (NCBI): domain Eukaryota; kingdom Metazoa; phylum Chordata; class Amphibia; order Caudata; family Salamandridae; genus Calotriton; species Calotriton arnoldi. The sequence continues at coordinate 843,826 of CAWUFW010007344.1, read as the reverse complement.
GCGACCACGACGCCAACGACGAACGCGGAGTCGACCGACGCCACCTATCGACGCGCAGAGGTACTGCTGAGGAAAAAAATTCTCCGGATCCAGTCTGACGCCTGGGGGTAATTCTAAGGTGAGGAATCCATAACTAATCTATGTCTCTCACAGATAGATCGTTACTGAAGGTAAGTAACTTGTTCGATGCTCCCAAGGGCCAAGATTCAACATGGCAGAATCAAGTGGCCACCTGGAGGAGCTCTGGCCACCTCCCTAGGGAGGAGCTGGGCAGGGGGGTGGACACTCCCCTATCCTTTGTGTAGTTTCGCGCCAGAGCAAGGGCTCCTTAACTGGGCAAATTTGGTTTATGTAAGGAGTGACCAAATGTGCCCTTCAATGCAGTCTGGTGGCGCTCGGAAGCGCCCCCACCCTACCTAATTCTAAAGGAGAGGACCCGGCTTGGCAGTTCGGGCTGGACTGTTCCAATGAGGAGCAGGGTCAAGACTGATTTGCATATTGCTGGGTCCAAACTGGGGTGGCATAGTGAGCAAAAGAACGATGGATTTAACACAGATCTCTTGACTGGGGGAGAATGTTTGATTTATTCAGCATTCCGTCCATCATTTGTTGCCGCAGTGAGTTAAGCTCATCTGCAGGGGGGAAGAACAATGTCTAGGGTCGGCAGCAGCACGGGCTGGCAGTTAGACCAGTAAGGCTACACAGGTAGGTAGTGGGGGTCCTCTAAGGAGCCCCCCAGTACATGGTAGCATGCAACTAACACTGGAATCAGTGTAGTTGCATGATTCCAACATGTTTGATCGCAAACATGACCAGGTTCGGGGCAGCCATTATGTAATTGGACCTCTCGACTTGCCAGTGTCCACTACATACCTTATAATGGCTGTCCTGCACTTACAAAGCCCAGAGGATGGTGTTCAGGGTTTGTAGGGGTACCTCTGCTTGTGCAGGGGTAACCACACACTTAGGACCTTGCACCCTGCCCTTGGACTGCAGGGCCTACCTTAAGGGTGATTTTGTAGGTTAACAATGCAGTGACCGGAATATAAGGGAAACCTTATATCCAAAGTGAAAGGTCAAGACATATTTCAAGCAGACTGCAATGGCAGCTCCGCAGGCACAGTTTGCATGGGCTCCCATGGGAAGCATAATAAATGCTGCAGCCCATGGGAGACCTCTGGTGTACCAATGCCCTGGGTACCTCAGTACCATATACTGGGGACTTACAATGGTACACCAGTATGTCAATTGTGGGGTGTACATAGTACTTACCATGGAATTTAGAGGAGAGAGCACTGCCACTGGGTCCTGGATAGCAGGATCCCAGTACACTACAATCAAAACACACTGACACTAGGCAAAAAGTGGGGGTATCTATGCAAGAAAGATCCTACTTTCCTACAATTACTACCCCAAGTGTTGTGTCTGCACATTATAATGGTCGGGTCTGTTTTTTCTAAAGCCCTTGTTGTTCAGAAAACATGCATGACACCCACTAACCCCCCCCCGGACTGGAATGTGAAGAATTGTTTGTACCGTTCTTAAGCATGTTGTTGAGCTCTTCCTAAATATGGTTTGTGAATTGTTGTCATTTGTCTAAATGTCCAAACGTGGAAATGTTTGGTGTGTTCAAGTCTTTTATCTTGGCGAGGCCCAGACAAGATGTTTGCTGCACTGTTTTGTTCAGGAATATTATCTGTCTTGGTATTAGACATGCTCTAAACAAAGCCTCATTGACTAGAACTTGCCAGTCTTTCGTTCCCCAAACAGATTTTAAATCAGCATTGTCTTTCCAAAAGCTAAACCCTTGTATTGACAACTAGGAAATAAAAGAAGCCGAATATATATGTTTGGTATCTTTTTTTTTTTATTATTTTTTTTTTTTTATTAGATTTTTTCAAACAATATGCAATATGTTGGCACAACAGTATGCGATATGGTTATGCAAAAGTTACAAAATTGAACACATATATATGGCGGTGGTGAACATGTATCTACTATATCAGAAAAGGCACTACACAATGAATGTAAAGGCAGTCTAACCGCTTTGTTCCGGTACTTCACCAGTCTCACAGTGTTCCGCAGATCTCAGATATTGTAACAGAGGTTCCCATATGTCACAGGGTCTAGAGGTAGATGGTAGATCCTCCGCATATAGCACTAGATTATCACGGCAATAAACTAAATCTTTGAGCCAGAGGGCACTTTGAGGTTTTACTGTACTGTCCCAGGATAGGGCTACGCGCCGCTTTGCAAGAAGCAAGGCCACTCTGACAAATTTGCCCACTACGCCTTTCAGAAATGGCACCAGGCCCAGGAGACAGATGTGCGGGGTGCATTGCACCGTCACATTGACCATTCTGGACAGTTTGCTCGTTACGTCAGCCCAAAACTCGGCAACCCCAAGGCATGCCCAAGCCAAATGCCAAAAGTCAGCTCCCGTGTCCCTGCATCTTTTACACATATCGGCGTCTCGTAGTCCATAACGAAATAATCTCTGCGGGGTGTGATAGGTCTGGTGCAAATATTTAAAATGAATAATTCGGAGGTTCCCGTTGGAAGTCAAGCTGCCCGTCAGTTGGCAACAGTATTCCCAGTCCGCCTGCGTCAACTGGGGAGATAGATGTGTATTCCAATTTTCCAGGCTTCTGCTAGGGGGACAAGTTTTTCAGCTCGGGCGCTTTGATATAGTTTAGTGATGAGTTTGTGGCGTGTAGGAGCAAGGAGTAGTGTATGCAGCGTCTGCAATGTAGGTGGTTCTGCTGGAAATGTAGAGAAATGTGTCTGTACCGCTTTTTTGAGTCTGTGAAGTGCGAAATGAAATAGAGGGGTTTTGTTCTGGATATAGTTAAGGTCAGCGTCCGAGATGAAGGTGCCATTCACATACAAGTCACGCATGTGGGTAATCCCGGCTAGTTTTAGGGTGTGTAGTGTCCCCTTGTCATGTGTGACGGAGAGGGCCGAATGAAAAGCAATTGGCAACAATGGCGAGTATATTGGAAGCTTCCCAGCTAGGCGGCCTATTGTGTGCCATGCTGTTACGGTAGCGTCGATGGTATTAATTTCAGTGCGTGGGGTATGTCTGTGATTGTGAGAGAGTATAGACCGCAGGGGTATGGGATGGGCATCCCCATCTTCAACTGCAATATGTGGTATAAAGTCATGTGTACCAAGCCAATAATGTGCATAGTGGGCATGTGCGCATAAATAATATAAATACAAATCAGGCACACTAAAACCGCCCTCTTTGTAACTTAGGGTAAGTGTGCTCCAGCTGACCCGGGCTTGTTTGCCCCCCCATATCAGTCGAAGAAGTAGGGAACGTAAGGTTTGAAAATAATGCTGTGTGAGTGTGATTGGTATATTACAAAACAGATATAAAAATTTGGGTAGTACGACCATTTTTACGAGTGCTATACGGTCGGCTAGGGATAATGGAAGTTTAACCCATCTGGCAACCTGTTGTTCTAGGACCGTGTGCGCCACGCCATAATTTTCACGAATAACTACGTTTGGGTCACGGTGTACCTACACTCCCAGATATTTCACAGGATTGGTGGCCCACAGAAGTGGGAATTCCAGATCGTGAGGCTGAATGCATGCGGTCAGCGGTACCACCACCGATTTGTCCCAATTAATTAATAGACCGGAAAAATGACCAAATCGAATATATTCCCGCAATATGGCCGTCAGATATGTTTGTGGTTCTCTAACAAAAAGCAACATATCATCTGCATACATTGAGATGTGGACTGGGCGGTGAACAAATCGGAGAGCTGAAGCTCTGTGGCGTTGCCGAATGATACAGGCCAGCGGCTCAAGCGTTAGCGCAAATAGGAGTGGGGAGAGAGGGCAACCCTGCCTCGTTCCTCTGGTGATTTTGATGGGGTCTGACGTGTAACCCTCTACGCGTATTCGGGCTATGGGGTCAGTGTATAATAAGCGTATCCACCCGATAAATAGGGGTGGAAATCCCATGCGCCTCAGAATGTGGAATAAATATCCCCACTCAATCGAATCGAAGGCTTTGGCTGCATCTAGCATTACCGCCGCTGCCTGTAGTCCCGGGTCGAGTATGTGAAATAATGCAAAAATCGTACGCAGATTGTGCGAGGTTGATCGGGTAGGGATAAAACCAGACTGATCAGGAAGAACGAGTAGAGGCATAAGGGGTTGCAGTCTGGCAGCTAATATTTTAGCCAGAATTTTAACGTCAGTGTTTATAAGTGACAGCGGTCTGTACGAGTCACAACGGGACTGTGGCTTATCTTTTTTAAGTAGGGTAATGATGAGGGCTTCCCGCAGGGTAGGGGGTAGTATACCAGAGTCATAGGCCTCAGCATACATTTCCAGGATATATGGCGTGAGTTCCGCTGCTTACTCTTTATAGAATTCGCCGGGAATCCGTCAGGTCCCGGAGCTTTTTATTGGGGAGTGTCTTGATGGCTGCTCGCACCTCCTCCTCCGTAATCGATTGACTAAGGAAGTCCCGCTGGCTGGTCGTGAGCCACGCTAGGGCCACATCCGAAAGATACTCGTCCAGCTCGGGAGGATCCACCTCCCCTTGCGATGTGTACAGAGTGGCGTATGTGTGGCGAAATTGCTCCGCAATTTCTGGGGTGGTGTAATGATCGCATTCAGCGTCATCTGTTATTTTGGTGATGATATGCTTATGTGTGCGCGATGTGATCTTAGAAGCTAGATGACGTCCTGGGCGTCCACCCTCGCCGTATGCTCGGGCCACAGAGCGTCTACGGATATAGCGTGCTTCTTCCTCAGCGAGAGTGTTATATTCGATCACAGATTCTTTAATAGAAGCAAGAAGCGAGGCAGATGGAGAGAGTTCGTATTCCCTCTCAAGTTTGTGCAGCGTGGTCTCTATCCTGGTGAGCCGTCCGTGTAAATCACGCAGGATGCCAGCCGTTGTGCTGATACAAGTGCCACGAATGGTGGCCTTGAACGCCTCCCAAAGGGTCATGATACTATCCACCGAGCCGGCATTTGTGCTGAAATAATGTACAATGGCTTCTCGAATGGTTGCGTTATATAGCGGGTCCAGTAGTGCCTCTGTGTGGAAGCGCCACATAAAGGAGCGGGGCACGGTCCTCGGGATCTGCAGGGTGAGGAGCACCGGGTTGTGATCTGACAAGGTGCGGGGCAAGTTATGTATTTCTGTTACCCAGCCTCCCGCGTGCTCGCTAATCAACCAATAATCAAGGCGGGACCAGCTGTTATGTGCTGTGGAAATATGTGTACCCTGCAGTTTGTAGGTGTTGCGATGTCGCCAGATGTCTAGTAGGCCCAATTCCGCTATTCCCTCCCGTATGATCGCGGCAGCTCTAGGGGATTGGCCGTCTCGTGCGCTCGACTTGTCTTTAGTGGGGTCAAGGTGTGTATTTAAATCCCCACCCCACAGTATTACGGCATCGGGCCAATCTCGTGGAGTGGAAATTATACATTCATAGAGGCCCGGGTCGTCGATATTGGGACCATATGTATTGACTATAGTGATGAGCCTGCCTTCCAACTTTCCATGTACTATGGCGTATCGCCCATCATTGTCTACACATGTGTGGATCATGGTGAAGGAGAGATTACGCTTAATGAGTGTAAGTACCCCACGGGAGTAGGAAGAGTAGGAGGAGGCCAGGCGATAACCGGCCCAGCGCTCTCCAATGTGGGCATCTGTTTGTGTGGTTAAATGTGTTTCCTGGATAAGGGCAATGTGGATGTCGTGGTGATCGAGATAGGCGAAGATTTGCCGGACTTTTTTGGGTGAATTGAGACCCCGGACATTCCAAGTGAGGCAGGTTATTACTGCACTGTCATTCTGGTGTACTCCGGTGGAGCATATATACAACACGGGATCTTGTGAGTGCCTGAAAGAAACGCATACAATCCATATTCACCATCATAGTGTCTGTGATGTAAAAACAGTGCCCCCCCAGACCCCCACCCGCCAAAACCCTCCACCCACTTTGGCATCCCCAACTCGCCAAAGCCAACCCCAGCAACCCATAACAATTCCGGAGTACATAAACCAGATTGGGGAACACCCATGTGGGGGACACCGGGCCACACATCTCCTCCCAGTTCTACGGGAGGTGGTCGAGCCAGGAAGTTTTTATAGTACTGCTTATGCATTGGGAACGTAAGAAACCAACATAAGGCCGCCCCGGTGACCGTGAGATGTTACTACATTGTTGTGGCATAAGTGATGATCAGAATAGCAAAAGGATAATCCATCAATTTATACCAGTCACATGTACTACATAACAGCGTGAGTGTTCTTAACCACGGTATAACTAGCATGAAAGTATAAAATCTTATCTGAACACCGCATGTGTCCTGGAGAGGTCCACGTTGCGACTGTCCCGACCACCCTCTGTCAAACTCAGGATGGGGACTTAGTCGGGGTGCGGCGGAGGTCGGGCGGTAGGAAAAGTCCAATTGTCCACGCCACACAGCAACGTCACTTGTCCGCCGCATCAGCGCCTCCGCCAGTGTCTTCCGCTGGGCCAGGAGAGTCTCGACTGCGATGTTTGAGGGTTTTGGCAAAGTCCATCGCTGATCTAGGGGTGGTGAAGATCCTCGGTTTTCCGTTAACCTCGATGCGCAGTCGTGCTGGGTACAACATCGCATAAGGGATTTGTTCCGCGATAAGGAGCTTCTTCACAGACTGGTATTCACGTCGTGCTTCCTGGACAGCGGCTGTAAAATCAGGGTAGAATGCGAGGGTATAGCCCTCGTGTGTGATGGTGCCTTTTTCACACGCTAGTCGTAGGACGGCATCCCGGTCCCTATAATTAAGCAAGCGTGCGATGATGGGACGCGGTGGTGCTCCGGGAGGCGGACGGGCGGCAAGAGATCTATGGGCCCTTTTGACGATCAGGACGGAAGACAGGTTCTCCGCTCCAAAGATTGCTTGGAGGAGACGTTCCATGTAGGTCTCCAGTCGCCCAATATTCGTAGATTCTGGTAGGCCCGTGACGCGGATGTTGTTGCGCCGGGACCTAGCCTCCAAATCTTCATTACGGGCTTGAATCACCGCCAGCACTTTTTCCATCGAAGTTGTCTTTGCCGCAACCTGCTGCAACCCATCTTCTGCCGTAGAAATACGGCCTTCCGCCTCTCCCAGTCTCATGGCGTGTTTATCTAACTTTGTGGACATATGGTCCATACGCAGGTTGAGATGGTCGATCTTCCCATCTATAGATTGGAGACTGGCCTGTACCGCAAGCAGGGTTTTATCTATATTAGACAGCTGATCGGTGGGCGCGTCAGCCTCTGAGTCAGAGGCCGCGTGCTGAGTCGACTTGCCGCCGCACCGCAATTCAAAAGTGAGACGTGGCTGATTCCGATCAGGCTTTCCCATTTTGGACGGTGAGTTGATGTAGGTGTCCGAGGCAATCACCCCGCGGGCAGCAATGCAGACTGGCCGCACAGGTGGCCTAAAGTAAAAGTAGGACCCAGGCGCTTCCAGCAGAGTCCGCTCACAGCGATGTTGACACCCCACGTGTGGGCCAGGGTGAAGTGTGCACCTCCGCAGCAGACAGCAGGGCCGATGAGGGCTGCACTGCAATGGGGTCAGCAATATGGACTGCCCTCCCACAGCGCTCAGAGCTAGTATGACAGAAAAGTCCAAGCTACTAAGGTGACCCTCTCGTGGAAGCACGTCGCGGTGTTGAATTGATACTAGTCTGCGTTGCTTGTAGGCAGTGCCCCCAGGCTGGCACTGGGTACGTGATGAGAGCGCTGGGTCTGTAGTGGTCTTAATTCAGCGCTGTACTCGCAGGGGCGTGGGGTGCCGCCAGGTAAGGCCCGGGAGATGGAAAAGTGGACACCGGACTGAGAGGAGGTCCAGGCAAGAACAGCAGTGAGCCAGTAGGTCGGGGCAGAGTAGGAGACCAAACCGCTATTGACCGGCAGTTCTGTCCTGGGTCGCCACAGAAGCCAGGGCCCACGCTGCGGCTATGTCGGTGAGGCGGCCGGAGTAAATTTGTTCTGTTCCAAGGGAGGCCGGTCTGCGTGAGCGGAGTTGCGCCGCCAAGGTTCCCCAGACGTCCTCCCAGGCCTCTCCAGCGCTCGTCAGCACCCTCTGCAGTTAATGAGTCCGCCACGTCAAACAAAACAGCGCTCTACTGCGGCGTACCTGAGTGCGTAGGGCCGATATCGTGCAACCTCCGGAAGCGGGATGTCGGGCGCCCGTTTGGGTCAGTGTTGTTGAGGTAGGCCACAGAGGGTTTTCGGGCCGGCACACCGGCGACTCCACACCCTCCGCTCCACACCGCAATGTTATCGCAGCTACTGGCAGGCTGGATCCGGGCTCCTGTCCCACGCGCCGCAGGGGAGCACACACGCCGCAACGTCTTCCAGAGCAGGGCGCAGCCCGCCGAGGCAGCGAGACAGGCCCCGACTCCCGGCTGCAGCCGCCGTCACCAAATCAGCCCGTGCAGCGAATCCTCCTCGCTCCCCAGGTGCATATATACCTCCGACACTCGGATTTCTCAGTTTGAGGTCGTTTTCGTTAGTAGGACTGCAGGATTTTAATGAGTAATGGGCTCGACCGACGGAGCTGCTCTAGGGAGCGGCCATCTTGTCGTGCGCCCTCTAGCGCCCCCATATATGTTTGGTATCTGTTACCATATTTTTCTTTGCTGGGGAAGGAACTAGTTTATAATAATAAGACACTGGGTCTATAGGGTTGTTGCTAGAAAAACATGCAAAGTTCTTGGTGTATGTTTGTGAACTACCCACAGGTGTAAGGCAATGTTCCCACTCTGTATAATTAGATACTGCATGTGGTGTACTACCTCGGTGTAAGAAGTGATGTGGATAGTGGTGAAAACAATACGTCATCATAATTAGATGTCCCACTGTACATATTTTCATTCTCAAATACTGTATAATGTTCTAGCTCAGGGAGTATGTATGTAAGTCCCAATCATCCGAGATGGTGCCAGGAGTAATAACATTTTGAAGTGTCAATTTAAAAACAAGGTATTTGCAACGTTTCTGTCAGTCCAAATATTTCAAAAGTTACCTTATCCCAAACAATTCCATCACGTACCGGAACCACTGAAATGTTCACATGGGACGGGTCCCTTCACACTTTGTTTGATAATGAATGAGGCTTCAATACCTCAACTACAGGTTAAACCGCAGAGCGTTCTGGGAGATAGTGTCCATTTAAGAGTAAAAAGAACACAGCTACGAAGCCAATCCAAATTGAAAGAAACAGCAATGCCAGTTAAATCCAAATATAAATCCATGGTGAAACAAAATATATTGTTTTGAGCCAAATTATAAATGCACGAGTTTCATGCGGTGGTGGGTTTGATGAATCTGAGGAAAAGTCATCAATGTTGACAAAGTAGCCAGAGTCACTTTGTGCAAAAATAGGGACATCATGCCTTATTATTGAACTTGTAGTTGACTCCAACGGTGGAACATAGTAAACCACTTTGTTGCTGACATTTGTTGATGAGTTTTGTGTAGTTGCGTATAAAGCTTGAATGTTGTTAGTTGATGTGACTAGAAGTAGCATAACTTCAGTATCCGATATCCCCAGCCGGGGTGTAGCAACTTCAACGGTGGCCAACACGACCTTCTCCAGCGACGGTCCCGAAGTCGATGCTCGCTGCGCCATCCCCATTCTTATTCTCGACGACTGAGTCGGAACGGCATCGATCGACGCAGAATCAGGCACCGATGGAGCACAGTGGCTGTAGGTCATTGCCGGAGCCTTTTGTGAAGCATGAAGGCATGGGGGAAGAGTGGAAGGGGTCACTGGACCCTTTAGAACACCAGTTGTACACATCCCTAATGAGAATTTGGACTGGTACAAGGATTTTGCAGATGCCAGTGGACTGGACACTTCTCCAGATCCTGGTATGCTCTCTCCACCTACTGTGGCTATGTAGGAGGGAGCGTTTTATGCAATGGTGGTGAGGAGGGCAGTGGGAGGTCCTTGACCTTGAACTTCCCTCTTTGGCAGTCAAGACTAATCTCTTGACCGATATGCTTCAGCCTGGGGCTTCCTCATCTGAGCCATTATGGCCATTTAACGAAACACTGACTGATGTACTTCTTGGAACTTGGTCCATGCCTAGCACAGGGGCTCCTGTGAATAGGAGAATTGCCCATCGCCCTGCACTGGGTAATCCTAGTTCCCTCAGCCAACATCCCAACCCTGAGAGCTTGTTAGTCCAAGCCTCGACTTCCCATGGCGCATTCCTGCCGCTACCCCTAACAGGAAATCCAAGAGACTGGACTTTCTTCTGCAAGCCTGGCATTGCAGTTGGTGAACACCGCATGCCTTTTGGGCCGTTACTCCCATACCCTATGGGAAACTGTTGTGCAAGTGCTGCCACAGGTCCCGGAGGAGGCCCGGGCCATCCAAACTCACGCTGTGAAAGTTGGGAGAGATGCAACAAAGTTCACCATTAGGTGTGGTCTGGATATGACTGTCTCGCTGGGCAGAGTGGTTTCGCCACGCCTGACTGAGAACATCTGGCTTTTCGGGGGATGTCCAGGCCAACCTCATGGACATGCCCTTCAATGGGACTAATCTGTTTGGAAAGAAGGCAGACTCGGCGCTGGAGCGCTTCAAGGACTCGCGGGCTACGACCAATATATTGGGCCTCTGTGACACCTCGCTCCCAGTCTGGCTTTTGCCCCTTTAGTGGCTATGGAAGGACCTTTCAACAGCACCAGCCATACCCCAGCACCATCCTGCACAAGCTTCCCAAGTTGTGCGTGGACATGGCCGCGGTGCTTTCTGGTCATGTGGGAATGGTAGTCAGAAGTCATCCATCACCAACTCCTCAGCAGCTGCAGCCTCAAAGCCCTCCTAGTTTGGTTCTGCAAGACCATGGGTGCCCAGTTGGAGGGAGAATCCAACATCATCTCCTCCACTAGCAGTTCATAACATCGGACAAATGGGTTCTGCAGATATTTCAGAGGGGTTACTCCCCTCCCGTTCCAATCTTTCCCTTCCCCTAAACCGCCAGCTCGCAAACATCAGGTGGAGGATCATCTTATCTTGCTCCGAGAAGAAGTTACAGCTCTCCTGGCTAAGGGGGCTATAGAAAGGATTCCGATATCTGAAGTTGCTACTTGTTATTCCCGCTAATTTCTGATACCCAAAAAGAACAAAGGTCTTCGTCCTATTCTAGACCTCCGAACCATCTTCCTCAAAAAAGAGAAATGCAGGATGCTCGGGGGCGTGGCTTGGCGCTCGGCAAGATGGCCACACTGTAGTGCAGCTCTGCCGGCCGCCGATATTATCCTTTCACCATCCTGCTCCTGTGGGAGACATCCGTGTCATTCTGTGTAGGGTGGCACGACCTGCACCACGACACGACGTGTTGGGGCTCTTTGGCTGCTCCTAGAGCCTTTTCTACTCCTCTAGAACGAACTCCGACACGCAGGCCTGGAGTCAACATGGCGGCCGCGTGAGACCCGGCGGCTGCATCCGAGGCTTGGTGGGCTTGCTGCGTTGGTTCTGTGCCCCCGCTGATCACCGCATCGCCCCTGGCAGCCGGTACCCCTATCATCGAGGGAAACTCGCTGGATCGCACCCTTCCGGCGTGCTCGCCTGTGAGACGGTGACGCCCCCGTGGGCTCCGCGGTGAGCGGGGCGGGTGCGAAGCTAGAACCGGCCCGTAGGGTCCGTCCTTGGTGAGTCTCGCCCGGCTGTCCGACTTGGGCTTTGAGCTGCACGCGGCCCCTGATCATTGGGTGGTGTGGAGGCCAAGCAGGGACGTTGCTGCTATCTGGCGTTCGGGACTGAAGTGTGGCCCGCGCCGACTGGGGCGCGATGTGGACCTGGGGCCCGACTCTCCTGGCGGCCCTATCCCATCCACCTAACTGGAGCGGCTGCTCCTGGCTGCCGGCTCCCTGACTTGCACAAATCAAACTGGACCTACATTGGTGGTGAAAAGAGGAACAGGACTTGCGCCTGAGACCCAGCGGAGTACAGTGAGCTCGCAGTGAGTATCTGGGAGCGCCTGCTGGGGTGGCTATTGCAGGCTGACCTCGGTTTGGCGTACGGCTGTTGGGCCTAGCAGACTGCCTCCTGTGATCACCGGCTCCCGCCTTTCCCCTGCGGGCCAAACGCGCGGCACCCCCACCTCTGCTGAGCGCTTGAGGCCCATTACAGAACATTGAGGTCTATGTGGCTGCGCAGGGGTGACTGGGCCTCATCGTGACTTCCCTCGCTGTGTAACGTCGATTCTGCCATCGGTCGCCGCGTGGTGTGGCGGGCCCTTGGAACCACGCGGCGCCCATTTGCTGGACAAGGAGGGTGGGAACCTATCTGCGCCCATAAACCATGCTACCCAGTGGGCTGTGTGCTGGATCGGGACTACTTGAGCTGATCAGGCTATTGTGTTCTGGTGTTGAAGGGTAACAGACATTGACCCTTTTTGCTTCCGCGTGGTTCGGAGAGCTTTACCGCGTCAGCATATCACACGGGTCATATTGGTTTGCCCTGGGTCTACACAGCACCCTACGTCTGGAGGACCCTCTGATAAATTGTCTGATATATATCACGTGCAGGAGGGTTGTGTCACTGCCTTAGGTCAGACATTGGTACCATCACGCCCCTGCTGCCATGGGCAAACCAGATAAAAATCAACCACGACTCAACTTTGAGCTGCACGGGTCGGGGAAATCATCACAGACTGCCGCCCCTGACTCGGAGCTGGACACTGCATCTACGTCCCCGTCTTCTCTGGAAAAGACCCTGAACGCCATCCAGGCTAGCCTCCAGTCTATCGACGGTAAAATTGAAGCCCTCAATAGCCGCATGGACCACATATCAGCTAAGCTGGACAAGCAGGTGGCCAGGATGGGTGAGGCAGAACAACGCATCTCCGCTACTGAAGATGGGCTACAACAGGTCGCCGCCAAAACCACCGACATCGAGAAAATTTTAGCGGTCATTCAGGCTAAAAATGAAAACCTTGAAGCGCGCTCCCGGCGCAATAACGTGCACATTTTGGGTCTGCCAGAATCCACCAATGTAGGTAGGCTGGAAACATATGTGGAGAATATGCTTCGTGACATCTGCGGCACCGACAATCTCTCTGCTCTGCTCATTGTGGAGCGAGCGCATCGCTCTCTGGCGTCTCGCCCTCCTCCGGGCACCCCACCCAGGCCAATTATCGCTCGTCTACTCAATTTCAGAGACCGGGATGCAGTCCTCTGCATCACCCGTCAGAAAGGCACCGTCACATATCAGGGGAATACCTTGTCTTTTTACCCAGATTTCACGGCCACCGTTCAGTCTGCACGTAAGGAGTTTCAAAACGTGAAAAAGCTGCTGCTCAGTGAAAATATCCCATACGCCATGCTGTATCCAGCTCATCTTCAGATAGGCTCTGACGACAAGGCCAAGATCTTCACCAATCCTAAACAGGCCATGGACTTTGCTAAAACCCTGCGCCGCAAAAAGCGGAATCCTCCTGATATATCGGATAATGAGGACTAACATGTTTGGTTCGTACACCTGGATTATTAGCTGACAGCTATTGTCAGAGCCCCACTGTTGGGGGGTATACTACTGACTACGTTTCTATTTCACAACATGGCGTAACACTGGTACTTTACTGTAATTCGGACGTATGCTGCTAAGGCTAATCTACGATGTGCGCTGTGACTGTGTTTAATCATTGTATATGTACCCTGACCGACCTCCCATGTATGTATATTTCCATCTCATTGGCATTGTTGATTAGTGCATAATTGTTTTTATATGCAGGTACGGGAAGCATGCTCAAAGGAGTCCAAAGTTATAGGCTGTCACCGCTCTGTTGGTGGGCCGCAGTCAACATACACTAGGGTTACTGCCACTATACGGTTCTCCCTTACTAGGATTTTTGTTTACTTACAGTGGTATGAGACTATACTAGGCGGCCACCTCCCTGTGTCATCGGGGAGTTAGATGTGCCGCTACGTCCCCCAATGGGTATACCCCATAGTGTATTCTACAATTGTTTCTCTTTGTTGGGGACTGTTACATTTTTGGGCTATGGCTTTGGCAAATTGGGACTGCTAAAGTGGGTGGGGGTATTCTACAGTTTCTATAGGGGAATGTTTAATGTGATTGTACTATCATACTGCTTAAGATGTCGACATATTTATGCACCTGTCCGCGCTTTGCTTTACACTTGATTTGTGATTGGTTTTCCCAAATCTAACTATGGGTGATAGATACACTTGCTTAACCTGGAATGTCCGTGGGTTAAATTCGCCTAAAAAGATCTGACAAGTGTTTGCCTTTTTTAGATAGGCATGGAGTTCAATTAGCACTCCTACAGGAGACGCACCTGAACAAATCCACCGAAGCCAAAATTGCACTTAGATGGGCGGGATATAGGCTTGCCTCGTCGTATTCCACCTATGCTAGGGGGGTGCTTATCTTATTTTAAAAAGGTGTACCATTCACACCTATCAAAACCCATACAGATGACGAGGGGCGTTGGGCTATGGTGCATGGCCAACTGGGAATGTCATTGGTCATGATTGTTATATGGTCCTGTCGTGGTTGAGTCTCAGACCTTTGTACAAATGCTCAGCGTATTGCGCACGTGGCCGGATGCAGCCATCTTGTGGGGAGCAGATTTAAACACACATTTAGATCCTAGTAAGGACAGATCTAATCCTCTGGGTGCGCGTACCATCAAAGTCGCTCAATTCATAAGATACGCCATGATAGAATTGGGATTGGTAGATACATGGCGCTTACGGAATTCTGACATTAGAGAGGGTACACATGCCACACCAGCGTACAACAGCTGGTCCCGCCTGGATTACTGGCTACTGAGTGAGGGAGCGAATGAGTGGGTCACAGATATCACCCCCCTTCCACGTACATTGTCTGACCATAACCCCGTACGACTAGATCTTACTATCCCTACAGACACGCACCGTCCCTTCACTTGGCGTTTCCGGGCTGAAGCTTTATTAGATCCCATATACGCGGATACTGTTAGGAAGGCAATAACGCAATACTTTGAATTAAATGTGGGCACGGTTGACAGTGCAGCCATTCTCTGGGAAGCCTTTAAGGTTACCGTGAGGGGGGTCTGCATCAGCACAACAGCAGGCATACTACGAGATATCAGAGGCCAACTCTCCAAGATAGAGACTGCGTTGGGAGCTTTGGAAAAACAATACACGATCACACCAAGTGCTACCACACTGGCCCGCATACACGAGATGCTTCTGGAATATAACACACTGGCGGAAACTGAAACACACTACTTATCTCGTCGGCAGGTCGCTAGAGCGTATGGGGAGGGCGGCCAACCAGGCCGACAGCTAGCTAATAGATTGAAATTCCGAGCTGAACATCATCACATCACCAAGATAGTAGACGCCCACGGGAGGGAACATTTCACGCCCCGAGAAATAGTGGATCAGTTTAAGGAATGCTACACAGATATGTACACGTCACGAGGGGGCATAGATGATGATGCTCTAAACACTTACCTTTCCGATGTTGCTTGTGCTTGGCTGGCTGACGGATACCGTGAGTACCTTAGCCAACCCATTGACGCAGTCGACATTAAAGCAGCAATATTTTCTCTCCCAAACAGCAAAGCCCCGGGGCCGGATGGCCTTACAGCCGAATTTTATAAAGCATATGCTGACCTCTTGACGCCTTACTTACTGGAGAAGTACGCGGAGGCCCACGAGTCGGGCACACTGCCCCCTTCCCTTCGGCAGGCCCTGATCATCACACTTCTTAAAAAGGATAATCCACTCACTTTATGCGAGTCATATCGTCCTCTATCGCTCATTAATCTGGACGCGAAAATTCTGGCCAAAATTCTACCTACCAGGCTTCAGCCTCTAATGCCCTGTTTAGTCTTACCAGACCAGTCCGGGTTTATACCGGAGCGCTCCACCTCCCATAATCTAAGAACCATTTTTGCTATGCTCCATGTTTTGGACCCTGCCTTGCCCGCTGCTGCCGTTATGTTGGATGCAGTCAAGGCATTTGACTCCATTGAATGGAGTTATATGTTTAATATTTTACAGCGGATGGGGTTTCCAGGCGTGTTCTTGGGATGGGTGCGATTATTGTATACGAACCCATCGGCGCGCGTGCGTGTGGGTGGACTCACCTCTGAAACTTCTACATATACTATCTTTGCGCACAAGCGCAATATGCCTATTATTGGTATCGTACCCATGCTTTCACGCCTCATGTTGCAGTGGAAGACGGGGACGCACATCCTATACCTTTGGCCGGTGTGCTCACACACATACATAGAGGCACACCAAGATCGGAAATAAATACTCTGGACACCACAATCGCGGCGTGGCAGACCATTGGCAAAATAACAGATAAGCTTCCTATATATGCCCCAGCCATGCCGTTGGCATTCCACGCAGCATTGTCAGTGACGCAGGAGGTGGGCCCTATGCGTTCGCTCAGGGAGGCTTGTTTTGACCGCATGCAAGACCTCTACCCAGATGGGAACTTCATTACAACTGAAGAGCTCACATACATCACGAATCAAACCCCACTCTTTCAATTCACGCTACACTGTTTGAAACTAGCGGTTCGGAGACACTACATGACTTTCCCGGCTGAACCGCCCCCGCTAAACTCTTTACAGCTATTATTAGTAGCCCCGACCCGTCGTCGTCTGGTCACTAAACTCTACAAAGCAGTACGAGAGGAAGTAGCAAGAGACACAAACAAAAGTTTAGCTCGCTGGAATGTTAGGCTGACACCCCCACTGACACCGCCAGAATGGGAACACATCTGCACATTGACTAGACAGCTCACACCTAATGGTAATCTATGAATCATTCACTTTAAATACATCCACCAATTATATCACACACCTTTCAAGCTCTACAAAATCGGTCTCCGAGACTCGAGCAATTGTAAGCGGTGTGGCCAGTCGGACGCTGACTTCTGGCATCTAGCGTGGAGTTGTAGGCTAGTGTTCCGATACTGGGAGGAAGTGTTGAAACGTATACATGCTATGACAGATATTTCCCTGCAGTGTACACCGCTGATTTGTTTGCTTAGCTATGTGCCCCAGATAAAGGGTACATTGGGGAAATTGGTGAGAATTGCTCTTTTATTGGCCAAAAGGCGAATAGCGTTAACATGGGAGAGCACTCTGGCGCCCTGCGTTGACAGCTGGATCAAAGATATGGTGTATTGTAAGGAAACCCTCGAACTGTATGCAGAAGAACTCCCATCGTCTTCGAAGCCCAAGGACATTTGGGAACCCTTACGACAATACCTACTATCACAGACCCAAAGCGATTCCACACCGGACTGCTGAGATATACCACTAAGTAACAGGTGTTCCATCCTTAACATGAATGTGCATATGTATCGTCTGAGTGCATGTACATAATTAATGCGAGATGTCAATCACAACTGTTCTATTATTATGTTTTATGGTACTGCCTTGCAGGGCAGGAATGTTGATAGTCTATTTTGAAAATCAATAAAAAGAATTAAAAAAAAAAAATATGCAAGATGCTCACTTTGGCTTAGGTCTTGTCTGCCTTAGACCAAGGAGACTGGATGGTAGTGTTGGACTTGCAGGATGCTATTTTCACATCCCATTGTGCCTGTACCCAGGAGTTACCTGCGGTTCAAGGTAGGCCACGAGTACTTTCAGTTCACCGTGCTTCCCTTTGGCCTTACCAGCGCCCCTCGGGTGTTCACCAAGGTGATGGCGGTGGTAGCAGCTCATCTGTGCAGGTTGGGGGTTTCAGTCTTCCCCTACCTAGACAACTAGCTGTTAAAGGCGTCCTCACCCCAGACTGTCGTCTCCCATCTCCAGACTACGACGGACCTCCTGCATAAGCTGGGGTTCACTATAAATGTGCTAATGTCACACCTGACTCCTTCTCAGACACTCCCTTTCATCAGAAATGTTCTGGACACAGTGCAGTTTCAGGCTTATCCTCCCAAGCAGCATGTCCAGGATATTCAGGTTATGATACTGGTGTTTCACCCTCTATCCTGGATTTCCATGAGAATGACTCCGAGTCTGCTGGGCCTCATGGCCTCCTGCAGGTAAATCATACCAGATGGCGTGTGCAGGCTCTGCAGTGGGACCTGAAGTTCCAGTGGGCACAGCATCAGGGGAATCTCTCCGACATGGTCCAGATATTGGAGGGAACTGCAAAGGACCTGCAGTGGTGGCTAACGAACCATGATTGGGGCAGAGGCAGACCCCTCTCTCTTCCCAAACCAAATATCACAGTAGTGACAGATGGGTCACTCTTCGGATGGGGCGGCCATCTGGGAGAGTTGGAGATCAGAGGACTTTGGTCTCCACATGAACCTGTTGGAGCTCTGAGTGATCCGGTTAGTGTTGAAAGCATTTCTTCCCTCGGTAAAGGGGAGGTTGGTGCAGGTGTTCACAGACAACACCACCGCCATGTGGTACTGCAAGAAGCAGGGCGGGGTGGGGTCGTGGACCCTTTGTCAAGTGGCCCTGCGTCTCTGGACATGGCTGGGACAACAGCGCATAACTCTGGTGGTTCAACACCTGGCAGGTTCTCTGAACGCCAGGGCAGACTAACTCAGCCATCGATGCCTAGTGGATCACGAATGTCTTCTCCACTCGGAGGTGGTGCAATGACTCTTCCAGCAGTGGAGAGAGCCTTAAGTAGATCTGTTCACCTCTGAAGAGAACGCGCAATGTCACCAGTTTTGGGTGCTGGAGTTTCCAAGACGACTTTCGCTTAGGCCTCCTGTACGCATTTCTGCCCATACCACCTCTGCCCAGAGGTTCTCAAGATCAAGAACGGTGGGACCCAAGTCATTCTTGTGGCTCCGGACTGGGCACAGAGAGTCTGGTATCCAGAGCTGCTTCGAATGAGCATCGATCCCCCGATCAGGCTCCCATTTTTGAGAGGATCTTCTGTCGCAGCAGCAGAGGGAGGGTCCTCCACCCGAACCTCTCAACTCTCTGCCTCCTTGCGTGGAGATTGAGTTGCAACAGTTGAGGGCTTTCGACCTTCCTCCTGAAGTATGTAATGTATTCTTGGCGGCCCTCCACTAAGACGATATGCGCCTGCCATTGGCAAAAGTTTATAAATTATTGTACAGAAAGGTCTATTGACACTCTTTCTGCTTCTTTGTCTAATATTCTTCTTTTTATGCTTACCCTTGCCCAGCAGGGCTCTGCTTTCGAAACTCTTAAGGGTTATCTTTCTGCTCTTTCTGCATTCTTGCAGCTGGCGGACCAACCCTCCTTGTTCAAATCCACTATTGTAAATAGGTCCTTACAAGGGCTTGTACATATGTTTCCACCTACGCTCTTTATCATACCACAGTGGGATCTCAATCTGGTTCTCACATATCGCATGTGTGCTCCCTTTGAGCCTTTACGCAATTGTCCTTTCCGGCTGCTTACCATCAAGACAGCCTTTCTGTTGGCAATAACATCTGCCCGGAGGGCGAGTGAATTGCAGGCTTTGTCATCCAAGCCTCCCTAAATCATGACATTCTTGGATAAGGTGGTGCTTCCCAACCGTGCCTCATTTCTTTTAAAAGTGGAGACTCCATTCCATCTGGGTCAATCGGTCATGCTGCTGAACTTTTTTGCTCCCCTGCATCCCTCTAAGGAAGAGGAACATCTCCATTGTCTGGATCCAAAAAGAGCATTGTTGTTCTACCTTAACCGCACAAAAGTGTTCAGTGTGGATGACCAACTCTTTGTGGGTTACATGGGAGCTAAAAAAAAGGTTGGGAAGTGCAGAAGAGAACCATTTCGCACTGGGTCGTTATCTGCATTAAGATCTGCTACGCCCTGGCTAGGAAGCAGCCTCCGTAGGACTTACGAGCCCATTCTACCAGGGGGAAGGCTGCGACCAAGGCGTTGACTCGTGGAGTGCCAGTCCTGGACATCTGCCAGGTAGCAACATGGGCTTCATTGCACACATTTGCGAAATACTCCTGCCTGGACAGTCGGGTCCGTAGGGACGGGCATTTTGCCCATTCGGTCGTGCAGGACTTTTTAGTCTAGAAAATCTGCCCGCAGCCCAACGCCAGGAAGTATGGCTTGGGTATCTATTCAAAGGTAAGGAATCTGCAGCTAGAAGTTTCTATCAAATGAACAAGTTACTTACTGTTGGTAACGCATTATCTGGTAGAGACAATATCTAGCTGCAGATTCCTTACAGACCCTCCCATGCCTCCCCGCTCTGCAGACTCATTTATAGGGCAAGGGTTGTTCCCCTTTACAGAGCCCTAGTTTTGACACACAATAGTCAGTTCACTTCATGGCGCTGCGCTTCTGGTGTGGAAAAAGTGAAAAGCAACTGATGCCATGTGCTTGTTTGGTGCCTATATAGGTGACCACGATGTCACAACTGACTCCGGCGATGTCACGTGGAGCCGGACTGAGCCACCCGACGGCGCGCAGGGGTACTGCTCATGCAAAAAGTTTCCGGATGCAGTCTGATGCCTGGGAAATTCAAAGGTAAGGAATCTGCAGCTAGATATTGTCTCTACCAGATAATGTGTTACCGAAGGTAAGTAACGTATTCGTTACCACATGTCTACAGTTTAGTAGTATGTTTATTGGTTATGCGTTAGCCATGTTGATGTATGGAAATCAGAGAAGATAACTATAGTAGGTTATCCTTTGAAAGGTTCAAGCTTGAACAACCTACAGGCAAAATAGAGATTCCCTATTTAGCTGAAAAGGCTGTATCCCTAACACCACAGACGTCTCTGGTTAATTTGTGAGTAGGGTCTTTGGGCACACTAAAGAAAACTACCTGGGAGACCCATTAAATAACTACCCACACTAGAACTTTGGTGGCGTCATGTCGTACAGTTCCTACTTTCTCAGTAATACTGTGCGTTTAGACAACATAAGCTTCAAAACTTTTTGGTACTGAGTCCACTCATACCATCAGAATATGTTGACTTAATTCCTGGCTAGCTCACAGTGCGCCATCTGGGCCCCTAAACTGCGAGGGCACCGGATGGTATCTGCAACCTCAGAACATGACAACCCTAAATCCCCCAAGGAAATCTTGGAAACAAATCTTGCCCCTTCATTTGTAACTCAGGCATGCCCAAAGAGGTACACAAGAAATACACAAGTGGTGTTTCAAATACTTATTGAGGGAACCAACTGGAATCTTGTGTAAAATATAGGCACTGCAATGATTAATGGTATGAAGAAAAACAATGTCACCAGCATGACAAGAATGGTGAACAGAATGAATAATTCAACCATTGTACAATTGCATTAGATTATATGAAGGCATATAATTATACTCCTACCTAGCTTTGCCTATCCGAATAAGTGTAGGTGTGCTAATCTGCCAGATCCCCCAGAGTGGTCTAACTCCCCATTTACCAGTGTGCGTGTATCATCCAACAGCCAGGACTGGTGTAGAGCTGCCCACCGGCCTTCTCAGGATAGGGATGGGATCCAGCTGGGCCAGAATTCAGGCACAGCGTTACCACAGCAACCCTGTCAAAATGCTCCTCTGCCTAAGCAAGGGCTCATGTGGTTTATATATTAAAATGAACCCATGCATGTGCCTGAGCTTGTTTATTCCACCCACCCAGGGTTGGCACCTAACAGACAACAATCCATAACATAGTTTGCGCAGCGTATCAGGGACCTTGTACAGAGTGTTGCAAGAGATGATAATGTGCCTACAAAGAAATGTACATGTAAGCAATTATTTTCTGTGTATTCTGATGTGCAAGCAAAATGTGTTACAGAGATCACTGTTTAAAAAGATGTCAACTTTAAACATGAATATGTAAAATGGAAGTGTTTGTTCCCAGGGCCTAATCACCATATGGCACCCCAGCACCACAACTCATGCCGGAACGCAATCTGCCGATGTAAGCACCACTGACTCTGAATAACAAAGGGCAACCCATAGAGCTGTCTGACTCTGAGATGGCGCCTCCTTGACCGATGCCATGTGCTCCTTTGTCTGAGCTGCAACTTCTTTACCACTCTTCTGACTCCGATACGATGCCTCTGCCTTCTGGAAGAACTCACGTCCTTCAAGAGGTATTTGACACGGAGTCCGATAATGAGAGCGATGATGTTGGGGATGAGATTGTCCCGCCCTATCAATTGGACAACTGGTAGGAAGACCTCCAAGATGGTCTGGATACCTACCCACACACAGGGCTAGTTCCCTTCCACAGGGGCTGCCATGGAACATAGCAACTCCTTTGCTATGTTCATGTGAAGACCAGTGGAGGTCCTTGATCTTAAACTTCCCACTCAGAAAGTTAAACCCAGTGTTTTCCTTCGGAGGTGCTGCAACCTGGCCAATCGAGTTACGAGCCTTTACTCCCGTTCAATGTGGATCTTACTGATACGCTCTCAGGTACCTGGGCCTAACCCTATCTCTTGATGCAAAAAAGGGATTTGATAGGGTGGAATGTGGGGCTATCTCTTCAGAACTATGGCATGTATAGGCATTGGTAAAGACTTCCTTACTTTAACTAAAGGCATGTACTCAAACCAGATGGCCTCGGTCATATGTGGAGGTTATGCCTCTCCATTCTTTCAAATTCACCGGGGGACCAGGCAGTGTTGTCCGCTGTCACCCCTATTTCTCCTTCCTATGGAACCCCTGGTGATCGCAATACGGCCTAATAGGCAGATTGAGGGGATAATGATAGCCGGAGAACTCAAAGTTTTTTATTACACTGATGGTATCCTGCTGATAGCATCAAACCCCCAAGAGTTGCCGGCTGCACTGGTCCAACAGATAGACTTCTTTGCGTCATTCTCTGGTTATACAATCATTTGATCTAAATGTGAGGCCCTCCCTCTAACACCTGTTACCCTCTCTGGGTGATCTTCCCTTTAGATGGCTGAATTGTAAATTGAAATATCTTGATATTTACATTAACCGGGACCTGGAACATATGATTCAAGATAATTTCTCTCCTTTACTGGCTGCTAAGTGAGGGAAGACTTCCAGAGGTGGTAAGGTCTCAATATATTTTGTAGGACCCAAATCATTAAAATGAATGTGGTACCTGGGTTTAATTACTACTTCTTTGGCATGATCCCACTACAGTGTCCATGATCCATCATAGCAGAATTAGTAACATTGATTTCTAGGTTTGTGTTGGCTGGAGACCTACCCAGAATCAAAGGACTTAAGTTGTACACCGCTACGGAAAAGTGGGGGACTATGCCTACCACATATGGGTAGATACTGGTTAGACTACCAGTTAGCTCACACTATCCACCTCATCATCAAAGTACTTTATTTCGGTCTCATGACCATAAAAGTGCATATGCAATAAATGCATTCAATATATAAAAATAGCAGCCATAATAAATACACAGTCCCATATTCAATAAATAACCAATTACTCTTATACAGTATACTCTGATGGGGCAGTAAACTCAAAACAACATAAGCCTCCAGAAATCCTAAAACTAGACTAAAGGGATCCGCCATGTTTAATGACTAGTTCATACTAATCTGGGGATATCTTAATCTTAAGACTCATGACTGTTTAAAATTACCACAATCTACTATTAAATAAATAATAAAAGTAAATAACATAGACATCAAGATAAGCAACTCGTAGAGTCAAATATAAAATCAATATAAACTCTTAAAAAGTACTTTTCTAAAAATACCCTTTCAATACTTAGCACCAAGAAATATTCATGACAGTTACAAGTTCCCAACTGAAAGTCCAAGCCTTCTGAAGGAAGCGTGAGACTGCAAAGACTATTGACTCTTTCAGGTCAGATTTCAAAATTCATAACGCTTCCCAATAATGCCTTATGCCTTCCAGCTTACACACTGCAATTATCCATTTTTTACGCAAGATTCAGTATCTGGGGCATAAAAAGATGAAAATGCTCTTCTGTTTCCTTGATCAGCGGGCAAAAAGGACAAGACTCTGGTACACACACAATTTTACCCCAGCTCGTGGTAAAATATCTTAAAGGGGGGGTATCACTTCTAAACTGGATAAACAGGCGTTTAGACACAGGGGGATAAATCCTGTCCATAAAGATTTCAAATCTAGGTGAGCATTTATGGGACATAAATTGCCCTGTTAGGGACCCCTCCCTATGCTCAGACCATATTTTAGTCATCACCCATTCCCAATAGTTTTTTTTTTTTTAAAAGATCTGCTTCGCACCTTTAGTGGCTTCTTCAGGGGTGTTCCACAGATTCCCCAAGTTCAGCAGATCAAACTGCTTTTAACAGGGTTCACCCAGGAGATCTGGGCCTGTTTATCACAATTGATCAGGTCCCTAAGTGACTCCTTAAAAGGAGTTAGCTCTGGGGTGGACCATACCCTCACCCAGTATAACAATGGTTATAAAAGAGAAGCCAAATGAATACAGTTAAGTGCTAGATCAAGTCTCAAAGGTACTAGTGGTGTACTTTGTGGCAGATTAAAAAGACCTCTAATAAATTTATTCTCTTCAATTGTTAAGGAGGACGCATCAGTATACCCCCAGATCTCTGCCCCATACAGAGCTGCTGTCACCGCAGCTCCTTTATAGATTTTTAATGCTGGTGACACAGCTCCAATTAAAAGCTCTCTGATGTAATGCTACCTTACTCTTCTCCATTTGCAACCCCCATTTTAAAGAATCTAACCGCCTTATTCCCAGATAGTCAAATTGAGGTGTCTGCACTATCGGGATGCTGTCAATCCACATTTTCCCTCTAAAACTCGTATGAGGGTTAATCTCCGTGAATTTGGATTTGGCTGGGTTTATTTCCAAACCTCTGCTTTTACAAAAGGCAGCAAATGAGTCAAATACCTTCTGGAGGTCCATCGGTGATCTTGAGATAAGTAGGATATCATCGGCGAACATTAAAATCTGTACTGAGATGCATGCAATTTTTGGTGCATCATATTCAATAAGACAGACAATTTCACAGCCCCATTAATGTAGATGCTAGACTGTAAGAAACTGGCTCTATATATACTGCACCAAAGTGAGGTACAGTGTGTATAGAGTCCAAGAGTCCCCAAAGGTAGGCAGAGGTTAAAGTTAGATAGAACCTTACTCTCTAATAGTGGTAGCTTGGTCGAGCAGTAAGGCAGTATCAGAGGACAGTGTTAAGCATTTGGTGTACACACTCAGTCAGCAAATGAATTCACACACTCAAGAACTGAACTCTAGGCCAATTGTTTTTGTATAAAAATATACTGTTATTTTATTTTAGAACCAAGCAAGCCTGATACAGGTAAGCATTCAATTCTTTTCAGTAATAAGTTACTTGTTGTACACAGTTTTAAAAAGCAATGAAGATTGTACTTGATTTGATTTACAGGGGATGCAGTAGGTTGCAATACTTAGTAAATGCAGTACATTGAAATGAATGGCTTTTTAAGGTAAATGCAGGTAAAATTACTTTTGCGTTATTTTTGTAATCCAGTGCTGGACTCCTAGATTCAGCACTGGGACATTTACTTAAAACAGGTAAGTAATTACGTTTTTGTAGTTTGTACGATTTTTAGAGAATATTTTCAGGTTTCAAAATCCACACTTAGAAACTTTTTGGACCAGTACATTGAAATACATAGGCTTTTCCTGTGAATTGCAGGTAAGTTACTTTTCGGATTACTTTTTCTAACACAGTGCTGGATCCTAGATTCAGCACTGGGACATTTCCTGAAAACAGTTGAGAAAATGCGTTTTAGTTAGATGAACGATTTTTAAAGAATATTCTTGTATTTCAAAAGTTGACACTTAGAAACTTTTTCACATAGAACTACCAATGTTATCCTATGGAAGGAAATTCAATTCACAGGTAAGTTACTTTTACGTTACTTTTTCCTACTCAGTGCTGGATACCTAGATTCAGCACTGGGACCTTTCCTGCAAATAGTTGAGAAAATTCGTTTAGGTTATTTGTGCGATTTTTAAGGAATATTCTTAGCTTTCAAAAGTCGACACTTTGAAACTTTTTGGGAGAAAAAAAAGTGTCAATGTTATCCTATGAGGAAAAACAGGTTATCAGTTTCGAGGTAAGTATTCGGTCTTTGGAGTTAGGGTTCTGGGGTCAGACTCAGGGGTCTCCCAGGGTCAGTGATGCACTGTTGTTGCACCCTCAGCGACACTAGGGCGGCCGGGTGCAGAGTATTGAGGCCCAATGTTATCCTATGGAGGATAGGGGGTCTCCGGTTGGTGGCTGCTGGCAAGCCGGCCACTGGGTTGTGGGAGCAAAGCTCCTAGGGTTTAGGTCAGGGCAAAAGGGGAAACAAGTAGGTACAAAAGGTGCACCCTCAGCGGCACTGGGGCGGCCGGGTACAGAGTGCTGTTTCAACGTCGGACGCCCTGTTGTTTTCTATGGAGAGCCTCCGGTTTGAAGAAGCACTGCAGGCTCGGGGACGAGGACCTTCTGGGTGCGACCACCACTTCAAGGGGTAAGTTGGGATGTTTTAGGGTCGGATTCTCTTACCCGCTCTGGTCGCGGTAGAGGGGGGCCTCTGGATTGAGGCTGCAGGCATCGTCTGGAGGCTTGAGGCAGGTCAGGAGTCGCCGGATCTCAGGTCAGGATCGCCGGGGTGACCTTCTTGTGGTGTTTTTCCGCTCGGGCCGGGTTTGGCGGGTGCAGAGTGGACTGGATTAGCGGTGTCCGGCCGGAGCAAGAAGCTGCAGTTTAAACACGACCGGTGTTCACGGGAGAAACAGTCTTGGAAGTGAAGGCAGGCAGGTCCTCCGGGGTTTGTGAGGTTGCTGGCTGCTGGACACGCCGGGATTTCGCAGAAGCAGGTTCGAGGGGAGACAGGCCTGTAGGGCTGGGGCCAAGTCAGTGGGCGTCGTCCTCTTGTTAGCTCTGCACGGCTCTTCGTCCTTCTTCTTCTTTTCTTCTTGTTGGTAGGCTGGATCTGCCTTCCTGGTTCAGGGCTGCCCCCTAAATACTATATTTAGGGGCGTTTTAGGGTCTTGAGGTCAGTAGCCAATGGGCTACTGACCTTAGGGTGACTACACTCTTGGTGTGCTCACCCCATGTGGGGAGTGAGCACAATCCCTAGTCCTGATTGGGGAGTGCCTGCCATCTACAAGATGGCGAGCACTGGAGAGTGGGCTTCACCTCGCCTCCCCCACCTGAGGGTGGAGTTGGCAGAGGTGGGCACACCTCCTGGGCTGGCTAGTTTTTCCTACCTGTCTTCCCGCCGAAAGGGAGGGGAGACAGGAAGGGGGCCTGCTCCTGATAGCAGGAGAGGCTGGGGGGTCGCATTACAAAGGCTGCCAGGCCTTTGAAGCTCCCCTGCCACAGATGGCTCTTCCTGGCCTGGGGGAGGTGTGTACACCTCCCCCATATATGGACTGCCCTCACTCATCGCATGGGAGGGAAATCGAGGAGGCTCTAATATATCAGCTGCCTCCTCAGACCTATCAATCATCCCACCTTGTTCCTCCTCCTTATAGAGAGCCGTGAAATGGCTAACCCAGTTGTCAGGCTGAACTACTGCCTCCAAATGATCATCGATGGTTCACATGCCTACAGCCACTAACTTCCAGAAGGACTTCAAATTTTTACTGTCCAGTGCATCGGCAAGGTCTGACCATTGTTCCCACTCCCATCTCTTTTTTTGTTATAGTCAGGGTGGACTTATATTTTTTCCTAGCAGTGGATGTTTCTGATTTACTGCCCTTTTTTAGAGTTTCTAATAGGGTGTTCTTATCCTGTCTACATTCTCTATCAAACCAACTAGGTATTTTTTCTTACTCCCCTTTTTTTGCCTTTAAAAATAGAGGCCTTAGTTGATCCATAAATTGACTATGTGCAGTAACAAAATCGAACTGAAGATTTGTCCTATCAAACGTACCGAATGCTGAGAAGATGTTAATAAATATTTAATATATTTGCCTCTGTAACGCAGGGTTAGATGAAGCTTCCGCCTATTTGACATTTTGGCTATTATTGACTATCTGAATTGAACTAGAGAGTATTATCGATGCCAGATTAGCACTTATAAACAAGGCGGTACCAAACCTAGCACACAGTGCCTGGTGATCCCTATCCGGCCTCTGATAATAGCCATGTCCTCCAACGATGGCCCGAGTGCCTGGTCAACAACAATATCATCAATATAACTGGTGGAGGAACCTATTTTGAAAGTTGGGCAAGGAGGAGAGTCTGTACGAGTATAACCATTGTATACTCACTATAAAGAAAAGGACAAAAAAACTAAAAAAGAGTGGGGAGCTGTTGTACGCCAATCTAAACAAAGGGGAGGGGGAAGGGGAAGGGGCGTGGGAAAGAAATCTACTTTCTTAATACTGCCCTCACACACCTTACGGTGTCATGCTTCATCATTGGGCCGCATCTGACGCCCAGGTGCAGACCAACACACTGGGCGGAGCGCAATTGTTTTGTATAGAAAAGTGGTGAGGAAAGAAAATATATATACAGGTGAAGGAGAAGAGTAGTTCCTTCAAGAAGGGATCAGAAAGTGCAAAACAAAAATAATGATAAAACTATCTGAGGGGAACCTAGGTTACCTTTATTTTTGGTCACCCTCGATAGGGTTAAAAATATATAGGATACACTGGGGGAATCAGTACTCCTATATCCTCTTTGCAGGAACCAACATGTTTCGGCCTTTAATGTATGCCCCCAGGGGCCACAGCGGCCTTCGTCAGGGTATTGATCCCTTAAAAACGTTCTTGGTCTAGACCCACATTCAGGTCTTAGTCACTGGATAATCTCCATATCTCACTCTTATGCAATCGCCCAGAGGAACAGAATAACTGTAAAATAAAAACAAAGAACAAGCTAATATTCAAGTTCCTTGTTATCTTCCCTACACCCTGAGTACCCCTCATGTGCTTTAAAAAGGTAGCCACCACCACCCTAATCATTAATATATAGCTATCACACTCGTGTGGTTAGGATAAAGGACAAATGAATTCAAAAATGTTAATAGCCCCCCACATTTTGGTCGTGACCAACACACATTAATTAACTTTCGGTCAGTGTAAACCTAAAGACGTATTATCTACATTAAATCTTGCCATCATGTCACCACATCTGTGCATATAGAATCTTACATGCACTCATTTCTTACCCGAGTTTCACAGCTATTGGCTGAACCCGGGACCGTCGTGGGACCGTGATCCAATCGTGTCACTCTTTGGGAACACAGAATTAGGGAGGACTGCCTTCATACTTATGAGGATTATTAAATGTCCATTAAAAAGCTCTGTGCCCCTCATTTCTACTGCTCAAAAAACGACAAAAAAACGACAGCTAGCTCCAATCACAGTGAACCGAACACTCGTATCTTGCAATCGAGATACGCCTGTGCACTGCTCAGTGCATATACCTCTCTATACGGGCATATATACACCCCGTTATATCAGTAGTTATACAGGATTGCTCATACCTCCATTATATGCCACCCAAGGTCCGGTAGCCCAAAAGTGTTTACTTTTCAGTGCTTAAAACCCCACTTACTACTCCAGGATCGACGTGTAGTTCTCGTCCCACTCTGAATCCACCAACGATACCGGTGCTGTTTTCTCTTCGCTTTTTAAACGTCCTAACGCGTCTATCGTGTGGGCACGCTCACGTGTGGGATGTCACTCTAACCACTAGACTACTGCTAGTCTTACACGCCGTCGTAATCCACCGCGGCCATCTTGAAGTACCGCTCTATTCACAGTGACTACAATATACCCATTGGATGTTGCTCTTGCAGCTTCCTTATTGCTACATCCGCCCTTCACCATTCTCAATGGTGGCCATTTTTGAATACCGCGATGTTTTTATTTCAATAGTATTCAAACGAACTAGCTGTTCACCTCTCGTAATCAGCTCATTATATCTTATCTCTCATTAGTTGTTTTGACACACCTCAGCTCATTATTGTTTTGACACACCGCTCAGTTAATTTCTGAATTTCTTGTGGGAAAGATCAAAGTGTTCACTGTCTTTATTTATTTGTAGTATTCGTAATCTTCAGACTAAAACATACAATGCTATATATATGTACTCAGTTAAGTATCCCATTATTTATTCATAATCCCAAACAGTTGGAACCATGGAATACCATCTTTCAGACCCCTGTGGCTGCTTCTCAATCTATCTACCCATCGTTGTTCCCTAACCAATAAAAAGTTAGAAATGTCAACTATATTCGGTGGGATAAAGGGTCTGTCAAGTACTGTCCAACATAGTTCTTTTTCTGTGTGGCCCAAATCCTTAAAATGTGCGGTTAATTTTGTGTTGGTTTTACCGCACCGTATCGTACTCATATGTTCCAATATGCGGGTTTTGACCCGACGGGTCGTCATACCCACATATTGGAGAGCACACGGGTACTTCAAAAGGTAAATGACTCTGTCTGTGTTACAAGTTGTTAAAATTCTATGTTCCCATGGGTATCTCAGGCCAATATCTATACTTTTGCCATTTATAGAGGTGGAACAAGCCTTACAATACCCACAGGCATAATGGCCTGTAGCCGCAGGTAGACCCCGCCTCAACTCTTCTCTGTTTTCCTGATGTCGTGGGATTATGGGACGTGTATTGACAATAATGTCCTTAATACTGCTACTCTTCTTAAATGAAAAGAGAGGAAGTGGTTGGTTAAGGCCATTAGAGTTAAGTATACGCCAGTTCTTTGTCACCACTTTCTTCATGATATTTGAGGTGGTATTATATGTGGTAACACACACACTTCTCTCTGCGTGTTCTTTCACATTTGTTTCTAGTAGAACTTCTCTACTATTATTCCTGGCTCTTTTCTTAGCCCTCTGAATAGCCCAATTGGGATAGTCTCTTTCCATCAATTTATTGTTCAGGAGATCCACCTCCCTTTTGAAATCTGTGATTTAAGAGCAGTTCCTGCGTAACCGCAGGAACTGCCCATAGGGCAGATTCTCCCCAAGAGCTCGGGGATGGAAGCTTTTAAAAGACAGAAGGCTATTTCTATTGGTGGGCTTATGGTAGATGCTACTCCGAAGGCCATTGTCTTTCGCTCTGATGTCCAGATCCAAGAATGCCAACGATTCACTCGACATATTCCCAGTGAAGAAAAGGAATTGATTAATTCCATTGAGCCATCTCAAAAAAGCCTCAGCTGTGGTTTTATTCCCTCTCCAGACAATGAAAACATCGTCGATATATCGACGCCATACCCTTATTTGATCTCGGATTGGTCTGGGAATAGATGTTCCTTTCTTTAAAGTAAGACACATATAAACAGGCCAGGCTGGGCGCACAGGCACTGCCCATGGATGTTCCGTGGACTTGTAGATAAAAAGTATCTTCATATTTAAAGAAACTTTTGGTAAGGGCAAGTTCCAGCAAGCTGAGACCAGGGCTTGTGATGAACCTGAGTAGTATAACACTGATGGCTACGCAAGAGAGGGTTTTATCCAAAGGGCTAGGCTTTGTCCCTACAAACCTGACAGATCCCTTTAAATTGAAGTGTGAACTCGCAGGTTTTTTTTCGTAATGTCAGGTTGAAGGTCTTTTTTGAAGGAAAAGAGTCTACCTCGGAAGAAGATGGGGACACAGGACTAAAACATAAGTCAACCTTTGTACCCACATTGGGACAATTACCCCCAGAAGTAGGGGTTTTTGAACAGGCCATCCTGAGAGACATCGAAAGGATGGAGACAGAAAAAAGAGGGAGACCATTTTTTAACCTGCCTAACGATGAGAAAAAGGCCCTACAAGAACTCAGAGACGACCCTACTATAATCATTAAGCCCGCCGATAAAGGCGGAGCTATTGTCGTGTTGGACAAAGAGACCTACAATAATGGTTGTCTACGTCTGTTAAATGATGAGAGGAATTATAAAATCTTGAGGGAAGATCCAACTGAGGCCCTTCGAGTATCAATTGCCACCCATATAGAGGAGGCATTGGGTAATGGCTGGATTAGTTGCACAGAGGCAGCTTTCCTGGTAAAAGAGCAACCCACAGTGCCGTACTTTTACGTATTACCAAAGGTGCATAAGACTACGTGACCGCCCCCTGGAAGACCCATTGTTTCAGGCATGAATTCCATTTTAGAGACATTGTCAAACTTTTGTGACACCTATCTGCGTCCTTTAGTACAGAAAATGCCAGCATATCTAAAGGATACCAGTGAGGTATTGAATCTCATTCAAGAGATTGAGTTTGACTCTACCAGGGATTTATTAATTGGACTCGATTTAGAGTCCTTGTACACAAATATTCTCCAACAAGAGACGCTCAGAGTGATAGAAAACATACTCTTCTCTGAGGAATGGGAATATCAGACACCGAGAATATTCATTCTCAGCTTGCTAAAACTTGCCCTTACCAAAAATTTCTTTAAATATGAAGATACTTTTTATCTACAAGTCCACGGAACATCCATGGGCAGTGCCTGTGCGCCCAGCCTGGCCTGTTTATATGTGTCTTACTTTAAAGAAAGGAACATCTATTCCCAGACCAATCCGAGATCAAATAAGGGTATGGCGTCGATATATCGACGATGTTTTCATTGTCTGGAGAGGGAATAAAACCACAGCTGAGGCTTTTTTGAGATGGCTCAATGGAATTAATCAATTCCTTTTCTTCACTGGGAATATGTCGAGTGAATCGTTGGCATTCTTGGATCTGGACATCAGAGCGGAAGACAATGGCCTTCAGAGTAGCATCTACCATAAGCCCACCGATAGAAATAGCCTTCTGTGTTTTAAAAGCTTCCATTCCCGAGCTCTTAGGGAGAATCTGCCCTATGGGCAGTTCCTGCGGTTACGCAGGAACTGCTCTTCAATCACAGATTTCAAAAGGGAGGCGGATCTCCTGAGCAATAAATTGATAGAAAGAGACTATCCCAATTGGGCTATTCAGAGGGCTAAGAAAAGAGCCAGGAATAATAGTAGAGAAGTTCTACTAGAAACACATGCGAAAGAACACGCAGAGAGAAGTGTGTGTGTTACCACATATAATACCACCTCAAATATCATAAAGAAAGTGGTGACAAAGAACTGGTGTATACTTAACTCTAATGGCCTTAACCAACCACTTCCTCTCTTTTCATTTAAGAAGAGTAGCAGTATTAAGGACATTATTGTCAATACACGTCCCATAATCCCACGACATCAGGAAAACAGAGAAGAGTTGAGGCGGGGTCTACCTGCGGCTACAGGCCATTATGCCTGTGGGTATTGTAAGGCTTGTTCCACCTCTATAAATGGCAAAAGTATAGATATTGGCCTGAGATACCCATGGGAACATAGAATTTTAACAACTTGTAACACAGACAGAGTCATTTACCTTTTGCCCGTGAGCTCTCCAATTTGTGGGTATGACGACCCGTCGGGTCAAAACCCGCATATTGGAACATATGAGTACGATACGGTGCGGTAAAACCAACACAAAATTAACCACACATTTTAAGGATTTGGGCCACACAGAAAAAGAACTAAGTTGGACAGTACTTGACAGACCCTTTATCCCACCGAATATAGTTGACATTTCCAACTTTTTATTGGTTAGGGAACAACGATGGGTAGATAGATTGAGAAGCAGCCACAGGGGTCTGAACGATGGTATTCCATGGTTCCAACTGTTTGGGATTATGAATAAATAATGGGATACTTAACTGAGTACATATATATAGCATTGTATGTTTCAGTCTGAAGATTACTGAATACTACAAATAAATAAAGACAGTGAACACTTTGATCTTTCCCACAAGAAATTGAGAAATTAACTGAGAGGTGTGTCAAAACAATAATGAGCTGAGGTGTGTCAAAACAACTAATGAGAGATAAGATATAATGAGCTAATTACGAGAGGTGAACAGCTAGTTCGTTTGAAT
Source organism: Calotriton arnoldi (assembly GCA_963921515.1). Taxonomy (NCBI): domain Eukaryota; kingdom Metazoa; phylum Chordata; class Amphibia; order Caudata; family Salamandridae; genus Calotriton; species Calotriton arnoldi. The sequence continues at coordinate 810,024 of CAWUFW010007344.1, read as the reverse complement.
ACTATTGAAATAAAAAATATCGCGGTATTCAAAAATGGCCGCCATAGAGAATGGTGAAGGGCGGATGTAGCAATAAGGAAGCTGCAAGAGCAACATCCAATGGGTATATTGTAGTCACTGAGAATAGAGCGGTACTTCAAGATGGCCGCGGTGGATTACGACGGCATGTAAGACTAGCAGTAGTCTAGTGGTTAGAGTGACATCGGGCACGTGAGCGTGCCCACACGATAGACGCGTTAAGACGTTTAAAAAGCGAAGAGAAAACAGCACTGGTATCATCGGTGGATTCAGAGTGGGACGAGAACTACACGTCGATCCTGGAGTAGTAAGTGGGGTTTTAAGCACTGAAAAGTAAACACTTTTCGGCTACCGGACCTTGGGTGGCATATAATGGAGGTATGAGCAATCCTGTATAACTACTGATATAACGGGGTGTATATATGCCCATATAGAGAGGTATATGCACTGAGCAGTGCACGGGCGTATCTCGATTGCAAGATACGAGTGTCCGGTTCACTGTGATTGGAGCTAGCTGTCGTTTTTTGAGCAGTAGAAATGAGGGGCACAGAGCTTTTTAATGGACATTTAATAATCCTCAGAAGTATGAAGGCAGTCCTCCCTAATTCTGTGTTCCCATAGAGTGTGACGATTGGATCACGGTCCCACGACGGTCCCGGGTTCAGCCAATAGCTGTGAAACTCGGGTAAGAAATGAGTGCATGTAAGATTCTTTATGCACAGATGTGGTGACATGATGGCAAGATTTAATGCAGATAATACGTCTTTAGGTTTACACTGACCGAAAGTTAATTAATGTATGTTGGTCACGACCAAAATGGGGGGGCTATTAACATTTTTTGAATTCATTTGTCCTTTATCCTAACCACACGAGTGTGATAGCTATATATTAATGATTAGGGTGGTGGTGGCTACCTTTTTTAAAGCACATGAGGGGTACTCAGGGTGTAGGGAAGATAACAAGGGAACTTGAATATTAGCTTGTTCTTTGTTTTTATTTTACAGAGTTTCTGTTCCTCTGGGCGATTGCATAAGAGTGAGATATGGAGATTATCCAGTGACTAGGACCTGAATGTGGGTCTAGACCAAGAACGTTTTTAAGGGATCAATACCCTGACGAAGGCCGCTGTGACCCCTGGGGGCATACATTAAAGGCTGAAACATGTTGGTTCCTGCAAAGAGGATATAGGGGTACTGATTCCCCGGTGTATCCTATATATATTTTAACCCTATCGAGGGTGACCAAAAATAAAGGTAACCTAGGTTCCCCTCAGATAGTTTTATCATAATTTTAGTTTTGCACTTTCTGATCCCTTCTTGAAGGAACTACTCTTCTCCTTCACCTGTATATATATTTTCTTTCCTCGCCACTTTTCTATACAAAACAATTGCGCTCCGCCCAGTGTGTTGGTCTGCACCTGGGCGTCAGATGCGGCCCAATGATGAAGCATGACACCGTAAGGTGTGTGAGGGCAGTATTAAGAAAGTAGATTTCTTTCCCACGCCCCTTCCCCCTCACCTTTGTTTAGATTGGGGTACAACAGCTCCCCACTCTTTTTTAGTTTTTTTGTCCTTTTCTTTATAGTGAGTATACAGTTGTGGATGTGGAGTTAGAAAAGGTCATTCCCTAGTCTCTCCTTTTTTGTGATTTTCCTAGTATAACCATTAACAATTCTCAGGCCGAATTCAACAATCATTTCTTCTAGCTGAGTAGCTACCACTGTAGATTTCGCTGGTGGTTGTTTCCATAATCCCTTTCGAGATGTTGAATCAACAAACTCTGTTATCCTTTCTATATCTGACCTGCCATGAGAGAGTTTAGTATTACGGTCCCCCGCAATAATTTTTAGGGCACGTTGATTAGATTGAGTCAACATGTCACTAAGCTGGTCTACTATTTGAGAGTCTAGATTAGATGGAACTGATCTTGAAATATCTCACGCCCTGTGGCGTATTCACTGTTAAAAACTGTTGCGTTTTCCGACTGGGAAACGTCCCTCAGATGCACTGCCTGTATCCAAATGGAAATCAAATGGAATTCAACTTCAATTAAAGTTCAACATGTTGCTGCAAAACGTTTTTTATTCAAATCATCAAAATCATCAATGTAATTCCATGAATTAATCCAGTCATTCATGTGATAACTTGCATTAATTAAGCATGATGTAACAAGGTCCAAGTGGTCCCCAATGCATTTCGGGCATAGTCAATGCCCTTCATCAGGGGGTATGTCCCTAGAAAAATCATAAAGGCAAAAATGAGATGGCAGCGCTAAAAGGTGAATTGGCCACCTTTTCAATATGTATATAGTTCTCAAACTCATGTTTGGAGTGGCATGCGGTTATGTGACATGGACCAAACTTGCTAAAGGTGAAGTGACATGCTGTAAGCAATTGCGTGACATAAACCACACTTGCTAGGAGTTAAACGAGAAAGTGTGAGGAAAAAAAAATGTGAGAAGCCTGAAAAAATCTAAGAAATGGTGAACATATACAAGAACAGCCTGGCCTAAAAAAAGTTTCATGCAATCTGAAACGGCAAGTAGTGGTGCCCATTATGATCAGTAAAATCACGACACTGGTGTAGAATGAAGTGCTCTTGCCGATTTGTGAGTGTTATTCGAGAATTTTATGGCAAGGCCCGGGGGCCAATATTATGCAGTATACCTTTATTGCTCCTCAAACACAGCAGCAACAAAACACTAGAATTAGAACATTAATAAACTCTAGAACGTAGAACATGCATATATTCATGGAACAGGCAGCCATCTTCCTCTTTTGTTGCTGCTCAAGCACAGATAAGTCAATTCATATCTTTTTTCTTATATGAATGTGGTATGTTTGGAAAAGAGTATGTTTGAATATGAGTTGACATTTTTAAGGGAAGTGTATTTGTTGGTTAAGAGGTGGTCTTGTTGTAATCATTGGAATTGTCCTTAATAATAAGGAACAAAGTTTGACAGTTGTTATAATACGGAATTTTGGCAGCGTGCGGCTAATTAGGCGTGTTGTTAAGCAGTTTTAGATGGAATTTAATTGCGGGCGTAACGGAGGAGTTATTAAGTATAATGGTAAAATGTTACCGTCAGAGGTTGAGATGTTTTGAAAATGGCGGTGAACGAAGTGAGCGCGAGGCCGGTTGCCGTCACTGTGCTCGAGCAGGATTGTTGGAAGTCTGGTCTTGAGCGCGTGTGAAGCGCGAGGCAGGATCATTGATTAACAGCGCTCGAGCGAGCGCGAGGCAGGTACGTTGATTAACAGCGCTGGAGCGGGTTAGTTGAGAGGCTGCGCTCATGCGTGTATGGTTTCCCTCGCGTTTCCTGTTTCGAGGAGCGCGAGGGAAAATAAATTAAAAGGAGTTAGCGAGGCCGCCGTACTTGCGCAACGTACGGCGGCCATTTTTAGAGATTGGGAATAGAAGTATCTATTGTCAATATAAATAAGGAAATTGAAACGGAGTCTGTCAGAACGCGAGTCAGTTTCTGACAGACTTCGGTCAGCAGTTCAGGTGGAGGTTGGTTTTGATTACACTGTGAGCTTTCAGGTAGAAAGAAATTATATGAAATTATCATGAGGTAGGAAAATATAACTGGTGTATTATTAGGTAATAGTAGAAGAAGGAGCTTAAAAATATTAGGTTGTGTGAGGTGTTTTGTGTAAAAAATTATATTTTGAGAGGAAGATCTTATTGAAATTTGACAAGATGGAAAATACAGAAACAGGTTTTGAGGAGAGGATGAAATTATATATGGAGAAGATGTTTGGAGAAATGTCAGCATCTTTAGATAAGAAAATTGAGAGTAGTGTGGAGAAAAGTATGTTGAAAAGAGACTCAAAAAAGAGGTCAGGAGACGATGATAATTTCTGGACAACAGAGGAGGTTGAGGTTGTCGCAGGAGTATCTGGTCAAAGCGCAAAAAAGAAAGCATGTGGAAAGAAAAAGAAAGGGAAATGAGAGTGAGCGTAAGGTTCAAAAAGAAAGTGCTATAAAGGCAAAAGGGAGCGCTATAAAGGCGCGAAAAAGGAAACACAGTGTTGTGGCTTGTGATTCGTCCTCTACAAGTGGTGATGTAGAGTTGACGTGTACTACATGTTTTGAGGATTCAGATGGGGAGGAAGTTCCACACAAAAAGAGAAAGGTGGCTGAGAAGGAAATTAAAATTGAGATAGGCGATTTTGTGGACCCACAGGGAGAGGAGATGTTTGATCCTCTACTGATTCAGCACCCTCTGTCTCCTCAGTGGACTCCTGCGGAGCACGTGGCTAAATATGTCAGATATTGGATAAGAAGAGAGATTCCAAAAGAGGTGAGAACTAGGTTGAGATCAGAGTGCCCAATGCCTAGTTTGGACAGTAAAGTGGCATATACGCCAGAATTGGATCAGAAAATGATGGCATTTCTGAATACATCAGGCAAAGATCCGAGAAGGGGTCTGGATAAAGGACTCAAAGGATGCCAAGATAGGCTGTTGGATGTGCTGGGTCCACTTACTACGATTTTTGATTTATGTGAAGAGGCGCACTCTAATAACACAGGAGTGGACATAGTTGAGTTACGACAGTGGGTACAGAGAGCGATTTGCCTTCTGGGGAACTCTAACGCAGCACTATGTGTGTAAAGAAGGAAAAGCATCCTTTTTAAAAATGATCCTAAGCTAGCAGATTTGGCTAGTAAGGAATTGGGGGAGCAAAGTGAAGGCTTGCTCTTTGGTGATGATTTCGTAAAGGACATGGCAAGATAAGTGGGCACCTTTAACTCACTACAGAAGGCACAGAAGGATAGTCATAGAGTTTTTGGAATGGCCGGGAGAATGCGGGGTCGATTCCCCGGCTGTGGACAGGGTATTACCAGGGGTTCCTTTGGTAGAGGATTTAGCACCTATGGAGCGAACTATGGAGCAAGCTATGGTTATACACGGACGGAGCAGGGTAGTTTCTACCCACAGAGACAGAGGGCAAGATCGAGAGCCATGCGGACAGAGAGAAGAACAAGGGGTGCCTCAGGTAAGTTGTTTACCAGACCCTATTTCTATCTAAGTAAAATTGGGCGGCAGACTAGCCCAGTTTGTTTTAAGATGGAAAGAAATAACTCAGGATCCTTGGGTTTTGGAAACAGTGGAAGGTTATCGAATAGATTTTATACAGACACCAATACAGGAGAGTCCTCCCACTATTTTACGGTTTTCAAAGGAAATGGAAGATCTGGTAACGAAAGAAGTAGAGGCTTTGGTAGCAAATGGGGCGCTAGAGCCTGCAAAGAGGGTTCTAGGATGTTTCGTGAGCAATTTCTTTCTAGTAGAGAAGAAGGAAAAAGGTATGAGGCCGGTAATAAACCTAAGGAAATTGAACGATTGGGTATGTTACAACCATTTCAAGATGGAAGGAATTCATATGTTGCGGGATTTGCTGAGGAAAGGGGATTGGTTGACCCGGTTAGATTTGAAGCATGCTTATCTGACCAGTCCGATGTGCGAGAAGCATAGAGACTTCCTTCAGTTCAGGTGGAAGGGAGTGCGTTGGAGATTCAAAAGTCTCCCGTTCGGTCTGACTTCAGCTCTGTGGTGTTTTACCAAGGTGATGAGGCCAGTAGTGGCTTGGCTGAGGTCCAGGGGGATTCGTTTTTGATTACGCTTTACTTTGCAAAACTGCATTTTTACCACTTAAAAATGGCGACCATACAATTTTACGTACACTGCCATGACCACAAATACCAGCATGCCCCGTTACCAATCCCGGGGTTGATAGCATGCGCTACTTACACCAGTTAGTGGGCTCGCCATGTTCCTAGCAGATGGTTTGTGCACATTATGTTTTTGATTATGCTTTACTTTGCAAAACTGCATTTTTACCACTTACAAATGGCGACCATGCAATTTTACGTACACTGCCACGATCGGAAATGTGTCCGTTTTCTATGTTCACCTATTACAGGAAGTGTATGAAAGTAACTGCTATCTGTTGCCCCACTGTGTGATCAAGACTCTGTGAAGTTGAAACGCGTCACAGAGGGTTTATGATGACAATAAACCCCCATTTCTAACTTTGGTGTCCTGCTTGGTTTCATGCGATAACCTGAGAGCGCGATTGGCAACCCCGCATTGGATTAATATTGAATTACCGGTTTTCTCTGCCGGCACCGCGCCACCCCTCTACGGGCCCGGGATCTCTGGAAGGAGAGTCTCTGTTTGGTATATGAATGGAAGAGAACGAGGGCCGGCCGTAACGGAGGAGTTCAAAGGAAGTAGGAGTAGCTGGCAAGCACGTCCCGGATCCCCCTGGAGCACCGGAGCACCGGGCCCGGGATACACCGTGAAGGTAAGGAATTTGGGTGCAAGGACGTGGGAGGGACGAGCGTACGCGCACAAAGGAACTTGAGTGACACAAGCAAGAGTGTAGTAACAGTACACTGATCTATTTCTATACAGATTGGCAGTGCAGCAACGCATGCGAACACACTGATAGCAAGATCGGTTTGCTTTTGATTACTCTACATCACAAACCCCCTTTCTTTGAAGGTGGCGTGGCTTGCCTAGGGGCAATGGCGGACACGTGAGCGCTGAGCTCCGCATCGGCTGCCCATTTATCCTGACATCTGTGCCGCTGGGGAGCCGATCTGACACGCCTGGCTGCTACCGCGACCCCTGGTACGGCGATAGGGGGTGGCGGAGCTGAGAGCGGCGTCCCTGGGTGCCGGGCCTTGCGATCGAAGTCTCCTGGAGCGGTGAGAGTGGGGAGGAGTCAATCTTCGGCATCGGCCGTGGCAGCCTGGCCCTTACGCAACGCCACGGCTCTGTCCTGAGAGCGGGCCGCGGGGGACGCGGCTGTGCGACCCTGGGGCTGTATCATCGGCGCTTGGCAAAGGGGACACGTCAGCCTGCACATAAGATGCCGGAGCAGTGCTGGGGCTCCGTTGATGTCCGGGGGAGGTGAGCGGACCCCCTGAGTGGCGCGCTACCTGAAGGTGATGCATGTGGGCCTGCACCGAGGGTGCTTCCCCCCGCGGCTGTAGTGGCGGTGACCAAGCGGCGGAGGAGGCTGACGGCGGAGGGGCACATTGTTGGAGCCTACAGGGCGGTGCATCGAGGGGGCCCTGCTGTGGAGGTGCACTGTGGGATGACCGCCATTTTGGAGCTGCATGTCTCTGCCCTGGATTGTGCGTGATGGCTTCCTGAGGCCATCCAAGCCCTGACTATGCTGTAACGGCCTGGATTTGTGGGCGACTGGCGGCGAGTAACCACTGAGTAATCCCCTGAGGGGGGTTGGAGGCTGATCACTGCCCTGACTTTGCCGGCTGGCTCTGAGGTGAGCGGGGGAGGTGTGCTGCCCATCTGCATTGGTGCGCCTGGGTAGGGCCTGCGGTGCCTCATCATTACTTGGTGGTTGGCGTGCCTGGTTAGCCCAGAAAAGGGGCGCCTGCCGCCGCAGCTGCTACCTGGGTGGTGTCCGCTCCCAGCCTACCTCCACGTGGACGACTGTGGGCAGCGGCGCACTACCGTGGATCTGCGCGAACCTGCACTGGGGCCTGGGGGTTCCATAACGCCAGATTGCACCTTCATTATGGGCAAGCCTAAGGCTAGGGCTGCTGGGGCGGCGCAGGATCCGGATGATGCCGTTGCGGACCGCTCCCAGCCAGGGCCCGGGGACCCGATCCAATTGCAGCTGACACAAATCCTGGAGGCTATTACAGACACCAAGGCCACCCTCCACCAAGACATTAGCAAGGTGGCGGTTGGTCTGGGGCTACTACGCGAAGAGCACAAAAAACTCTCGGAAAAGGTTAAACACCATGAGGTGTCACTGGCGGAACTTGTGCCGACGAGAAGGCGATGGGACAGGAGCTGGGTGCGATCGCAGAAAGGGTCACTGTCCTGGAACGAAGAGCCGAAGATGCTGAAGGTCGCAACCGGCGCAATAATGTCCGAGTGGTGGGCCTGCCGGAGGGCGTGGAGGGGAACAACATGGTGGCCTACCTAGAACATTGGCTCAAGTCGGTGGTTGCCCCTGAGGGACTTACCTCCTTTTATACACTGGAACGGACACATAGGGTGCCTGCAAAACCACTAGCGCCGGGGAGACCTCCGAGGCCGGTAGTGGCCCGCTTGATGCATTTTCGCGACAGGGACATACTCCTGCAGAAGGCAAGAGCAGGAGGTCCCTACCTGGTGGACAATAGCAAGGTCACTCTATTTCCGGACTACACACTGGGGGTCCAGCGAAAACGCGCTTCTTTCCTGGCAGTCAAGAAAGCATTGAGGGAGGAAGGGCTACAGTACCCCCTAATTTTCCCGGCCCGACTGCGCATAGTGCTTGATAACACTACGCACTACTTTGATTCTCCCCCTGACGCATGGGACTGGCTGGAAAGCTACAAAGGAGGGCTGGCGAAGGATGGGCACAGTGCGGGTCCGAGTTCACAGAATAACACTTCCAGACCTCGTGGACTGCGCAGATCCAGGAGGAAAGCTCGGGGGCAGCCTAATGCAACCAGACCATGAAGGAGCGGGCTGAGGCATTGCAAGCGGTGGTGTCCCTGTCGCAATCCCGAGGGCCGCCGACAACGGATGATGATGTTGGATCCGATAAAGAATCTGCGGACAATGAGTCGGACACGTCCAATGGCAGCAGCCTCAAGCTGCCTGTGGTAACACCCCAAAGTGTAGATGATATTGTATGAGAGGGGTGTGGTATTTTAGTATTCGATCTTATTTTATTGCACTGTTGTTGCGTCAGATGTCAGGTCACAGAGATGGCTTTGATACTAGGCAGCTGATGTTCTGTGGGCTGAATGCATGTCCCTGGGCAGCTGCGTCCACCACCGCCTCTGAAGTAGTCGGAGGTCTCAGTTAGCTTAGGTTAAGGTTTGGATGGGAGCTCGTTTTATAGTTACTGTCCTTGGGAGGGGGAGTTGGGGTTTTGGGGTTGTTCAATGGGGGTCCAGGCGTGGCACAATTACTGACTTGATGGGATGCGGGTACAGTTTTAATAGGAGATCAATGTTTGACTTAAAGTGTATTTCATGGAATGTCAGGGGCTCCACTCTATGGACCGCCGCTATAAGATGCATGCTTATTTAGTGCGCAGAGGTGTCCAGATCGCCTTCCTCCAGGAAACCCACCTTACAGGCAAGGAGGCTATGGCTTTGCAGCGTAGATGGAGGGGCCAAGTTTTTACACTGCATATTCTGCTTTTGCACGTGGGGTCCTGATTTGGGTTAGAGCGGGGGTACCGTTCCAGTTTGTGCAACAGGTTACGGACCCAGAGGGTAGATATGTGATGGTGTTGGGCAAACTAAATGGCAGAGACATAGCGATGGGCAGTGTATATGCGCCCAATGTTGACCAGCCTGCATTCTTCGCTCAACTTTCTGGGAAACTAGCGCCCTATTTGACCGGTGCCGTCATTATTGGTGGAGACTTCAACTCGATCAGTGATGTTCAGTTAGATAGATCACCCCCCCCCCTTTCTACTGCCACCACACATAAGTTAGCTAAGGCAAGGAAGAATTGGCAGGAACATTGGGGGCTGGTGGACACGTGGCGGGCGCATCATATGACGGACCGGGATTATTCCTTTTACTCAGCACTCCACGATCTCCATGTTAGGATAGACTCCTTTCTTTGTTCCCCAGAGTTACATTCGGTGATTGCACATAGCGAATTACCTCACCAGGACCCTTTCAGATCATAATCCATTGCTGGTAAGGGTGCAGTGGTCCCAGGTGCGCCCTGCCATTCCAAATTGGCGCTTGAATCCGGAGCTCCTGGAAGATTCAGTATTTCGCGAGGTAGTGGGAACAGGGGTGACTAACTTCTTTATGGAGAACACAGGCACGGCATCTTCGTTGGCTGTGGAGTGGAATGCTTTTAAGGTGGTGGTGAGGGGTTTGTGCATTTCCAGTGTGGTAGGGGTCCGAAAGACTTTGCTTCGAGACATAGAGATTTCGAGCAACGCCTGCGGCCCCTGGAACTTGTTCGGCCTGGCCAACCCGAAAGTCACAGGGAACTCTTAGAAGCGAGAGGCAGTAGAAGTGGAGGTTGAAAGACTGCGATGCTACGACTATAAAAAATACATTGCGCGTGCGCATGCCGAGCGCGACAAATCTGGCACCTTGTTGGCTTGGTTGGCCAACCCAGAGAGGCGGGGGTCGACAATATTGGAGTTGCAGGGCCCTTCGGGTGAAGCGTGCCGAACGCAACATGGGATCAATGACCTGTTTTATGCGTATTACAGGGAGCTTTATCAAAGTAAAGTGGTTCTGAATGAGGATGCTCTCTGGGAGTTTATAGCAGAGGCGGCACTTCCGGAGTTAGACAGGGAGGAGGCTGATAGATTAGGCCACGACATCACTTTGGGCGAAGTGAGGGGCGCGATTAAGCATATGGCACGGAGGAAGACCCCCGGAGCGGATGGGCTGCCGGTGGAGATTTATCTAACTTACATTGATTTGCTAGCGCCTAAATTGGTAACCCTCTTTAATGCTGCAAAGAAAGAGGGCCATCTGCCGGTCACTACCCGAGAAGCGGTAATAGTTCCGTTGCTGAAGCCAGGGAAGTCACCATCGGATAGAACTGCATATCGGCCGCTATCCATGTTACCTACTGACTATAATATATTGAGTCGTATTTTGGCGGCCAGGCTGCTTCCCCATATGGCGGGTCTGGTCCATGAAGACCAGGCGGGATTTATTCCAAAGCGGAACACCGCGGTTAACGTGCGACGGCTTCTTCGCATTTTGAATGCTACCACATACCCAAGGACACCTGCGACCATTTTTTCGGTAGATATCGAAAAAGCTTTCGATAGTTTAGAGTGGCCTTATTTATTTCAGGTTATGCGCGCGTTTGGGCTGGGTGAGGAGTTCGTGAATTGGACAGCTCTGCTGTATAGATCCTCCACGGCACGAGTTAAGATGGGGGGCTTGATTTCTGACACATGTGGGGTGAGCAGAGGGACGCGCCAGGGGTGTCCACTATCCCGCTTTTATTTGCGTTGGCCATAGAGCCGTTGGCGGCTCACGCTAGGACAGGTCGCCGATATCGGGGCCTCGACGTGTATGGTGATATGCAATATATAGCGCTGTATGCAGACGATTTGTTGATGTTTTTAGCGGACATGGGGGCAGCCCTTGTTGGAGCGAGATTATTGCTCTGTGGCCTAGAGCAAGTGGCGGGGCTTAGGGTGAGTTGGGAGAAGTCGCGCCTGTTTCCTGCTGGCCCACAGAGAGAGGGCCCACAGAGTACTAATGGAGTGCATTGGGAATATGACTGCCTGACTTACTTGGGGACCCGCATTTATCACACGCAGGTGGCCCTGTTGGAGGGCAATGTGGGTAGGGCTATCCGGGGTCTACGGGGTAGCATGGAGTTTTGGGGAACACTCCCGCTGTCGGTGGCGGGCCGAGTGGCCCTCCTTAAGATGGTGGCACTGCCTAGGCTCCTTTACTATTTCCGGACCCTGCCTGTCTGGATCCCAGCGAAGATCTTTAAGCAACTTCAAACGATGATCACGGGTTTCCTGTGGCTCAGTGGTAGGCGACGGGTGGCCCTGAAGACTTTATCGCGACCGAGAGGGGAGGGTGGACTGGCGGTACCGTATTTCGAGTCTTATTATCTAGCGGTCCAATTGCAATGGCTTACACAAGCAGTGGCCTTGGACTTCCGAGGAGTGGGTGAGCGGGGGGCCGGACGCATGCCTAGGCGAATATTGTCCTCCATCATCTTGCAGTGCCCGCTGAGGCTTGATGCACTCCCCACCGAAGTTAAAACATTTCGATTGTGTTGGACCAGGAGCCAGAAAAGGGCTCAGATAGGACGCCCTTACGCTCCCGAGATCCCTATCGTGATGTGTTTGGTACTTCCCCATGGGGGTAATTGGTCAGCACTTGACCGGTGGAATGACCTGGGCCTGACTGCGTTGGGTGATCTGTACGATGACGGTGCCCTCATACCGTTTGAGACCTTGCGGGACCGTTATGATCAACCTCGTGGGGACTACTTACTCCATTCCGCATCAATAGCGGCGGTTCAAAAATACTGGGGAGAGGGCCTGTCCGAGCCTCCGACTTCTATGGTCTGCCAGTATGTGGTTTTAGCGGCGGGCACCATCCAAGCGGTCACGTGTCTAAACCGACGAATGACTCAAGAGAGGCTCGTTCCACTAGTGGGGCTGAAACAGAAATGGGAGGAGGACCTAGGTAGTGCGATTCCTGAGAAGGTATGGGCTGAAGTGGTAGAAAGACCTTGGAAATGCTCTAAAAATGCTCGGTTTCAGCTGGTTCAATTTTTTATTTTGCATAAGGCGTACCTCACGCCGGCGAAAATTAATAAATATTTCAATGTGTCCACAGCGCTTTGTCCAAGATGCGGTATGGAAGGGGCGGATCTTTACCACATGTTATGGGACTGTATCAAGTTGAAGGCTTATTGGAGGGACGTGGTAGAGCTGCTCTGTAGCATCACTGAGAGAGATGTTGACCCGGGGCCGGGCCCCTGCTTACTCCACTGGTTCCCTCACACTTCCAAAACCAAGGTCACAAGTAAGTTTTTGGATCTGGGCCTTGTGCTAGCAAAGCGGGAGATTACAGCACACTGGAAATCTAAGAAGGGTCCGAGCTTCAGGAGATGGAGGACTGTCTTTATTAAGTGGGCGGACTGTGAGGGGGTTGTTAGGGTGCAAACGGCCACTCGCGCGAATAACGACAAAGCTTTGGAAGCTGCAAGGGCTTGGGAGGCGCTTGCGCTATTATTGAAACCGTCAGAAGCTGACTCAGACGCGGACTCTATTGCTAGCAGTCGACATGATTTGACCTAATGTCTGATCGATTAGGGCACGCAAGGGCATGTAGAAGACCATTGGGTCGCTACTTGGAGTGCCACGGGCCTATACTGACACCTGATGTTAACGATGACTTTCGCCACCTGTGATGCTCTGTAATCCCCAACTGCTGTAGTAATTAGTGTTATTGGTTCTATGTGCCACGCCGGGGGTGGGGGAGGGGAGCATGGGGGGGGACCTGTGGGTGGAGGGGGATTCTTATTGAGTATATGTGTTTGTTTGTTGGTTTTCTTTTATTAGTCTTCGGGATTGCCCTGAACTGTTTGATTATTTAATTGGTTCCTAGATTGTCATTGCTGGGTGTGTTGCTGTGTTTGGGTGGATCCAACTGATTATTAGCAATGATACCATGGAGAAGCATTGTCGCGTGCTTATTGACTGAACTGATATTTCCTCCAGCAGCAGCCCCTTATCCTATTTCGTATTGGGGGCTTTTGAATATGATTGTGTGATAAATGATGACAGCCGAAGTTGGCATTCTGTATATGTTTGATGTTTTTGTTTATAAAATGAATAAACATATGTATAAAAAAATCACAAACCCCTTTCTTTGACACATAAGGGTGAACTGTCTCTATGGCAAGGGGAACTCTGTACTCATTTACAGAGGGGTTACGCAACCAGCAGACTCCATTGTTCTGTGGACAGGCACCATAAGACCAACGCAACAGTATGGAGGATGAAAGGGAACGAAGAGAGGCGGCACAGACACTTTTTGCACGGGCACCGGGAGTAGGCAGTAGCCAGTCGGCAGCCACCCGTACAGAATCAACCACAATGGACTTACTCAAGAGGTACAAAAAACTGCACAAACAAGAACTGTCCAAGTGGTGGGAGGCGACGTCTTTGCAGGACTACATAGATAAAAAGATGGTGCCCCGAGGCCTCAGAATCTTCATCACCCCTTCTTACAATTCACCAGACCCGGCCATGCTAGAGGAATGGTCGGCCAACTCAGCCAACAGCTCAAGGAACATGCTGGAGATCCTCGTGAAATACGCGTGGTCAGACAGAGAAAATATCAAGAAGGAGATCCTGCGTATCAAAAATGATCTGACAAAAAATGCGAAACAAGATCTAATCTCTAAATTTCTCGAGGAAATGAAGAAAAGGTTGAGACTTGTTGAAGATGACATAAGGGCGAGGAAACAGCGTAAACTCCACCGAGACTGTGGAGACTACGAATCTGGGAGGATACTCACCTTTAGTCGCAAGTATGATCACCTTTACGATACCTCAAATGGAACTATGGCAATAACAGCAAGACCTAGAGCAAATGATGACGAAGAGGCCACAACTGCAAGTGACACCAACACCGAGGCCTCTGAAGTTTCTGTCACATCGGAAAGCTCTCTGTCTGAAGGAGATGGCGCAAAACGCCCCAAAACCTTTTTAGACGAGTACGGCTCATGAAACGGAGCCGGCAGACGACCAGATCGATGACCAAGGTAAACCACAACGAGAGCACTTCAACAGCAGGAGGGGGAAGAGGAAGAGGAAGAGGAAGAACAAGGGGTACCAGAGCAAGAGGCGCAAGAGGCGCCGGCAGAGGAGAGAGAAGAGGAAGCGAAACGGAGCAAGTGGGATACAAGCAGACACGCTCCAGGAAGCAACAATGATGGATGATGCCACGGTAAAACAAACCATCATTAATCTCTCTCACAGACAAATAAGCACCAAAGACAAAAGAACATTATGCTTAGGCCTGTCGTTTTGCCCCGCAGTACCCATGAACTATGTAGATAGCAGAATAGACATCTTTAAATTCTGTAGAAAATTAAAATTGAAGAAGTGGCATAAACTGAAACCCACCAAATGCAAAGAACACCTTTCCATAGAACACATTACACACGAGGAGGCATTGACGATAGGAGACATTGACACTCTGGTGGCATTACACGAACTACAAGAAGATCCAGAAGGGGCATGCACGAACGTGGAGATCCATAACATCCTAGATGAATTAGAAATTGGTCATGACAAAGCGGCATGCACCAATTTCAAACCCAAATCGACATTCATACCGACCAAGAACCATGACAATATAGACACCTTTCAAGACCTGGTCGGCAGAGATCTACTCAATTATAGGCAAAGGAATTGGCCTAAGAAAATGAAGAAATTTAAACATAACCTTACACTTGCACAAAGGAAGGCCATGCAAGAATTGGCAGAGGACAATAAGCATTGTCATTAGGCCCCCAGACAAAGGGGGGAATATTGTGATTCTCACCCAAGACATGTACATAAAGGAAGCCTTGCGACAATTACACGACACAGGTACATACACCGCTACCACCAGGACAGAGTATAACAACAGCATTACCTGTATCTGGGAGAAATTGGGAGACTGGAAGGACAAGGGACTCCTTGAATGGGAAGAATTTTGCTTTCTCAAAAAGGATTACCCTGTCCTTCCAGTTTTGTATCTTCTGCCCAAAATCCACAAAGACAGGGAGAACCCACCAGGTAGACCGATAGTGTCGTCCAGAGGCAGCGTTGCTGAGAATATATCACGCTACGTTGACCATTTTTTAAGGGAATTTGTCAGTACACTGCCCTCATACGTAAGGGACACTAAGGACTTCCTCAGTAAAATCAAAATTCTCACATGGCAGGCTGATTATCTGTTGATAACCATGGACGTCAATTCACTGTATACGGTGATTGACCACGAGCAGGGAATAGAAGCCTGTGCCAGATTCCTCAAACGCAGACATATCAGGTACTGGGGACACACCCAAATGATATTGGACATGATGAGATTTTGCCTATCAAACAACTTTTTCATGTTCAATGAGGAGATTTACAAATAGACCCACGGAACCGCGATGGGGACTTGTTTCGCGCCCAGTTTTGCGAATCTGTTCATGGGGGCATGGGAGGAGGACATCAGACAAGACAGCAATCTCGACGTTGAGTTCAACAAAGTCGTCTTATGGCTTAGGTACATAGACGACCTGTTCGTGATATGGCAGGGCAGCGATCAGGAAGCACGGCGGTTTGTAGACAAACTGAATCACAACACTAGGAACCTCAGACTCACTAGTACCATCAGTAGGAAGGAGGTAGAGTACCTAGACACCAAAGTGCAGGTGAAGTCCAACGAGATAGAAACCACTCTTTTCAGGAAATGCACGGCAGGGAACACCATATTACATGCCATGAGCAGCCATCCAGATAATCTCAAATGGAGCATCCCCTACGGGGAATTGCTCAGGGCCAAAAGGAATTGCAGCTCTGAGGAAAGCTACCAGAAAGAACAAACTGTGATGTTGAAAAGATTTCAGGAAAGGGGCTACCCATCCTGGGTCCTCAAGAGGGCAGTAGAAAGAACAGAGAGAGTAGAAAGGGATACCATACTCGGTAATGCCACCAAGACTACAGAAGAAAACACTGAGAACATAGATACACGCATCATTCTCACATACAACGGTGACGCAAATCACATACGCAAAACCATCGTGCAGAAATGGGATATCCTCAAAGGTGACCCGGTGATAGGCAGCACCATACCTACCAGACCCATGATCACTTACAGAAGAAGCCGCAACCTTAGGGATCTCCTAGTACATAGTGACCTAAAAGACACTTCAATGACAAGAGGCATCGATTTGCAGGGCTTTTTTCTATGCGGCCATTGCAAAGTGTGCAGCAACAGCCGTTTTAGAAAGGAGTTCTGGAATACCAGCACCAATAGTATGATGAGTATCAAACAATTCTTGACATGCAGCACCAGCTTCGTGATATACGTACTGGAATGTCCCTGCGGTTTAAGATACGTAGGCAGCACCACACATATGGCTAGAAAAAGAATCCTAGAGCATATGAGGGCAATTACTAACAGAGACAAACAGTACCCAATCGCACGACATTTTGAGTCACATCACTTCTCAGACAGTGCCAAACTATCGTACTCTGCTATAGAACAGGTAGTGGGCAACAAGAGAGGCGGCAATCGCACTCTCAGACTCAGACAACGAGAATCAAGGCACATCATAGGGATGGCCACAGGCTACCCCAAAGGGCATAACCTTGATGAGTAAATGGCTATACAACTACAAGAAAATTAGACATTAGCATTGCCCGTGATAGACAGCAATCAATACAGATGAGACAGGGTTGTGACTGCTTTTAAACCTATGTATAAAAAGAATGTTTCATTGTTTGTTGCATTATGTCTTCACCATCGTGACTGTGCATGACTCTTTTCTTTCGTCTTTATATCTTTTGCAGGAGGAAAGGAAGGGACCATGTCTCGTGCCTGTGACAGAGGGATCCCTAACCTTTTCTTCGTGACACCATTCTGCCACGACCATGTCCACAGATAATACCTTTTGCATTGTTATTTTCTATTTATATTTATTTTATTTCACCATATATAGTTTTTTCAGTTCATGTGCACACAATAGGTGGTAGACAGGGCATAAAAATAATAATAAAAAACATTACAGTTAGGTAGCTGCGGTTTCTGGAACACACTTCTTGTCACTTTATCCACATGGGACAGAGAGGAATCACTACACTCCTAGTAGGTTCAGATATACACATATGATTGTCTCCAATCTCTCCCACTTACCAAGGGACAATAGAATAGCATGCTTGCATCGTCCAGGTTGTACATACCAACCGTAATCGTGACGCAAGAGCCAAGCGGCAACGCAGGTGCACTTCCCACTAACCAGGGAGCAACAAGTTGGAGCACCACCAATGTGCACCATGCTTATTCGGGCACGCTGCAATCTCTGCGGCGGACTCACTAAGGCAGGACACTTGCAATAGAACCTATTTTCCATTGAGTGAGCATTGTGCAATTCCGAGTACCTATTTGCACATTTCTTGACCACAACTGCGATCAAGTAGATAGAACACAGCTAGAATTTTATAGCTAACAAGACAATTCGCTATTCCCTACAGGACTACAAATACCAGCATGCCCCCGTTACCAATCCCAGGGTTGATAGCATGCGCTACATACACCAGTTAGTGGGCTCGCCATGTTCCTAGCAGATGGTTTGTGCACATTATGTTTTTGATTACGCTTTACTTTGCAAAACTGCATTTTTACCACTTAAAAATGGCGACCATGCGACTGCCACGATCGGAAATGTTTCCGTTTTCTATGTTCACCTATTACAGGAAGTGTATGAAAGTAACTGCTATCTGTTGCCCCACTGTGTGATCAAGACTCTGTGAAGTCGAAACGCGTCACGTAGGGTTTATGATGACAATAAACCCCCATTTCTAACTTTGGTGTCCTGCTTGGTTTCATGCGATAACCTGAGAGCGCGATTGGCAACCCCGCATTGGATTAATATTGAATTACCGGTTTTCTCCGCCGGCACCGCGCCACCCCTCTACGGGCCCCGGATCTCTGGAAGGAGAGTCTCTGTTTGGTATATATATATATATATATGCAGTATGTCTCCGGTCTCTCTTTGCAATCATCCACGCTGAGACAGGAGCACGGACACCAATTTAAAGTGCAAAAAATTCTTTTATTCTTCTAACAGCAGCTATCGGCCATAACGCGTTTCAGCCCCGAAGGGCCTTGATCACATGAGGCGCACACAGCTGTGCTACCACTTTTTATGTGATTTTTTTCTTAAAGTGCTCAGTGCTATTGGCCTGCAATCATAGACATAGGAAACAGACTCCGCTTGTATTGTATCTTTCTACAACTCATAGTTTTCGATTGTTTAAAACATGTGAGTTTGTTTTTAAGTCTTTACGCTTAACAATTGCAACTAACATAGTTTGTCCGCATCCATGCGTAAATACATAAAATCAGATGAAATTAATGTTTATGCGTTAACAATTGCAACTACCATAATTTGTCCACATCCATGTATAAATACATAAAATCAGATAAAATTAATGTTTATGCGTTAAGATCACATTTGAATAAATATCAAAATTCTGTACAATAAATACTGTGCAAATTCGCAAATTCGGTCTGTAAACAAAGTATATGTAAACCTTCTGACTGTCTAGAAAAGTACTATATCTAATGTAGGCCCAGTATAAAGTGCATGTGCCTAAAAAAACTTTTTGTGTTGCTAAAAATGTGACTTGTGATAGCTAAAAACTGTGAAATTCTAAAAACTGGGAAGGGAGCGGTTCTTTTTAGGGGATTTTTTTCGACTGATGTTGTTTAAGCGATGTTTTATCAATTCATGTGAATACATACTTCATATTGTGCGGTTTGGCACCTCCACTTTCCATATCCACCCTTCTGCCTGATGTTTATAAGCAGGTATATAAATCTTCCGTGGTGTTTAGACCCCCAGGGTATTTGGAATCTAGGTCAAGGATGTACCTTGTTTCTAGTTTACGTAACATCCGTTCCCTGTTCCCCCCTCTTTTACTGGGTACTATGGAGTCAATCAGATAGTATTTCAAATCTGTGGGATCTGAGTCGTGGTGTTCCATAAAGTGGCGTGCCACAGGGTATGTCATATCTTTGTTTTTAATAGCCCTTATGTGCTGGAGTATCCGTTTGTGGCCTTGGAGTATAGTACTCCCTACGTACCGTAGGCCACATGGACACTCCAGCACATATATGACATGATCTGTCTTGCATGTGAGTGGCTTCATGATGGTTCTTTCATGATCCCCGAATGGAATTCTATATGATGTATATATATGCATCTGTGTATACATAAATATATACATATATATGTATATTTATATATATAAAAAGTGTATTTACTTACCTGTAATATTTCTACAAACATATGTCATTACCATAGATGCTTTAACCACGAATATGTAAGTATATTACAGGTAAATATAAAGCTATATATATATATATATATATATATATATATATATATATATATATATATATATATATATATATATATATATATTCACTGAAAAAAACCAAAGGTTACAGGGATGTTATAGTTAGCTAACAGAATTTAAGAAAACGTTGGAAATTCACTGAAAAAAACCGAAGGTTACAGGGACTTTATAGTTAGGCTCAGATTTCACTTGTACAAAACCGGAGAAATTCTGTAGTTATAGTTACCTGAGCTAACTATAACTTAAGCCCCTGCAATGCACTGCTTATGACCTCACATATTACATCACTCATGACATGGTCAGTGACATCACTCATGACATCTCAATGACATCACTGATTACATCATCCACAAAACCACTCACACCCCCTACAACCTCTCGTACGCCCACTAATACACCCGTACAACCACTGACATACCCATTCACAGACCTATACCAGTACTCACACACATACTCACTCCTCCATACAGCCACTCACACACCCACCCACCCACCCACCCACCCACCCACTCACTCATACAGCCTCCCTTTAAATAAATGTTTTTTTAAAAAAGAAAAGGCCTGAACCTGAGGCATTTTGTTTAAAAAACAGCGCGCCCTGGGGAGGTGGTGGTCCCTGGGGCAGCGGGGGGGCAGAGCCCCCCCTTAATATTATATACAGCCCCGGGGACGTGGCGGTCCCCAGGGGGACACGTGGTACCCCTGCATCATTAAAAAATACCTTTGCTCTGAGGAGGTGGCGGTCTTCAGGGTGCGGGAGTTGCCCCCGGGACCTGGCCCACCCGGGGGCCTATATTAAATGAAGCGCTGGAGCCCGCGCTTCGTTTTTGTTTTTGGAATTTCAGTGGGAGTTGCAGATCCAACGCGACTTCCGATGAAATTTTTTTAAATGCTTTTTGGACCTGGGGGTCCCTGTGAGATCCCCCCTCCCCCCCCCCCTCCAAGAGACCTAGGGGGTCAGGGTATTTCCACCCTGCCCCCTTTTCATTTAAAAAAAAAAGTTTTTTCTTGTGACTCGGTTCTTCACAAGATGGCTGCCAACACTTCCTGGTTTGAAGTGTTGGCAGCCAATTAGATCTCAGCACGAGATCGTGAGGGGTCATGGATCCACCACGTCCCTATATATACAACTGGGAATTTCTTTCAATTTCTCAGCAACTACTGAACGGATTTACACCAAATCACAAAAAGGCACTTCCTTGAACCAAGATCTACCTTCCTGCCAAATTAGGTGTTATTCCGTTCAGCAGTTTGGGCTGTAGCCATGTCTAAAGGTCCTATGGGAATTAACATTGGGAAAATGCGCTTTTAAGCGCCCCCTGGTTCTCAGCCCCCGCTTGACAGATCACCATGAAATTTGCAAGATAGCAGCTGAAGTGAGCGTCCTATTCGTTTTGAAAATTTCGTGAAAATTCGTCAAGCGGCGCCAAAGTTATTGGCAAAACAAAAAATGTTTTTCCTATGGAAACTAGGTCCTAACTAGAACTGCCTACTTGCGACCGCCGGTAGGTAATATGCAAAGTGTTTATACTTACCTGTAAAATACTTACATTTGCAATGCAACTTTGATCACGCATATGCCTTTACTAATCATGCTATTACAACAAAGTTCGTTGTAAAGGCATATGCTTCGTAATAGTTTGCGTTGTAATGGTAATGCATTGTAATGGCATATGCATTGTGAAAACCGCGTTGTAATGGCATGCTTTGTAATAGCATGCGTTTTAACAGCATGCGTTGTAACGTCATACATTCACTCAATATAGCACGGAATAAGCTCTGCTGCTGGCCTCTGAGTCTCTTAGACTCTTTGCTGATAGTGGCAAAACAGCGGCACTGATAATGCTGGACTTAGTTGCAGCATTCGACACCGTATCCCATGGCCTATTGCTAGAGATTCTATGGAATTGCCGTGTCTGGTATACAGCCTTGAGATGGCTGGCCTCCTTCCTTCAAAATCATACCTTTCAGGTAGTCCAACAATCTTTCTCCTCTGAGGTTCAATCACTGCAGAAGAGGGTGCCCCAGGGCTCTGCTCTGAGCCCTACATTATTTAATCTTTATGGGTGCCCCCTTTCAGAGGTCGTCGAGTGACACAGTGTAAGCATAATTGTCA
Source organism: Calotriton arnoldi (assembly GCA_963921515.1). Classification (NCBI taxonomy): domain Eukaryota; kingdom Metazoa; phylum Chordata; class Amphibia; order Caudata; family Salamandridae; genus Calotriton; species Calotriton arnoldi. The sequence continues at coordinate 788,251 of CAWUFW010007344.1, read as the reverse complement.
TATGCCGACGACACGCAATTGATCATCACGCTATCTCAGGATGAGAGAGCTACCGCAGCTCAATTCAAATCTTGTTTGGCGTAACTTGCAGAATGATTGGATAAAAGCTGCCTTAAGCTTAATGTCAGCTAAAACGAGATTCTCATCCTTGGTAAGCAGCCCTCAATCTGGTCCTCAACTTAGTGGCCAGATGTACTGGGACCCGCGCCAGATCCCAAGCCTAAGGTGAAGAACTTAGGAATTTGGTTCAATGCTAAATTGACTTTCGACAGTTAATTGGCTCGCTTGTTGGGGAAGTGTTTTGGTATTCTTATAACTTTGAAAAAAATCATCGGCCTCCTCACTCAGACAGTCAACAATAGTTTAGGCTGTGGTTATGTCCAGGCTGGACTATTGTAATGTTTTAAAGAAAAAGGGTACCCCTGACGTAAGTTCCTAATTTTTTATACATGGGTGCTGGGCAAGGTAAACTGCAAAAACTTCAAAGAGCACAGACACGGCTGCTCGGCTATTGTTAAATCTCCCGAGGTGCTCTCCTACGGGCCCTGCTCTTGCCAAGCTGCACTGGCTTACCGTGAGAAAAAGAGTTTCTTTTTTGTCTGTGCCATAAAATTCTAAATGGCAAAGGACCCTTCTACCTATTTCCGCTGGTGAAGCCATACCAGCTTAGTAGAAGTCTCAGGTCAACCAGAATGGCGCTTGCTGCGGTCCCTAGCGTTAAGAGTTTGCATGGGTGGCTGCTCTTTTAGTTTCTTCACTCCAAAACTGTGGAACACTCTATCCGTTTCTGAGACAGGAATGCTCAGAAATAATTTTTTGAAAGAAGCTCAAGACATGGCTTTTTAGACAGAATTAGGGTCTGGAAGTGAGTGCTGTGTTTTCCAGACTAGTTTTTCCAATGCTTACACTTTAGTCGTCTTTCCTTTTATGATAAGTGCGTAATCTGCTTCTCCCTTTTGGCCTCCTTTGTTGCAGTTCTAGTGCGGGGACGCTCCATTTGGAGTAACCATGCTCTGTATACATTTAATTTATTATTATTGTATATATATTACCTCCTGTTAGTCGCCAGTTAGTAGTTATAGTTAGAACCTATTTTCCATAGGAAAAGCATTTTTGGACTTGCCTATAACTTTGATGAATCTTCACGAAATTTTCCCAAAAACAAGTGCACCGGTGATTCTAGTTGTGCATGGAAGGTTTTGGAGTGATCCGTCAAGCGGAGGCCGAGAAAAAGGGGAGGGTCAAAAAAAGGGTGTTGTCCATGTTAATTCCCATGGACATTGTAGACACATCTATAGCCTGAACCGCTGGACAGAATTACACCAAATTTGGCAGAAAGGTAGCTCTTGGTCCAGAGAGCGATCTTTTTGTGAATTGATGTAAATCCGTTCAGTAGTTTCCGAGATGTTTTAAAAATACAAATTTGTATATATAGGGGCGCTGATCCCGAGGATTCGACAGTCCACGTGCTGAAATCTGATTGGCTACCAACACTTCAACCAGGAAGTGTTGGCAGCCATCTTGAGACTCAGCTTCAGCCTGAGTCCCCCCAAAAAGTTTTTTTTTTAAACGAAAAGGGGGCAGGGTAGGAATACCATGACCCCCTAACTCTTGTCATGGGGTCTTCCTGGTACCCCACCAGGGCAATAAAGCATTTCTTTAAAGATAATTTTGCTGCAAAATCGTGACAGAGTCACGAATCTGCTGCAAAAATAAATTAAAAAAGAGCCGTCTCCTGCTTGTTTTTTTTTTTTGCTGGAGTTTTATATAGCGCGAACTAGAACCGAAAGTATCAGATTGCTTTACATGAGCACCAGTTATGTTACAGACGGACACATTCATTTTTTGTTAGGCACGGGGAGATTAAGTGATTTGCCCAGAATCACAGAATGTTGAGCATCCCTGCCGAGACTCGAACCCGGTTCCCCAGCTCCGAGGTCGACCTCCCTAGCCGTTAGGCCACATTCTCTCCCCTCTGTTTAGACTATAGCCCCCGGATGGGACAGGTATATAAAAAAAAAAGCCCCCACTCCTAAGGCTCATTTGAGCCCCGGGGACAATCACCTCCCCAAGGCTTTGTTTTTTTAAGGGAGGTGGGCCATGCAAACACCCCTCCTGGGGCTGGTTGAAGCCCCGGACCACCACCTACCCTGGGCTAACATTAATATTTTACAAGGGGAACTGCACAGACCCCCCAGGCCCTGGGTACCACTACCTCCCCGGGGCCAAAGTCATATTTAAAACTGGGAGGGGGGCCCAAGGAACGCCACCTGCCTGGGGCCGGCCATTCAAAAGTAAAGGAAGGGGGTCGCATGGCCCCCCTCCTGGAGCCGGTAATGGCCCTGGGGACCCCCATCCCCCAGGGTCAACTCCTGCTATCTCCTGAGGTACCCACCCACGGGAGATAGCTATTTGCTTTTGCTTGGCTTGAGCTGTGACAGCTCCCACCAAGTGAGAGCAAACACAAACTCCGTTCCCAGCCAGCAGGAGCTGTCAAACTGAAACAAACAAAAGGATTGCTCCCACATGCAGGGAGCAGCATTTTTGGCTGCTCCCTAGGTGTGGGAGCAATGCTGGCTGCTCCCGCAGGAGTGGGGGAGCCAGCAAGGGACCACGGGGGCATTCCGGCTCCCCAACGGTGCAGACAGGGTGTCCTGAGTGGGCTCTAGGGCACCCAGCATGACAAGGCCAGGCCCCAGGGGATGGGGTCCCCGGGGCTGAAATAGTCATGAAGAAGGGGGGCCGTCCCCCATTGAATTTTAGCCAGGCCCTGTGGGATAGTGTCCCCAGAGATGAAATCGGCCCAGCCACGTGGCCCCCTTCCCCTTGTAAAAAAAAAAAGACCACTGGGCTCCTTGTAATTAGCCTGACTATGCAAATGCCCAAAATCATGTACAAGCTCTGCCCGTTCGGTCAGGCCCCCTTTTCCTTAGTAGTATGCTAAGGTCTTCCTGCCTTTTCCCATGCTGATGACAGTCAACCATAAGGCCCGGAAGCTTGTTTCCCGCCGAGTTTGGTGACACATTATTGATGCAGAGGAATACGAGGACATTTCCACCAAACAAAGAGGTTCTTACTTCATATAGTTAAGAAGAAGTACCCCTGTTTGATGCAGATTCACCTCTGTGTAGTTTCCTCGTCTTCTCTTGACCAGGATTCATGTTCTCACAGATTTGTGGATGAAGACCGTGCGAGGATTGGTCACATTGCTGAAATTACATGCACAGAAGGTCACTGGAGACATTACCTTGTGGTCCTTTACGCAGCTGTAGTGTAGAATATGCGCTAGACATTTACCTAACGAGGTAGCACTTACAAATTAACCAGTAGAAAGTACTTCAGTTTGGTAGACATTTCTGGCAAAACTGTGGACTCTTCAAAAAAAATGAGGTTCCATTCTGGCCCTGAAGCTCGTTTCACAGTAATTAAATCTTTGTGGGAACCACTTACAAATATAAACATAGCAGGTGCCCCAGCTGAAGCTCCACTTCAGTAAAGCACAAATGATCCTAACTTCTTGGGCTTGGGGAAGGTAAATCGAATGTGTTTCCTCTCATGTTCCACGTTGAAAAATGATCTGAAATCCTTAATGGAGGTGTTGATCTATTGGAGTGCAATCTGATTGTAGTGACTGTGACGAGTGGTTTCTTTCTTGTCATCTCCAGGTGAGAGCAGAGTCCATGGTTCTCCCTTTTAAATACCCTAAGTATGCAAATGCCCAAAATCTATAGCGCCACTCACACACCTACTCACAGACCCACATAGGCACTCACATATCCACTCACAAACCCACACAGGCATTCACACACCCACACAGGTACTCACACACCTACTAAGAGATCCATAGCACCACTCACACACCTACTCCCAGACACACACAGGCAATCCCACAGTCACTCACACACCCACTCACAGACCCAGAGCACCACTCACAGACCCACTCAGAAACCCATAGTGCCACGCACACACCCAGTCAATGACCCACAAAGGCACTCACATACTCACTCACAGATCAACACAGGCACTCACATACCCTCTCACAGACCTATACAGCCACTCACATACCCATACAGCCACTCAAATAACCACTCTCAAAGTTTACAGGTTACAGTTAGGAAATAAAATGTTTAAAAAGTAGAAATGCACTGAAAAAAACAAAGTTACAGGGACCCTATAGTTAGGAAATGCAATAAAAAAACATAGAAATTCACTGAAAAAAACAAAGGTTACCGAGGCGTTATAGTTATGCTCCGATTTCACTCGTACAAAACCATAAAAATTCAGCAGTTATAGTTACCTGCGCTAACTATAATGTAGGCCCCCACAATGCACTGCTTATGACCTAACATATTACATCACTCATGACATGGTCAGTGACATCACTGATGACATCTCAAATGACATCACTGATTACATCATCCACAGAACCACTAACACACCCACTCACACTTCTATACAACCTCTCATCCACCCACTTACGCACCCCCCACAACCACTCACATACCCATTTACAGACCCAAATAACTACTCACACACCCACTCACTAATCCATACAGCCACTGACACAGCCACTAACTCACCAATACAGCTACTGACACTCACTCACCAATATAGCCACTCACACAGCCACTCACATACCCACACAGCTATACACCCATACAGCCATTCACACACCCATACAGCCACTCAGACACCCACTCACACACAGATACACACAGCCACTCACATAACATATGTTAGAAATAGTATCACTTATTAGTAGTACACAAAGTATACTAATTTAACTTTTGTGGTACCTTAGTATGTATGTTTAACACTCATAAACTTTTAGAAAACACTCAGAATAACTGGATGATATCATCAGAGATGTCATTTGAGATGTCATCAGTGATGTCACTGACCATGTCATGAATGATGTAATATGTGAGGTCATAACCAGTGCATTGCAGGGGCGTACGTTATAGTTAGCTCAGATAACTACAGCTGCTGAATTTCTATGGTTTTGTACAAATGAAATGTGACCCTAACTATAACGTCCCTGTAACCTTAGTTTTTCTCAGTGAATATATATATATATATATATATACACATATATATACACACATATCCTTACTTGCCTTAACTATGCCTTCATGCATGGTAAAGGCCTATGCGTAGTAAACATTTACGTGGTAAATTCATTGCATGGTAAGGACTCTGTTGTAAAGTCTGTTTTCCTCACGGTAGTCAGGCATCCTTCTACAATATCTGTTTATGCTAGACTCTGGGACAAGTTTGTGGTTTGGTGCAGCACACACAACACGGACCAGCTAAACGTTCGGATGTGTTACTGTTAGTTTTGTCTTTGGCCCAGCAATGACATCCAAAGGGTACTGTTAAACCTTTGTCAGCTCTGTTGGCCATTTTTATGTTTCCCAGACCAGCTACCACTGTTCAAATCAACTGTTATGATGCATTTTCTCAAAGGTTTGGTCCACATGTTTCCTCCTAAATCCTTTGTGATGCCACAGTTAGGCCCGAGTTTGGTCCTTACTTTCTTTATTTTTACTCCTTTTGAGCTGTTACACAGCTGTTCCCTGCATCTCCTAACCCTAAATACGGTCTTTTTATCACAAAAACCTCAGCTTGTCACGTGAGGGAGCTTCAAGCTCTGCCAGTCCAGCCACCCTGCACCAACTTCCTTCCATACAAACTGGTGCTGAGGACTAGAGCGGCCTTTCTTCTGAAAGTTGGGACTTCCTTTCACTTCAGGCAATCCATGACCCTTCTGGCATTTTTTGACCTACCTCACCCCACCAAAGAGGAGGAGAGGCTCTATTGCTTGGACCTCAAAAGAGCACTCCATTTTTATATCGATCATACCAAAGTCCAGTGGGTGGGTGATAAGATCTTTGTGTGGTTATCCTGGGCAAAGAAAGGCACAGCAGTTCAGAAACAGACTTTGTCCAGATGATTAGCCCTCTGCATTAAGATCTGCTATGTGATGGTCAAGAAGCACTTCTGGAAGAGTTGTGGGCCCATTCTACTACGGCCAAGGCTGAAGAGTGCCTGTCCTGAATATTTTTTATCTGCAACGTGGGCGTCAGTGCACACCTGACAACCAGGTCCAACAGAAAGGCATTTTGGCCACTCAGTCCTGCAGGACTTTTTGATCTGAGTCATTCCACAGACCCGCCATCCAGGGAGGTACTGCTTCGGTATCTATTCTAAAGGTTGTAAATCTGGGGTTAGAAGTATCCATTAGAAGAACAAGGTATGTACCTTCTGTAACACTTTTTCTAGTGCATACTTTATCTAACTGCAGATTCTTTACTGCCCTCCGCATCCCTGTTTTTGTAATGGACTCTTCCATATTAAAAGGTTCCAATTTAGAGATCTGCCCACTGGCATGAACAATTGGTTTTTGGGCTCTGTCTCCACTCATCACTTCCAGGGTGCATGGCAGTTGACACAGAGCCACACCACACCACTTAATGGCACGCAGGGGTTATGTTGAAAAATTTTATAGATCCTGTCTGGCTCCTGAGGATATTCTAAAGGTGAGGAATCTGCAGTTAAATAGAGTATTCACCAGAAACCGTGTTACCAAAGGTAAGTAACTTGTTCAATAAGAACTTTCTAAACAAATTTACCAGTAATGCATGTTAATTGTGTCTGGTTCTTACTACTGACATCTGTTTTTTTAGGAGGTCGTTTCAATTCTACTGAGTAAAGGAGCAGTGGTTTTGTCTGCAGGGTTTTTGCAGTTCCAGAATTGCTTTGCTTTCTGCACAAGTCAGGGTAAGAATCGATGGCAGGATGTGACTAATCCACTGAATTAGTGACGGGTAATGGCATGATGGCAGAAAAACAAAGTTTGACACAAAAGAATAATGTTTATGTGGAGACAATTGGGGAGAATTCAAGCTAGATATCTGTGGCCTGTGCTTCAGAAGAGGTTGGTTAAGTGAAAGGGTCAAGGTAATGGGCTGGATAGAAGGGGATGGGTATGATTTCACAGAAAAACGATTTCATAGAATACCAGTTGCCAGAAACCATTGCACCTGAATTGTTTAAATTCTGTACACCCTTCCAAATGTGTCAATCTTTACTGATAGACTCTATACTGTATGTTCATATAATGTTGTTCACAGGTATATTGCATAGTCAACTCTAAAACACACTGTTAATAAGATGTCATAGGAATTAGACTCACTAATAGCTCAACTTCAATGTAAAATATGCAGTAAAGGATAGATGATAACTGAATGTGCTTGATAGGCAACTCTTTCAACTGCCTGTTACTCAGGGGTATGACATCATTTTTTATAACTCCTTATAGGTTTGTGAGCAGGATTCCAGTGATGGTTCTCTTCTGTCGCCACCTCTGCCCCACCACTTTACTCCTTTCACATATTTAGAACGTCTTTATAAGTACCTTGCCCAATACGAAAAAAAATGTGCATTGAGGACCTTATTTTGTGGCAAACCATAAGTCCATGGAGTACTTCTGCATTTTCTTCCACAGAGCTGGTTTGCACTTACTTGCTTTGCTCGTCTGCTTTCTGCAGTTCAGGCTTGTGAGGAAACGGGGTGTATTATATGGTGTGGTTGTGTGACCGCAACATGTAATACACTATCAACCCCTTTATAACCAGTTAGGATTTGTTTGTCAAACCTTTAGCTCAACCCTGCATAGCTGTGGCTCTGAGCAGTCAGGCTTACACAAAGGAACAAGCATTTAAACAGCACCAAAACAATGGAAGATGAAAAAAATTAGACACTCAAGAAATCTGACTCCAGTTTATAAAAATAGAGTAGATTTTTACAAATGTATTAGGCATCAAAATTAAAACGATCCACCTGAGGTTTCCAGAGATATAGATTTTACAAGGTATGGTAAATCACAACTCTTCACTTAACCGCGAACAAGCATTGACAAATTTGACTAACTTGAAACTTAGAAACTTATTCAAGAATAACTTGGGCAAGTGGTACTGCGGTTACTTAGAGTTATTTTGGGTGACCAACTCTGGCAGGGAGCCAGTCAAGGGAACTAACAAGAAAACAAGAAAAGCTGTCTCTGGTCCAGTTCCAATGTTCGTGGTCTCTTGCCATTGACTTTTATTGGAGTTTTCCTGATGCAAGAGATACAGGATGCTAAAGATGCTCAAGGATGCTGAAGATGCTGTGCGGTCAATGGGGGTCTTCCTGGGGCTACTCCTCAAGCAATCCTGGCCACATGGGTCGATGTCCTTCGAAGTCCTCATAAGCTTGGCAGAAGTTCAGTTGCCACTAGGCTACCAGTCACCCAGTACAGTGGTTTCAGCTGTTTCCTTCTTTTAACACGCCAACAACTCTTTCAGGTCCAGCAGACTCTGGTAAAAATTTGGAGTGTCGAGACTTGTCCTTTACACTGCATGGGGGAAAGGAGCAACGATACGGACACTTCGGCTACCAACTCACAAGGCAGGCTACCTCAGCTTTTGTGGCTTTGTGCTGCGAATAGGTCATCAGCCAACCTACCCTTGGAGTCTCTTCTTCTGACTTGGGCTCTGGAACAACTTCCCCACGAGCAGGGAGCAGCCTTTTCCTTTGTTAGGCCAAGGGTCAGCAGGTGCAATTCACCTTCAGTGCAGCCTCTCTTAGCCGGGTCCTTGGTGCAGCAGGAGAGTCCTTCGGTCCTCTTCTCCAGTCCAACAAGATCTGAGTTCTAGGTGCCAGGGGTGCCCTTTTTATGCCCAGAAAATTCCCTCAGGGAAGGTTGCAGTCAATAGCCAATGGGTCGCACAAGAGAGGTTGGCTGACACGAGGGGAGATAATAGGTATTTACGCTGGCCCATTCTCCTTGACTAATGTGTGACTAGAGGAGTAGCCCACCCCTGCCAGACCATGTAGTAAAGAGTTTCCCTAAATAGGGTCTTGAAATTCAAATAAGGAGCGGTAGGAAATTCGGTCTTTCCAAAATATATACATATGTATACTAACGTACACTCATAGCATTCGAGTGAGGGATCCTTTTTACCACGAGGAATATCCCTGACCAGTTATCTGGCTCTTAGAGCGAGCAGCAACATGTCATCACCTCCAAAGGATGATGGGGTCATGGTACCCCAAAGCATCCAGAAATGTGTTTATTCCCATTTAAATCATACCTGAGGTACCACATAATAAAGCTTATACCTTAAGGTATTTTTAATATAAACTGGATTCCTGTATTATCCAGGAAAATATATATCTTAAGAATTCTCCCCACTAATTGGGGTCAAGTTCGCCTTGGTAGTGTAATTTTGCCAGGGTAGGGATTGAGGTGGCCAATGATGAAGCATGCCACATTACGTGGGTGAGACCACCTCATCCTAAATCTTTTTTTGATCCTTAAGGGAGACAAGGAGTTAGGAATAGGAATTACCTGCTCTGTCAGTAGATTCACTGCACTAATGATTTATGACTAGCCAATGGGCTACCAGGCCCCCTCCCTTCTGATAACCTCTTCCTGTGTAGTGTGGCATCAGCTATCCCAGAAGGCTCCATTCTGCCCACTTCCACCCTGGCAGAACCCCTCTCTCAGCGTGCAGGGCTCCCTAGACCAACCTAGAGCTGGGGCTACCAGGGGGCTACATGCTCCTGAAAAAAGTTTGTCAACGGCTGTTCCCACTCTTTCCCAAGTGCCAACCCGTCTAACACCTAAACAATAGAGCAGCCCTTCTCCCACGTGTTTGCCATTTGCCCTTCAAAGGCGGCTTCCCAGTTGAAGTTCGCTTTTTGGGCCAACACCCGTCTGGCTTCCTGCCAGGGAGAGGTAAGACCTTTCCCCCACGTAGGCTTCTATTGTGCCCTTTCCTGGAGTTGTTCACACGTCTCCACAGGAGGGCAGAAAGTTGTCTCTGGGACAGGCCCTGCGTGGAACCGGAGTCGGGCACAGGAAACCTTGAGCAACAAAGTGGCAACTTTTCAAAAGTTGCACAAAGCAACAAGTTACATTCATTTCTACATGGGTATCAAGTCTGGCTTAATGTAATGAGTTGTGTTTGATATCAACTTTGGGCGCCCCATTCAGGAGTTAGCACAGTTGAGGGGTCAACGTGTAAGCCTGTATTGGCCAATGGGGCTTCAAGTCCTTTTCATAGTAAAAATTACAATTTTGTGTTTTTACTGCCAGAACATGTAAAACACATGCACTGCCTTTAAATATGTGGCACCCTGCCTTGGGACTGGATAGACCTGCTGTAGGGGTGACATACACACTTTAAAAGAGAAGTTTGGGCTTTGCCATGGCTTTAAATGGCAAAGTCGAGTCAGCAGTGTAAACTGCTCTTCCAGGCTGCCATGGCAGACTGGAACACATGTTGTTCCTTTGTCACACACAAGGTGGTATAACCAGTGCTGCAGTCCCTGAGGTAAACTTCTAATTTACAGGCCCTAGCTACCTGGTGTTACATGTAGTAGGGACTTGCAAGTATGTTAGTTTGCACCAATTAGGTATAAGCCAATTAAGCATACACTTTGTAAAGGTTGCACACCACAACAAGTTATATTCCATTCGACTTGGGCATCAAGTCAGGCTTAATGTAATGAGTTGTTTGAAATCTTACAGTACCAACTTTAGTTGTCCCAGTCAGAAGTCAAGAGGGCTGATATGTCAGCCGATAACTGCACTCGCCATTGGGGCTACTAGCCTTTTTTCTACCTTAAAAATAACTATATTAGGTTTTTACTGTTGAAACATGTAAAAGGTACGTTCCACTTTTTAATACACGACGCCCTGCCTCAGGGCTCGATAGGCCTACTTTAGGGTTGACTTATATATATTGAAAAGGGAGGACTGGGCTTTGCCATGGCTTTAAATAGCAAAGTCGAGTAAGCAGTTTAAAACTGCTCTTCCAATATGCAGTTGCAGACTAGGAGCTGTGTTTTATCTTTGTCTCACCCAGGGTGGCACAACCAATGCTGAGCAAAACCAAAGGGGATGATGGACGGAGTGTTGAACATTGCAAGCACTCACCCCCAGTCAACTGATCTGGGTTTAATCCATCATCATTCTTTAGCTCACTCCGCCACCCCAGTTCAGACATGGCCATATGCAAATCAGTCTGACCCTTTGCCTCATGGGAACAGTCCAGCCCGAACTGCCAAGCCATGTCTTCCCTGGACCGGAAACAAGCATCCTGGGACCGGTTTCGGGTTCATAACCCTCATCAGCCAGGCTATCTTGAATCCAGTGGCAAAGTGAGCAAGGGACCCACGTCTGGGCATACCCTGCCAACTTAGGGCGAACATAGCAAAACCAAAGGGCTCACTTTGCCACTGGATTCAAGATAGCCTGGCTGATGACGGCTGTAAGCCAGAAACCGGTCCCAGGATGCTTGTTTCCGGTCCAGGGAAGACATGGCTTGGCAGTTCGGGCTGGACTGTTCCCATGAGGCACAGGGTCAGACTGATTTGCATATGGCCATGTCTGAACTGGGGTGGCGGAGTGAGCTAAAGAATGATGATGGATTAAACCCAGATCAGTTGACTGGGGGTGAGTGCTTGCAAAGTTCAACACTCCGTCCATCATCCCCTTTGGTTTTGCTACAACCAATGCTGACCCTCTAACTTACAGGCCTTGGGTACCCTTGTACCATATTTTTGGGACTTACAGGTAAGTTAATCTATGCCAGTTGGGTACGACCAATACAACGTGTACGTTTTGGGGTCAGGGCCCAGGCACTGAGGTCAGGTTAACAGGCTTCAGGGCACTCTCAGAGTCAAAAAACCAACAGCATTATTCCAAACCTTTGGGGATGACCATACAAAAGGAGGCATTTACTTACAAGGCTGCGCACCACATTGAAAGTTTCTCAGCTGCCACTACTTGTTATTAACCATTTCCCCTCCCTCTCCCTCCCATGGGTATAAAAAAAGTAATCTCCAAGATCTCCTTACTGCTAAAGTAGACAATACATTTGCTTAAAGCAGGGCTTTAAGTGGGCCGGGTCTCACCGGTGCTGAGCACGGCAGTTATTTTAAGGAGGCCTCGAAACGGGTCTCTATCGGGCTCTGTTTTGTGCTCTGGCACAGGCGGTCCGTTTTTTTCCGGACTGCAGAGACAGCACGCACATCAGTGTGCGTGTGCTTACACTGCTCACTTCTCACTAGTGGAGAAGTTAAGGCATGACGTCATGCCAAGGCGAGCATTGTAGGGGAAGGAAGGGAAATCCTTTAAAGAGAGTCATTTTCACTCTGGATTCCCCTTCTCTTTTTGAAACGCAGGAGCAGCAACATCGCCGTGGTGTCACCAGGGCTTTAAGTGGAAGCTTTTTCAATATTATATACAAGCCATTGTTGCTGCTTATTTATCTTATGCAACTAACAACCATTGACAAAGCCAATAGTCCTGACTTGTTGTAGATATGATGTTACTTGTTGTATCATATATCTGGATGAAGCGACAGAAACAGCAAAATACAAGTCGGGCGGCACACTATGCTAAGCACAGATTTTTAGCATACGTGTTTTAAGCCACGCCCTTAATTACATTGGCCACGCCCCTTTGAGAGACCCCCCAGTTTTTTCATCCCACTTAAAGCCCTGGCTTAAAGAATATCTAGTTGTTCACGCACACATGTTGGCACGCAGGTGCTCTATTTATGGCAGTCATTCTGAGAGTTTGACAAAGAGATGCCATTCCAGCATCTGCGCTAAATAGTACTAGAGCCATTGCACAACTACAAATCGCGAAAAAAGCCCCGCACAAACAAGCACATGATGCGGTCGTCTCCTTTCAGAGCCTCTTCCTTACACTATGGTTCTGCATTTCTAGCCTGATGAAGGTTCTGAGGTTGAGCTGAAACCTTGCCATGTAAGGGGTTGTACGCAGAGTACTTCCTTTGTGTGTAGTGGAGGGTGGGGGCGGACATTCAGCCTATGTCTCCGCTTATTAAAAAGTGTTGAAATTAAGGCATACTTTGGCCAGTTTGAAACAGTGTATTTAACTTTGAAACTTTATACATTTTTTAAAATATACTTTTACCATCCATCCCACTTTTGTTTCATATGATTACATAAAGTTAAGGGACTAGAAAATGTGTTGCCCTGTTGCGTGGGTTTTCATATTCCTTGTCATTCTTGAATTTCAGTTTCACATTTGTCTCGTGCTTTGAATTTGCTTTTACTTCTCTATTTCTTCTTACAACCAACGTGAGGAAGAAACATGTTAAAGCGTTGTGTGTGTTTAAGATGTATATGTTTGTGATGCCTGGTAGCCGAGGTTGTTACATGATGGTTATCTGCTTAATGCAGTTGTATTGTAATGTGCATCGTTTACACTGAGGACTTGAGTTCTTAAAATGATTAAGCTTTCAGCATCAGAGTGCATCCCATCAACACGCGTATCTCCATTGATTAGGTCCTGGAATATTCAAAGGCACGGTGTGGGATTGCTATACTCTACATAATTCAAAGGGAAAGTTACGTATGCACCATATTCTCTCCCTATTTTTATTGTATGCCATTTGAGCTGTCTTGATTCAGCCATTTTCAATCTGCATGTAATTTTTGCATTTTACTCTGTATGTTCATATTTTTCTGTGTGCCAATGTTCCTCACCTCTCCCTTTGAACCTATGCGATTGAGGTTCAGTGCCTGTGCAACTGTGCCCTTCAAATTGTTATTGTGAGTGCTTTTGCATAGCGTGTGCTTACAATTTGCATGATCTGAAGCATCGTTTACTTTTCTGGAATTTTCGTTGACTGGAGTCAAGCTCTGGTACATCAACCACTTTGGACTTATTCTAAAGTATGTTGTGGCGTAGAGGCCTGACTGGCTTCCATATCGATCCCAGTCCTACAATTTAATTGTGAAAGGCCGCAGAGAAGAATTGAAGTCAGAGATTTAGTTAGTTGAAGCAGAAGTATAGTATACATGGAGAACTAATAGACCCAGCGTTCTAAGGCCTATTTGTCCAGCTTGGGTCAGAAAAGGGGAACCTTCTGAAACCAAGATAATTCGGTATTTCCTATCAATACCTGTAGATAAATGGTGTACTATTCTGCACCTGTCTTTTGTATGATTTACATTAAGACGTGTCTAAACAAATTTACCATTAATGAGTGGTAAATGTTTATAATTCTTATTTGCTGCCATTGCCTGTTAATTTCAGGGGCTCTTTCAGTTTTAATGAGTACTTGACAGCAAAGCTTTTTGAAGTGGCAGAATTTTTTAACTTTTTGTACACGTCAAAGGGGAATCAATGGCTGGATGTTTCTGACAGACTTCTAACCGCAGATTCCTCACCTTAGAATATTCTCTAGGCATCAAACTATATCTGGAAAATCATGAGCAGTACCTCTGCGCACCTGTAGGTGTGTCGATTGGCACTGCATTGTGTTAGTCGGCATCAGAGGTGATGTCGTGGTGCCCACATAAGCGCCACCCTGGTGCTCTGACATCAGTTCCTTTCTTTCCGCATCAACAACCCAGATCCGGAGAGATACCTCAGTCATTTTTTGACCACTTTTTTTTTTACCTTTTGACAAATCTTTTTTGAGCTTTGTTCCCAGTTTGCTAGGGACGTGTCTCCAAACAAAACCATAGTGTTTAAACCATGTGGAGAATGCCACTGACAGATGTTGGTCTCTGTCCCACACTTGGTTGGCCTGGGGCGAGCCATGACCCCAAAGCCTGCTCCGTCTGCAAATCCATGATTCCCAAGGCAATTAGCGAGTGGGCATTGAAGCTCTTGGCGGCACAGCGGAAGAAGGCTCTGTTGTGATCCCACTGTTGTGAAGAAGTTGGGTGTATTATATGGTATGGTTGTGCAACCTCACGGTGTAATACACTTACCAACCCCTTTAGTACCCTTAGGTTTCGTTTGCCAGACCTTCAGCTAAACCCTGGGTATCTGTGACTCTGAGCAGCAAGTCTTATGCAAAGTAGCAAGTGTAAAGCATTTCAACAGCACCAAAACAATTGAAGAAGAAATCGACAATACACCAAAGATATCCAACACCAATTTACAAAAATAGACTGTATTTTTATGTAATTTTAGACACCACAATGAAAAACATTCACTGAAGGGTTCCAAAGATAAAGAATGTACAAGGTATACTAAAATAGATTATTTCACTCAACCACGAGCAACCACTGGCAAATCCAATTAATTTGACACTTAGAATCTTTTTCACCAAAAACTTTGGCTAATTGGAATGCGGTTAGAGACACCTAGATGACCAACTCCAGTAGGGAGCCATTCAGGGGGCCCAGCAAGGTCCTCAGAGACGGTGACGTCAGTAGGTGAAGCAGTTCTCAGTCAGTTCCAGGCACCATTATCCGTTGCAGGTCTTTCCTAAGGTGGTGGTCCTGATGCAAGGGATGAAGGATGCTGAAGTTGCTCAAAGGATGCTGTGGAGGAGATGTGGTTGTTGGGGGTCTTGCTGTGACAACTCCTCGGTCCACAAAAGAGATGAGGCGGTCCCGGTCTCAAAATCAACGTTCCTTGAAGACAAACAAGATTGCATGCAGTGAAAATACATTTAATATAAGTGATCCCAGGGCAGGGGCTCCAGGCCGTTGTGTTGTATGTGACTGTAGTCAAACGTTCCCATGGAGAACTACTAGACCCAGGTGAAACAGGCAGGGGTGTCGCTTCAGGGGTTGTTTGTGGTGTGACCCCCTGCAAAACAATCATGGCTTGGTAGATGGGTCTGCTATGTCTGTGTCGGTTTTTCTTGTCGTTCTCACTTCATAAAGAGCTCTTAACTTGTTCATTTTGTGAGGCAAAAACTTAAATATATAGTGACTGGTTTACCCAAACAAATTGTAAATCTACACCCGTAGAAATAGTCCCTGAACGGGTGCAAAGATGCTGCTTTTTGAAATTCACAAACATTGGCAGAAGTAGGCTTGGAAAGCTGTGTCAGACTCAGGTTTCAGGCATACTATCAGCTATCAAACCCCCAAAAGGTGATGGGATGAATGCTTGCAAATAGTATAACCAGTCGCAATCACTCTGGGTAGCTTTACAAACAATCGTTTTTTGCCCACTGTGCCACTCTAGACAGAGCCCCGCCTAATGCAAATCCTGACCTTGGTCATATTGGGAACAGTCTATCCAAAACCTTGGTTATTTCAAACGTCCACCATGCAAGCCCTCTGCTTTTTTTTAGTTATGAAATTGAAGAGTCCCAACTCCCCGAATCTAAATGACTGAGCAATGCCCCAGAGAATATGGAGTCTGAAAAGGTCAAGATAGTAAGAAGAAACGTAATGACTCTTTATTTGGCACTGCTTGCAAAAGAGAAATTGATGCTATATAAGGAAATGTTACTTATTCGTAATCAGAATGAATCGTCATTAAAGTTATAAATACTGATTATCCAGCCCAAATGCAGGAAATTGGAGCACTTTAAAAATAAGTTATCTTCCACAAAAACTTATTTACCCACGTGTCTAGATAAAAAAATGTTAACTGAATTATTTCTTTTTTAATTTAAAAGATTGGCAAATACAACTAAAAACTGAAATAATAAAACTAAAACTGAAGAGCTGTTTTCAATACTCGTAAACAAGAAAACTGAGAAAATAATGCATTGATTCAGGGCTAAATGGGCAGCAATATTAAACAAGCTGAAAAGGATTGGAAGTTATTGGTGGAACATATGAATTTAATGGCAAAAGAAAGGTAAAGGATATAAAGCTAGCTAAATATGTTGCACAGAGAGGCCTGCCCTATGGGTGGATGTAAAAATCCAAAGAGTAGTGCTTCGCAAACATATAGACCTGTCTCCAGGTGGCCACTTTGTAAATTTTGCTAATGGGCACGTGGCACATGCATGTACAAGATCGTAAAGCTGCTTTTCCACCTGTGGAACAAGCCTTGGGTGTACGTTAAAGGGGCTTGTTAGCCTATTGGGAATAGGTTATGCATGAAGGGATCCATTTAAAAACTTACTTTTTAGATCTTGCTGGGCTAGGACGGATAGGTCCATAGTTTTTTTTTTTTTTTTTATATTTGTTTATTGAAATTTTAAAATAACATAACAAAAATCACGTATACAATTTTCATATCGTTTTCAAACTAATACCATCAATCTCTTGATCATTTGTGGGCAACGCTCACATAATAACAGTATAGTGGTTTAGCGGTCGCGCCGATCCCCACCTCATCTTTGTCACTTGTATTAAACAATGCAGTTTGCGTGATCGCATAAAACATTAAAGGAAACTTATCGTAACAAAATTAACTATAATCGTTGTCTCCGGGAGGATATCCACCTACTCAGGAGAACACACCCCCTTGTCACTCCACAGGGGGGAAAAAAAATACTACTCTGGGGTTAGGGGGAAAGGTGAAAAAGTGTAGAAAGGGGAGAACAGGGAGAAACCAGGCAAGGGCTCGCCTCCAGCCATTGCCCCCATCGACCCAATTCCCAAAAACCAACGGGGGGCCTCCCTCTCAACGTCTCAGGCTCCCCACACGCTACTCTGCTGGCTCCCTCATTTCTCCCCCAGCCACTGGGTCCAAGTCATGCCGCGTCTCCCAAGCTCTCAAAATGTCCCCCCAGGGCTCCGCATAGGGTCTGCGCCGCTTTAGTGAGTCTGTCTTCCGCAATCAAAGTTGCTCTTCTGCCCGGGCCCAACTAGAGACGTCTACCTCCCAGGCTGACACCAGCGGGGGGGCCGCTGCTTTCCAGCGGAGGGCTATCCTCCGTTTGGCCAGAAGTAGGGCCAAATCCACAAATCGATGTCCCAGCTTACGTGCCTTAGGTCTCGGGAACAGGCCCAGTAGGCACACTTCCGGGTTGCATGAGAGGTTACGATCCAGTACCGCATTAACCATCCCCATCACTGTACTCCAGTATGTGGAGAGTCCAGGGCAGGACCATAGCAAGTGGTCAAAATCCGCATCCACTAATGAGCATCGGGCACAACCCTGAGCCACTCTTTGATAAACCGTGTTCAAGCGGTGAGGAGTCAGGTAGGTTCTGTGGAGAATGTTAAATTGGAGCACTTTAAAAGCCGTATTCCTGGATACCCTCTTCGGGCTCGATAACGCTTTCTGCCATTCCTTGTCCGTCAAGGGGCGACCCACCGAACCTTCCCATCTCCCCCGTAGCACTAGCAACGGCTGCGGGGGATATTCCCTAATTGCCATCTAAAGCCATTTAATCAGGTGTCCCGCGGAACCCAAGGTCAGCACAGCCTCCAGAGGCGGGTGTGTGTCTGGTTCGGTCGTGGCAACCCCCCAAAGTTCTATCATTGCTCTTCGGAGCTTGTGATAGTTCAGAAATTGGCCCGGGGAGTTCATGATGTTCCAAAAATCCGTAAGGGGAGCCATTCCTTGTCCCTGTAACATTCACCCAACGTCCGTAATCCCACCTCCTCCCAGCCTCTCAACTGCCGACGCGTGAGCGGGGGACCCCTCCCCGCCTGTGGTACTCCCGCCAGCGGAAGGCATGGGGCATAAAGTGGCGTTCCCTTTGTACGGGCCACACACCTGTCCCAGCAACGTACGGCCACAGACAGCAGCACCCCCATCTGCGGAATCGCCTGTCGACGGTCCAGAATCCTCGGCAGCAACCTGGCCAATATTGCACTTTCCGGCAGGGGGAGCGTAGCCAACTCCCGCCCGCCTATCCACCTAGTCAACCATTGGAGTTGAGCCGCTAGGTAATACGCCTCGTAGTCCGGGGCCCCGAATCCGCCGTCTCGGAGCGGAAGGCATAAAGTCCGTAAGGACACTCGGTTGCGGCCTCCATCCCATATCAAATCCCTAAGGAGCCCATCCAACATACGGAACCATGCTTTGGGAATCACCACAGGCAAGTTCACAAAATAGTATAGTAGCCGAGGGAGGACTATCATTTTCGACAAGGCTATCCTGGCCATGATTGGTAATTTAAGCGTACGCCAAAAGGCCACCTGGGATCGCAAGGCTCCCACCGCACCCCCAAGATTACCGTCAAACAGATCCGCCGGCGTATGGTAGACCCGGATCCCCAGATATTTGAAAGATATAGGCGCCCACGTTAAATGTGGCGGCAAGGTCAAAGGTCTATCCATTGTAGCGTAATGGGTACACAAAGGTCTTACCACCATTCACCTTCAATCCAGAGAGCTGGGTGAAGTCTGCTAGTATTGTCAAGACCTGGCTGACCCCCTTCTGGCCCTCCCTCAAGTATATCAGCACATCGTCTGCATAAAGTGAGACGATATGCGGAGTCCCGCCGAGGGTTACCCCGAGCCTCTCCCCCGCCTGTCTCAGGCGGGCCGCCAAGGGCTCCATGGCCAGCGCAAAGATGAGCGGCAACAGGGGGCAGCCCTGTCTCATCCCCCTATGTATAGGATATGAGGACGAAATCGCATTGCCTGTACGTACACGCGCTGCGGGATTCTCATAGAGCAGCCTGACCCACTGAATCCAGCCCTCCCCCATCTGCATGGCCCCCATGACAGCAAAGAGAAAATCCCACCGCAGTGAGTTGAAGGCTTTTTCCAAATCGATCGCCACGACTACCGCGTCAGGATAGTTCTGCAAATCTGAGTGAAACATAACATGGTAGAGTCTCCTGAGATTGTTCGATGTGGACCGAGCGGGAATGAAACCACTTTGGTCTGGATGCACTAAAGCACACATGTGCGGGAGTAACCGCAGGGCCAATGATTTGCTGAGGATCTTAAAGTCCATGTTCAGCATGGATAAGGGCCTAAATTCCGTCAGACTGGGATTCTCCGATTTGGTTTTGGGGAGTGGAACCACCAACGCCTCCCGAAGCGTCTGGGGAAGACTCAAGTCCTGGAATGCAGCCGCGTACATTCTCACCAACTGGGGGCCAAGGTGTCCATGTAGGCGCA
This sequence comes from Calotriton arnoldi, assembly GCA_963921515.1. Taxonomy (NCBI): domain Eukaryota; kingdom Metazoa; phylum Chordata; class Amphibia; order Caudata; family Salamandridae; genus Calotriton; species Calotriton arnoldi. Next base: position 768,436 of record CAWUFW010007344.1, on the reverse strand, counting down.
ATAAAACTCGGCCGGCAGGCCGTCTGGGCCTGGGGTTTTCCTCTGGCCATTTCCCTGATCGCTGACCTAACTGCACCCACCCCGACAGGTGCCGCCGTCTCGGGTAGCCTGGTTCAATTCGGAGAGATGACACTCGGCTAAGTACTCCTGCGCTTGGGCTTCACGCCACGGCCCCGGCAACCCATAAAGGCTTGCATAGTATGACTTAAAGGCTTCATTAATCGTTTTCGGATTGACAAGTATTTCACCGTGCAAATTGGTGACACTCGCTATGGGTGCTCCTCTGAGCACAGGTTTAATCAACCAGGCGAGCAGCTTCCCCGCCCTACCCCCCTCACTATGTTGTCGGGCCCGGTATGCCTTGGAGTCTACTGCCCTCAACCTGCCCCAAGCAGCATTGTAGCGGGATTGCAATTCTGCCCGTTGGGCCCGAGTCTGGTCCCGCCCCCGTGTTTCTATCTAAGTCCAAGAGCTGGGACTCCAGGTCAGTTAGCTCCTGAGTTATCAGGCGTCGGGTCCCCACCGCCGCACCTATACAATGCCCCCTCACCACCACCTTACACGCCTCCCATTCCGTAAGGGGGGACTCCGTCGTACCCTGGTTAGCTAGGAAGTAGTCAGTTAGCACCCCCAGGAGACCCTGGCTGAATCCATCATCCCCAAGCAGTGAGGGGTCGAGCCTCCAGCTCGGGATCGGGGCCCTCTCCAGTATCGGGGTGAACCTAACCAGAAGGGGGCTGTGGTCGGATAAGGTTCTGCCCAAATATTCAACACCAGCCAACAGGGGGGACAGTGTCGTCGAAGCCAGGAACATATCAAGTCGGGTATGAAGGTCATAAAGATGGGAATAGTAAGAATATTCCCGGCTTCCGGGATTATGTAGTCGCCAGATATCCTGCAGATCCCAACACTCTAACCAGCGCCTGAAACCCCCGGCCGTTGCAGCTGCTACAGTGCCTCTCAATGGGGGTGTGGATAGGTCCCAGGTGATATCATGCACACAGTTAAAATCCCCCCCTAAAAACACATTCTCCTGTGGAAATCCTGACAGGACCCCGGACAATCGATCTAAGAAAGAAATCTGCTCCCTGTTGGGACCATACACACATCCCAGCGTAACCTCCCTTCCCTTCCAAGAACCGCAAGCACCACATATCTGCCCTCGGGGTCCACCGCCTTCCGGATAAGCCGAAAGGGGACTCCCGGTCTAATCCATATCAACACCCCTCTCGAAAAGGCTGAATATGTGGTGGCAAAGAGCTGTCCCCTCCACCTTCGACACAAGCCGGAAGCCGCTCCCTCAGTAAGGTGGGTCTCCTGGAGGAGCACCACCTGAACGCCCCGGCGTTTGATGTAATTGTATATAGCATATCTTTTAGCCGGTGACCCCATGCCCCTAATGTTCCAGGTCATACATTTAAACCCCTCCATTCTGTTCTCAAGGCCAGCCATGTAAATTCCCCATGAAGCCCCCCACCCCCCAGAGCAATCCAAAATGTAGTGCACCCTCCCAGCGGCCGACAACAAAATCCCACAGAAAAAACTTTCCAACCCTGGAGCGGCATGACAACGGTCAGCTGCCCAAACAAGCAAACCAAATAGTCAATGGTGTTTCACACCTAATCGGAAAGATCCAAGGCTAACAGCCCTAAGACCCCCAGGGGGGCGTTGCACTCAGAGCGATCGGAAAAACTCTCCGCTGTGTACAACTGTCGCCGCAGCCCTGAAGGACTGCCCCGGGCCATCCCCGGCGGCCCCTGCCAGGGGGGCCCCCCCATCCACCTCCCCGCACATCGGCCCACCCTGCGAGCTCATCATCTCCCAGTGTCAGCTGCCTCAATCGCCCCCCCCGGACAAAGAAAGGAGAGAGATCAGCAAAACACACACATGGAGGTGGAAACTTGTGCAAATCCCCCGTACGTGCCAATCAAGACTACATGTCATTAGATATCTGTGGGGTAACCACCGGGAGTGTGCAACTCAGGGCCTGCGAGGCGTCGGATCCAGACTCCTCCTCTCCATACTTTGCCTCCGAGTCTCTCTCTGAGGAAGAGGCGCCACTGCACATTATTTGAGCCACGGCTGCCAGTACCTCTGCCCTCTCAACCGCTGTTCTGTCCGGGCTCGGTCTCTTAGGCCTGGTCCGCTCACGCCGGCTCCGGGGGCGCTTCCCTGGGGGGTCTGCACCCGCTCCAGTCGGGCGGCCAACCGCACCGGGCCTCGTGCGGCCTTCCCCTTTATATGCTTCCAACCAGTCCCAGGCCTCTTTCGGGTCGTCGCAAAAGCATGTGTTCTCATCCAGCATGATCTTAAGCCGGGCCGGGAACATCAGGGAGTATTGTATCCCCACCTCGCGCAGAGCCCTCTTGACCTCCAGAAAGGAAAAGCGTCGTCGCTGCACCTCCTGGGTATAATCCGGGAAAAGTGTGACTTTACAGTTTTCTACTGCAAATGGGCCATTGCCCCTCGCTCTCTGGAGCAGCAAGTCTCTGTCGCGGAAGTGGAGCAGTCTGGCCACTACTGTACGAGGCGGCCGGCCATGCGCCGGAGGGCGGGCAGGGACCCGGTGCGCCCGCTCCAAGGTGTAGAACGTGGAGAGGCCCTGGGGTGCCACGGCTTCCCGCAGCCAGGTTTCTAGGTAGGCCACCATGTCTCGGCCTTCCACCCCCTCCGGCAAACCCACCACCCGCACGTTGTTCCGCCTGTTGCGCCCTTCTGCGTCTTCCGCTCTCCTTTCCAGCTGGAGTATCCTGGCAGAAAGGTCCCCCACTTGTGTGGTCAGTGCATGCTGGGCAGGTGTTATCGTGTCTAGGGTGGCTTCTGTCTGTTTCACCCGGTCAAGCAGCTTGGCATGCTCCGCCCGCAGCAGACCCAGGCCCGTCGCCACAGTACTGATGTCCCGGTGGAGCGTTTCCTTCGTGTCCGTTATGGCGTTGAGGATTTTGGTTAACTGCTCGTGCACATGCACCTCCGGCTGATCCGTTTCGGGGTCCCGTGGGGCCGAGTCCAACTTAGTGTCCTCTTGCTCCATGGAGGGGCCTGGTTGCTTCCCCCTCGGTTTCCCCATGGCTAGTGGACTCCGCGTGTACCACCTGAGCCTGTGGCCACACACCTCTAAGCGCCGCAGGGGTTTCCGCCGCGTCCGTCCACCCCAGCCACACCTCGGCCGGTGCTCATCCTCCGCTGTAGTCGCGCTGGGTCAGCCCAGTGGGTAACCCCCATGGGGGAGCTCCCGTTTCAGCGTTGCAACCCGGCGTCCGGGGGCTCTGCCTCCGGGTTCCCCCGTCTCTCCTCAGCACACCTTCTTCTCTGCACTGGGTGGAAGCGGGCCCGCAATCAATACCCAGTGAGCGAGGGCTCTGCAGAAACCCCTATTTGCCTATCGAAAAAACAGAAATTTGAAAGATTTAGGGGCATATTAGCAATGCCTGGCGATAATTATCGCAAAGCGCAATTATCGCTTGGATAATTATCGCCAGGCATCGCCGGTTTCTATCGCGGAGTTAGCGTGCAATCAGCAATGCTAATCTCCAAAGCGATAGAAACCTTGAGAACAGTGTGAATATCGCCTGAAAACAGGCGATATTCACACTGTTCCCCAGTTCTGCTTGCTGATAGTGCGAGGGGACTTAGCCATGTAATCCACCTCTCATTGGATTACATGGCTAAGTCAGGGTGGGACCTGGTGTTAGCAAACCAGCGCTAAACGTGTTTAGCGCTGGTTCGCAATCACCGCCCCTGCCTCGCTGATAGGCGTTAGCGACCTCAGCGACTGTTTCCAGTCGCTGTTAGGTGGGGAACGCCTACTTTGCATGCCATTAGCGATAAATATCGCTGGCATGCAAAGCGGCACCCAACCCGGTCGCTATCGCCTACAAGCTGTCGCTAACAGCAGTTAGCGACAGCTTGTTGATAAGGCGATAATATTATCGCCGCTTTAGCGGGAAAAAGTCCCGCTAAAGTGGCGATAATCGCCTTGCTAATATGCCCCTTAATTGTCAGATCACGCATGCCTATCAAAAATGAGCCAATACAGAGAAGTATTGAGGGCCGTTTACCGGTTCAAGGGAATTTTAAATGCGGGAACTGTAAAGTGTGCCCTTTGGCTATGGAAACAGACAAACTAGTTTTTAATGGCCAAACAATTACATCTGCTGGAATTACCAACTGTAAAACTAAAAATATAGTTTATCTGTTGATATGCCCCTGTAATCAAGGTTATGTCGGTGAAACTTCGCGGACTTTAAATGTTAGATTGACGGAACATAGATCAGCAATCCGCACTAAAAAGTTATCGTCTCCTATGGTATTGCATTTTATGGAAAATAACCATACACCGGACGACATTCGTTGGTTTATTGTGGAAAGAATTCAAATTAGGCAAGGACAATGTGCTGAATCCATTAGAAAGAAACGAGAAGTTTTTTGGATTATTCTATTAGACACGTTTAATAATGGGTTAAATTTAGAGATGCCATGGGAACAGGCTATTCTGTAGTCTTTGACGGTTCCTTTTATATGCATCCGTTATTAGTACTATCCTTTTCCTGGTGATGACCATCATTTATGTTCCATTATTTTGCTGACTATGTTCCATGATGACCATCATTTATGTCTTATTAGTCCATTGCCCCTACCTATACTTAGGTGACAATGGTGCCAACATATAGATTATTGCGGTATTTTCAATTGTTGATAACGATTAATGTTACATCTACCTACATTTGGGGCTCAATGGTGCCAACCCTTCATGTTATATCACCTTATTGCCTCTATCCAACTTTTAGCGGCAGTATTGTTAACATGTATATCCACTTACTTACACCATTGTTGTAATATCAACAACCAGCATTGACTGCTTATGGGTCAGCTTTTTTATAATAATAACGGGATCGATATATTATTATTGTTTTTAATTTAGATAAATATTTGAGTTTACTAAATAGATTAACTGCACTTTGTGTTTTTTTGATATTTCTGCTATCAATAATACTCTTTTCTTGGGGTCTTTTATGTTCTTTATATACATGGACTGATATCTTACATTCAGATAGCATTGCTTGCTTTATCTGATAATTTATACTCATAGTATTTAGAGTCCTTCATTAATTTTCTTATTCTCGATTTAGGCATAATATAGAGCAATTGTTTATTAAAAGAACATTAAGCCCGTTTGTACACGTAGTTCCATTTTTATTTCATCCTAATATATGAAACCGGAAATAGGGTTATTATGTGGCAATTCCTTTTGGTAATCCTTTTTGGCAATTCCTGTCGTCCTAATAGTCGGCATATATAACAAGTATGTGGCAATTCCTGTCGTCCTAATAGTCGGCACATATAACAAGTATGTGGCGCACCTTTTTTGTCCATCGTAAGGTCTTGAACCCGACGGAAGGTCAAGGTAGCCATTTAGCTTTACATCTAGTACTTGCTATACTAATATGGCGACTGACATTCGTAGATGCAGCCCGTCTTCTTTTTATCTTAGTCCGCTTTCTACCACCTTTGTTAATTAGGCGTAATGCGCGCCAAAATCGCGGACGATACAAATAGACCCGTTAGAATCAGTAGTATTGAGCGAGCAGGAGCCACACCATTGACGAGAGTGTTGTCATCTGTAGGTAAGCACGTAACCTATACAGGGCTAGTATGGTTATTTAAAATACTAAACCTAACTATAGCCACTATAATTAATAAATCTTATGTTATATTCATAGTATGGAAACCCCCGGGACTTAAGGACGTCATCCCTTTATGGTAGACATATTTTCATTATGGAAAGGAGTCCCCTTTTAAAAACAAGAAGTAAGTAACATCGTAACGTTTGCGTTTACCAAGAAGATAAAAAGTATCCATCTGATAATTTTAGCAGACGAAAATATGTTTCATATTTTATTCTTTCAGATATAATCTTCGCAGCTGAAAGATAGAAACTATACGATATAGGATTCATTTTGGACCTTTTAAAGTAAGCACATTGCCCGTGTCCAATTAATCAGCCATTACTTGTTCCATATCGTTATTTTTACTTACTTAACGTCCCATGTCATTGTATATATATATATTTTTTTGTTAGATTCATTTAGTTCGGGGGTGTTCCAGCAGTACGTTCCTAAAACTTACCTCGGCTCATCCACCTATCCAACAACTGTACAGATCGTGGTCTACATCACTTTATTTGATGGACTGAGCGTGTATTTTCTTATAATAATGTATGACATCAACTCAGTAAGTCTTTTTAGCCTCATTACTATTACCACATATACATTGCACAATTAATAATTAATACCATATTGAATGGAATCCATTCTTGTTTTAGATTCTTTTGCCATCATGAGGAACAACCCTTTTTCTACATCTGCAATAACTGATTGTAGTAATACAGTTTGCCTTTGGTAGCACAATACCATTATTGTTTAACATAAGTAATTATCTTGGATATCTAGTTTTGGAAATGGAGGTTTATTGCAGAAACGATCTGTTTAGGTATTCAGATTACCCTTTTGAGGTAGTTTAGTTTATGGTGGGAACCAATTAGTTATTGAAAAGAAAGTTGGTTAATCCTACATACCACCTATCTTCATAGCATGTTATAAATGAGGTTTAGATCGTTCCCGCATTGAATACCCCTCAAGAACGAAAGTGGCCACCCCATTATTCTATCTTTAGCTATTTAAGTTACTTTACTAATCAGCAATATTAGAGTTCCGGTAGGGTACCACATGTCCATGTTTTTTAATTGGGGCACCGTATTCTTTGTCTATCAAATTCGCGTCTTTATTCTGGCTTTAGGTGATTCTATTACAATTAGGATCTTATGACAGTTTCTATCTTCTTTTCCTCCCCTTTTTTCATGTTCCTATTCAGTTATTTTTATTATTATTTTTTCTAATTCTTTCACTCTGTAAGGGCAGAGTCGCTACATTGTTTAGAAACCTGAATGAAGAACTTATTATTAAATGTATTATAATATATATCAGATATATTGATTTTTGTGAATGAATGTATATACATGTACAGAAGTTGTCATTTGATATTCACATATGTTTATTGATCGTCTATGATACCATTCTTTTCATCTATTTAGAAATAATACTCATTATGAGAGGTAATTCTTACATTCTAGGGTTATGTTTATATTTATATAAAAATTGCACTTAAAATGTATACTGTTAATAGAAAGATGTAACTACAATTCAATTTCTTTGTGTCTTATTTAGTTTGTCTCGCTATAGACGGTTTCCTGACGAAGGCAGAAGTGCCGAAACGCGCGTAGTTGTCATCTACCGCTAGCCTTCATCAAACTTGTCAAATTTTATATGAAAGATTTAAGTACTGTTTGTAATATGTGGATTGATTTTTTGTCACCTTATGTATAATTCATATGTGTTTACTTATTCATGTAAAGAATTCTTACATTTACGTATATTTTTATAATTGATTAAGAAAAAAACAAATACATCAAAAAAGAGATTAAATAACTAAATAAAATATTTTTATAATAAGAAACCAGAATATATGTTTTTGTCTATTGTTATTAGTGGTACTCTTTGTGGTTACACGTTTCCATGATGCCTAGAATGTTTGTACCCTAGAATCGATTGAAAGCTTGTTATAGTTCCTTTACCTAATAGTACCACCTGAGCCTGTGGCCACACACCTCTAAGCGCCGCAGGGGTTCCCGCCGCGTCCGTCCACCCCAGCCACACCTCGGCCGGTGCTCGTCCTCCGCTGTAGTCGCGCTGGGTCAGCCCAGTGGGTAACCCCCACGGGGGAGCTCCCGTTTCAGCGTTGCAACCCAGCGTCCGGGGGCTCTGCCTCCGGGTTCCTCCGTCTCGCCTCAGCACACCTTCTTCTCTGCACTGGGTGGAAGCGGGCCTGCAATCAATACCCAGTGAGCGAGGGCCCTGCCCCGGGTCCGCTCAGTCCCCCTTCTGCACAGCACAGTGCCCAAGAGTCTCGCACCACCCCGTACCTTCTTCTCCTCACTTCTCTCCTCCCGAGGAGCTGGTCGCACCACGCTGCAAGCCCGGCAGAGGGGTGCCCCACTCCAACTGCTGATCAATCCAGGTCAGACAACCTCCGTTCCGGGTCCCGAAATCTAGGACCTCGCTGCTGGCACCAGGCACACGCTTCTGCCCCACCGCTCCCTCTGGACTTTCCCATACTGTGGGCGAATGCGGCCCCGCTTGGAGTTGCTCGCGGGGGTTTGCCACCGCCTCCTCCCTCTGCAGCGGGCTCACTCTCCGATTACCGGGGCTGCCAGTCAGCCCAGTCGCAGCCCCGCGGGGCGCCACGCACCTCTCGCCCGTTAGGGGCCTTTGCAGCGTCCACCAGTCTGGTGCGCCTCCCCTCCGCTCTCCTCTGGGGCTCCTCCGGGGCTCACCTCAGGCCAGCGGCCGCACCCGGGGTCTCCTCTGGCGCCACCTCGATCCGGCCCGACGCCCTCCGCTCCGGCGCTCCAGCGCCCCGCGGCTCCGCCGCCGTGATGCAGGTCCGCACCAAGGCACGCTTAGGCACACCAGCCTGTCCCTGGACGCCCCCGGCACCACACGACCGCCCCGCTGCCCAGGGCTCTCTGCTCTTCACTGTGCGGGCCTCTCATCCAGGCTCGCCTTAACATGGCGCCGCCATCTTTGCCTCACCACCGGCGTCGTCTTGTAGGACGAAATGAAGACTCCGCAGCCACTTCTCGCACTCCCCGAGTGCCGAGTCGTGTGCCTTACGGTGACAGGAGGGGGGGCCCCCCAGCGCCGCCCCCAGGTCCGGCCGGTAACACAGTTAGCTCGGAGAAATGGCGAGGCTCGGCGCGGAGCTAAAAGCTCACGCGTCCGCCATCATCCGTGTCTTGGCCACGCCCCCGGATAGGTCCATAGTTAACCACTTTCATTATTTTCTGATGTCTGTTGTTTTGTGTAAATAATATGGAATGGGTTCCATCATGTGGAGAGCTTTTTGCTTGTAGGAAGTTGTTTTCTGGTAATAGGTGGGCAGTGAAATGGTCTACTCGAAATGAAAATCCGAAAAAATGAGAAGGAAGGCTTATATAGCTATTTTCCTGATAGCATATGGCTCCCCAGAGTATAAGAGCTGAATTTTCTGAATCCCACAGGCAGAGGTAATGGCCACTACCACAGGAGCTTGTGCTGGAGAGTTTACGCATTGGTTCAAAACGAGGTCTCACCAGTTCAGAGAGCTCCATTTTCAGTATCTTTGGAGGAGTAAGAGGAGGTTTCCTAGCAGGGTAGGCAAACGTGTTTTTGGGCCGCTCGAAGAAGTCTTTAATCCCAGAAATTGTGAAAAAGATTTCTAAGAGAACTTGTTCTTAAGCTGCATCAACAGCTTAGTATTGTAAGGAGATGTCGGTGCCTGACAAAATCATATGTTGTGTATCTGGCATATGAAGGGGGTCTGGGAACAACCACTGGCCATCTGACTCATTTAAGATACACCTGGCATGCTTCAGCTTGATGAGGGTGTATGGTATCAATAGCATGGGAAGAAATGCTTAAAGACACATCCTCTCCAACTGACCTAGTCCTGTAGAACTGAATGTGAAGTCTAGGCATTCTTTTTGTTTGCAACTGTTAACATATTCATTTGTGGGAAATCTAGTTGTTGACAGATGAAAGCTACTACATTGTCATTCTGGGCTAATGGTTATTATGCACTTCTGCATTCTAGACACCTGTTAAATTGTCTGCTATAAATAAGTTTACCCAAACAATGCCAAATGGATTGAGATTCATTCTATACAGTCCTCGACCTTGTTGTTCCTTGTTTATTCCAATATACTTGTTGTATTGTCTATTTTGGATGAGAATCAACTTGAATGCTGCTTATAGGAGGAACGTCTTTAGGGCAGGATTGACCACCTTCAGCTACAAGAGGTTAGGGCGACCTCCTGACCTCCAAATATCTTGCCATTCTTTCAGTCTTGCTTTTTAGATACATCTCACTTACTAATCTGATGAAGAAAATCCGTTGTTTTATGAAACTTTAGTTTGTGGCTTTCTGGTGCAGCGAATGTTATGCAATTTCATTCATACCCATTCATCCCATAGAATTTTAGACTGGTCTTTAATACACAGTCTAGATGTGGAAAAGGCGGGTATGCTGGCCGTGACCTGGCTTGAACATTCTGACACATCAAAAAGCACAATGAGTCCAAGAGAATCGAGTGATACCGTGAAACTGGTTTTGAAGACATTGTTGTGTCAATAATTATTCATGAAATCCCACATATGTCTACCACTGAAGACACAAACAGTCCTGCAAAACTATGTAATGTCACACTGTTATACGTTACAAAGCAAGTGGCCTCTCTGGATGTGTACACAACTATACGATTTAAAACATGAAATAAACAGCACACAGCTGTGCTCAGCCATTACATCAACTTTTGAAGGACCTGGGTGTGTCATTCCGCAAGTATGTGGATACACACAAGGTAAATTTAAACTTATTTCAAAAGAGACACATACACCCCTTCATACAGCCCATTGTTCAGCCAGAATGGAAAAGAACACCACTAGATAGATCCAAGAGCACCTGAAGCTAAACCATCTCCTTTGATATTTGCCTGGTAGTTTCAGGGTCCCTAGCTAGCCTAAACCCAGACAGATAGTCACAGAGAGGAACTCCTGTTGTCCCTCGACGATAACAGAAACTCGGCCCTCCTACTCTATGATCTCCCAGCAGGCTGTGCCGCCCTAGGCTATGACATCTTGCAGACTAGGCTGGAACGGTGGCGCCCACTGTCAACTGGATATATTTTTTCTCTGATGTCGAAGCCAATTGGTCTGTATTTGGTACACAGACTCGCCACCTTGACGTGGTGCACCACAGTGGTTCTCCTTATCCTGTCTACTTTTAAATATCTGCACAGATCTTTGGACCATTTGAACTTCCAGTTGAAAAACACATTTCCACTAGAAGAAGGAGTTCCCTTTGCTTGACTGTAGTGAAAACAAGGTCTTGATTCTGGGCGCAAATGAATCCATCTCAATCCCTTGTGTATGTCATCCATTCTAAGCACACCTCCATCCACCACTTTGAAAATACGGAACCTGAGAGTCAAATTCAATGCAGTAATGTCGTTCATTCTCCACACTGCGTCTCCCCCTTTTCGTACTTTTGACCTCACTGTATTGGCAATAAACAACTGCAGGAATACACGATGCACTGGATGTAGACGTAGTAGCGGGAATCTTTAGTCCGCTTCTCGTTTCACAGCGAGTTACTTGCCTAACCATTCCCCCACAGTTCTTTTCCTTCCCCTCTTTTAATAAGAAAAGACGAAGTAGCGGGATACAACAGATCGCTGTTGCTTTACAGCGAGTTAATTACCCACCTGCTCCTGCACAGTTGTTGTTTTCTCTTTTTAAGAAATAATAACTTTCCTGTGAACAAGATTATCTGATGCCGGTACGCCAGGCACGCCTAGTTATATTTACTCAACACCGCACACAATTGAAACAACAGGACTGTCGTACCTTTCGACATCTAATGGAGAGATTTCTCCCCTTGTAAGACTGTGCACTTTACTCTTTCTGTTTCTCACTATCTAGCTGGTGATTTAGTCTCCATTTTTAGCTATACTTGTTGCTACACCCCGACTTCATATACGTTGTTAACGTCCCTACCTTTTTCAGACAGGTTGGAGACGCACCTGCACCTTGAGCACCTATGCCAAGGATAGCTGAGGCACTATACCCGACTTTTGTAGGTAAATGCCCCTTTCAGACATCAGTTCATGGTGTCTTGTAAACTGGGTTCTATTTCTTTATTTCCCCACTGCCAGAGGATCACCAGGTGGTCGTTGGGGGTTTCTCTTACACACATGTACAGAGTAACTGTGTTGATATATTGTATTGCAAGATCAAAGTAGAAGGCTGAGTTGAGATCTGTTCAAAATTCTTAAAATTGTATGGTATGTTGTTTGTGTTCCTAACGGGCATTACCAGTGATTCCACCATCTTGAAAACCTTGGATCACTGGTTTTGTATTTAATGAATATACCTTATTAATGCACTTTCTTTTGTATATACCTCCTTCACAGCAGTAGCTCATATTGGATTCTGAAGAAAGCCACAACACTCACTAGGTCATTGGCTGAAACATGTCGATCTTAGCACAACACAACTGGGTCTAATGGTTCCGTTGTGTCCTATGTTTTTAATCCTAGCGCATGGTAGCCTGAATAAAGGCATGTGGCAACCCCTGTAGCTAGTTTTAATTCACCATATCACATGCACTGCATCCCTCATCACATCTTGTAGCTCGCGTTGGGTTTTAGTTATAACCCTTCTTACATACAAAACATGCCTGAGCTCCTCCCTCTCAGTGAGGGGGTTGTAGCCCGCACCATGACTAGGTTTCATGGTGCGAGGAGGTTCCCCAATGATGATGCATGCCAACAATGGTGGGTGAGGGAAAACGTCCTTTAAAGGGACGCCTTCTTTGTTTCTACACATCTTCTAGTCAGCCGACACTTCTTCTTCCAGACCCAAGGGCTCTTTTGTGTATTAAATTAGGGGAGCGCGCCCTCGCTGGTCTTTAAACCTCCTCTGGCCCCTCTTTTGTGTTCCTTTCTTTTCTACAATTCTCTCCAGATAATGGCCCTAGAAAGATTTCTCTAGGCAAGTACCAAACAGAGATTCCGGTAGACTGCAACCTCTTCGTACCTAGTGAGCATTACAGGAGTAAGATTCGTATTAAGTAAGAATCAGTCCTGTGAGTCTCACAGGACTAATTAGTGAACCCCAACCCTCTTTCATCATAAATAGAAACACACTCAGGAATTCACACAAGAAATGTATTTTGATGTTTTATTCAAATCAAAATTCTGATGGATACTTCTAACCGCAGGTTCCTCACCTTTAGAATATCCCCACGTGGTAGACTGGAACCGGAAGATTTAAACAGCATCTCTTCCATGCACCAGTAGGTTGTACTGTGTGGCTCAGCGTTGACTTTGTTCAGCCCTAGAAGTGATGTTGGAGATACATGTAAGTATCGCCCCTATGCATGGACGTCAGTTTCTTTCTTTCTGTGCTTTTTTATGCGCTTCCAGAGATCGCTTGAACTTTTTTCTTGTCAGTAGATGAGATTTTGTTTCTCAAAATTCATCATTTTGTCTGTGTTCAAGGGAACAATATGCCATCCTAAAAGCCCTGGTCGGTTCTGTGGCAAACGAATGTCTGTGATAGACCCCACAAGGTGTGTCTTTGGTATTTGGGTTCGGGGCATGACTCCAATTTGTGCAAGGAGTGTACCCTTATGAATCCGAAGGTGATCTGTGAACATGAAGCAAAGCTGTAATGCTGCTGAACACGGAAAGAAGTCACAGAAGTCCATCTCGATGTCGAGGGCATTGACCCGTTCCCACAACTGGTCGCGATCTAAGTCGAAGCAGAAACACAAGCAGGCCATTTGGGACTTGTCCCTATCCTGCCATTCTCAGAATGAGAATTCGCGAGGATACCAGGATGCCTCCATGTCTCCACGAAAGCCTCCAGTCAGGTTTCGACGGGCACATCTGTCCTCAATGCCATCTGTGCCTCCTAAACCCATCTCTGATTCTGCTTTGGCTTCAAAGCAGACTTCCAATTTGGCACCAAAATCAAAGGCGGTCCGTTTAACATCGATGTTGGCCTGGCTCCATCGGCGGTGAAGGACTATGCTTCAATAGTTGAGTCTGACTCCGAACCAAATTCATTTTGACCTAGGCTGAGATTGTATCCCAAAGGCATACTGTCCCAAATCTATACTGACACACATGGTCCCAGTCCGATTCAATCCAATAGAATCATGCCCTTACCTCAGAGTCAGCCTCCAGCACTCCAACAAATCTGCAGTTCGAACTCAAACTTACCAGCTTTCGGAGATGGCAATGTAGATGAGGGGGATGATTTCCCCCCACACTATGATGATAATGACAATCTGTATATTTATTTCCTGGAGGCCAGTTGGTTGGACACTTCCCCGGACACTGGGTTAGGCTCTCCCCTGGGCCATTATTAGGCCCAGAGGATTCCTTCAATGTGATCCTAAGACATGAAGCTAAGGTGTTAGATTTACGGATACCATCTACGGAAGTTAAAACAAATGTGCTAAATGAGGTTTTGCAACCTGACAGGCTTCCTCTGAACCCTTCTGCCATTTAAGGAAGCCCTGACTGACAACTTAATGGCACCTAGACTAAGCCTTGCTCTTGCTCATCGGTGAATAGGTAGATAGCTAGGTGCCACAGGCCGGCGCTAGGCAATCCTACCTTCTTGATTCATTACCCTATGCCAGGCTTCTCCAAAGTCAGTCCTGGAGGCCGGATCCATGCCCGATTTAGATAAATATAGTTATCTTAAAAATCTAGCATGGATCCGATCCTCCAGGACCGACTTTGGAGAACCCTGCCGTATGCCAAAAGTCTGCTGGTTCAGGCTTCCTCCAGCAGGGTAAACACCCAATTCATTTCCTACAACACCCCCCTCCAGACAGGGTCAAAAAGAACTGAGGCATTCAGGAAGCAAATGTGTTTATTAGCAAGCATAGCTCTCAGGTCAGTCAATGGCAGATGTTTGTTGGGGAAATATTCCCATGCTTTATGCAACATAGTCAGTGAGATCTTGCCAGTAGTCCCTCAAGAATTTTGGGCCAACCTGGCCCAAATGATTCACTGTGGTCAGGATGCGCTTAAATATGTAATCAGTTCTAGACACCACTGATTGCTTGGGTAGAGCCGCTGTCACTAGCGGGTTGCTTTGGTGCCAGGCATGGACAAGATCCACTGGCTTCTCTGGTGACGTGCAGGCATCACTGATGGATATGCCATTTGATGGATCTTGTCTGTTTGGCTAGAAAGCCGATTCCACACTGGAACACTAGAAAGAAAGCTGGGCAGCGGTGTACTGAGTGCACTCCCTAGGCCTCTCTATCAGTACCCTTAGCAGTTTTGCCCCTTTCAAAGTTACTCTAGAGGTTTGCGTCCAGGCAGCGCCAATGCTCCCCCCTCCCTCCCACAAAAGGCATCTCAGTCTTTTCAAGGGCAGGCATCAAGCAGACAACATCCAGGCTACCAGGGGGAAGGAACTTCCCAGTTCCACTACCCTGCGGCATCCGCCTCTAAGCCGCATTATTTTGCCTTTAGTGCCACACAACCAGATATTTTCTCACAATATTTTCTCCAATGGTGTCAAAATATAATGTCCGACAGAAGGGTTCTTTAGATTGTTCAACGGGGTCATGTCCTGCCATATCTAGTCCACCAACTGCATCTTTCACCCACATAAAAGCTGCTTCTATAGGAATACCAGTCCTTCTTGCTTCAGTATATTTAGGCTGTTTTGGCCCGGAAATAAGGACTGGCTGTTACTCCAGTTATTTCCTTGTACCAAAGAAGGATGGAGGACTCAGTCCTTGTGAGAAAGTGCCATCTTTCTTGCATGGTATGCCCCCACTTTTTGCTGAAATGCTGATGTGCTTTGACTGAGTGTGCCCTGGGCTCCTGCCAACCAGGTACCCAGGGCCTGTGTTCCTTCCCTAAAACTGCATTGATACCTACACCCAATTGGCATCCCTGGCCACAGGTCAGCCCCTGGTAAATGGTACCATGGGTACCCAGGGCACTGTGACCAGGGAAGGCCCCTAAGGGCTGCAGCACTTGTTGTGCCACCCTTAGGGGCCCTGTACCTTACACACACACACTGCCTTTGCAGGCTGCGTGTCTTGGTGCAGAACAAAGCGAAGAGTCGACATGGCACACATCCCTGTGTGCCATGCCTACAAGCCACTGCCCTGGCCTAGGTCAGCCACCCCTCTAGCTGGGTGCACTATGCCAGTGGTGAGGGCATAGAGGCATGAGCCCTGTGCCCCTACAGTGCCCAAGTCCATTCTTGGGCATTGTAAGTGCAGTGCTGCCATTAAGAGTATATGGTGCTGGGTGTCTGTCATTACGAACTCCACAGCACCATAATGGCCCCACTGAAAACTAAGAAGTTTAGTATCAAACTTCTTAGCCCATTAAACCCCCACTGATGCCAGTGTGGGATTTAATGTAAACGCACTCCAGAGGGCATCTTAGAGATGCCCCCTGAAACCAACCCGACCTCCAGTGTCCGGACTGAGTGGCTGCCCAGGCTGCCACCACCAGACATGTTTCTGACCCCTGGGTCGAGAGCCTCTGCTCTCAGGGGCCTGAAAGAATGTGCATCCTGGGGCGAGGTGCCAAAGCCTCCTCCCCAGGATGGGCAGGGAGAGCTTCAAAGGCCTGCCGCCTTTGAGCTTCCCCAGACCACTTGCTGCTTCCAGCAAACTGGTCCCCACTGGTTCTACCCCCACTTCTGGCGAGAGAACCGGCGGGAAAACCAGAGGCAGGAAATGGGTTGTGCCCACCTCTGCCAACTCCACCCCTAAGGTGGGGGAGACGAGGTGAAGCCCAAACTCGAGTCCCCGCCATCTTGAGGATGGGGGACCCAGCCAACCAGGGACATGCTCCTGCCCCCTCCCACTAGAGAGGAGCAGAATAGGGGGTGTACCCACCCCAGGAAGGGACCCATTGGCCCCTGCCCTTACCTACCTGTAACCACCCCTAAATTTAGTATTTAGGGGCTCCCTGAACCTTCCTTCCTCAGTTCCCGAATCCAAAAACAAGAAGAGAAGACGAAGCAAGAAGACCAGCCGTGCAGCTGCTAACAACGAGGCGACGACAACTGACTTGGCCCCAGCCCTACCGGCCTGTCGACCTCTGAACCTGCTCCTGCGGAACCCCGGCCTCAGCAACCTCAAAAACCCCGGAGGACCTGACTTCTGTGCCACAGCCTTCAGCCCAGGGACTCCCACGAGCAGTGGTACTGCTCAAAAGAACAAACTCCAAAGACCCAGCCCTGGCACGGAACCGCGAAACCTGCACCCTCTGCACCCGCCGAGCCCGGCCTGTGCCTGAGTGAACCAAGACTTTGAGGACGTCCCCCGGCGATTCTGACCTGGAATCCAGTGCCCAAGGACCCTCCTCGACGACCCAGACGACGCCTGCAGCCTCAGGACAAGGGACCCCTCCAACCGCGACTAGCAGGGGGTAAGATTTCCCGACCTCAAAAGACACCCCAGCACCCGGCGCCCCACGGCCCCCTGTGCCCCACTCCTGGGTGTCTACCTATCCTCCAAGACCCCAACTTACCTTCCAAAGTGCTGGTCGCCCCTGAAGAATCACCGTCCCCGAGCCTGCAGCCTTTTTCACCGTCCAAGATCTCCATTGGTTAACATTGAGCGCCCGACGGCTCAAAGCACCCTGCACCCAGCCGCCCGAGTGCCCCTGGAAGTGCAACCTCTACCCTAACCTATTTCCCCATTTGCCCTGGGCAAGTGACCAGGAGCCCAGCTCCCACAGCCGCGTGGCCTGCTTGCCAGCAGCCACCAACCCGAGGCCCCCTGCCTGCCATAGGATAACATTGGGCCTACTCACTCTGCACCCGGCCGCCCCTGTGCCGCTGAGGGTGTAACAACTGTACTTACCTGATACTGGGGGACCCCTGAGTCTATGCCCAGAACCTTAACTCTGCCAGTCGAGTACTTACCCAAAGACCGATAACTCACTTTTCTTCCATAGGGTAACACTGACTGGCTCGCACCTGGAATTTCTTCTAAGTGTGGAGTTTTGGAACTTTAAAATATTCACCTAAAATCAACCGAGTCACGAAAACGAACATACTCACCTGGCATTAGAAGAGGCCCCAGTGCTGGACCGGGGTGCCCAACACTGGCCCTAAAAGTAATCCCAACGTTACTTACCGCTAACTCCATTTTCTTCCATAGGGATCCATTGACTGGTTTTCTGTGAAATTTCTTCTGTCTACTTTTGAAATACTAAAATATTGTTTAAAAATCACAACAGTAACGAATTCCGAACTACTCACCTGCTATCAGGAGAGACGTCAGTACTGCCTCTTTTAGACTAGTACCAACCATGAAAAGTAATTTTTACCGTACTTACCAGTAACTCGAAATTCCTCTCATAGGATATCATTGCCTGCTTTTGTTGAAAAAGTTTCTAAGTGTCGATTTCTGCATTTTACAAATATTCTTTAAAAATCGTGCCAACGATACAAACGTAATTACTTACCTGTTTTAGCTAGATACCCCAGTGCTGAACCCGAGAACCCAGCACTGGATTACAAAAGTAACGTAAACCTGCTTTGCTTGCAAACTGCATTTCCTTCCATAGGATAACATTGGTAATTTTACCCAGAAAAGTTTCTAAGTGTCGACTTTTGAAATACAGTAATATTCCTCAAAAATCACTACAATAACCAAAACGCTTTTTCTTACCTGTTTCCAGGAAGTGTCCCAGGACTGAATCCAGGATCCAGTCCTGTGGTTAGAAAAAGTAACCTACAAAGTCATTAATTGTAATTAATCACAATTTTCCATTAAGCTCAATGTTGCATTGTATTTGACCCTGTGTTGCCTCTGGCACCAACTGTGATTACTACCACCAACAAGTCTATTGCCTATTTGTAAGGTGGCTAACCAGAACATCTCATACTGAGAAAGTATATTTTGACCCTATTGTTGGTTCTAAAATAAAACAAGCATATATTTTTTTTATATATACAAACCATTGGCCTAGAGTTCAGTTCTTGAGTGTGTGGCTTCATTTGCTGACTGAGTGTGTACAACAAATGCTTTACACTGTCCTCTGATACTGCCTTACTGCTCGACCAAGCTACCACTTTGGAGAGTAAGGTTATATCTAACTTTAGCCTCTGCCAAACCTCTGGGGACTTGGGGACTCTGTGCACACTGAACCTCACTTTGGTGCAGTGTATACAGAGCCACTTTCCTACATTGGTGGATCAGCGGTGGGATACAAACTTGCATTTGTTGGACTACTTGGGTACCACCTGATCACACGACAGAACTCTTAAATTGCCTTTAGAATTCTGATTTTTTTTTTTTAAATTGGCATTTTTTAACCAAATTACTAAAAGTCTTGTTAGGGTCTTGCTTAAGCCCCTTTAGCATCTTAGAAAATAAAAAGTCAATATAGTCAAGGGTAGAGGGGTTAGAACTTTTTGTTAAAATGTCTCAAGACAAGAACCCAGCTATTAGTGAAGATAATAATGACATACAGGAACTGGTTGAGGAGCTCGACCTCACCCCTTATCTTCATTTGTCTTTCAAAGAGATACAGTCCTTATGCAAACTTAAAGATATACCAATGGGCCAGCATCCAACCAAACAAGGGCTCCAGGAGCTCCTGGCTGAGTATGCTAAAGCCCACCCCTCTGAGCATGATGATGACCAACCAGAGGAGGAAAGGAATGAGGAGGATGGGGATGGTAACCCACCTCCATCACTGCCTAGGGAAGATAGGGTCCCTGCACCCTTAACTCCAAGAATAGACCTCTGGGGACCTAGAGGCCACCTAGGTGGTTCAGGTCTCAGAGAGGACCCTGAGGACAGCCTCAGGGGAAGAGGACAACGTTTTAGCAAAGTTGGCCAAAAGACTGGACCTAGAGACCAGACTCCTGGCTCTAGAGAAGGAAAGAAAAGAGATGGGTTTAGCACCCATCAATGGTGGCAGCAATACCAATAATAAGGATAAGGAGGAATCCTATGATCCTAAAATCCCCAAAGGGATTGTCCCTAAATATGAGGAGGGTGATGACATCAACAAATGGTTCACAGCCTTTGAGAGGGCTTGTGAAATAAGAAGGGTGAAGAAACCTCTCTGGGGGCACTCCTGTGGGAACTGTTCTCTGGTAACTGCAGAGACAGGCGTCTGACCCTCTCTGGGCCAGATGCAGGGTCCTATGACCTCATGAGGAAGACTCTGATTGAGGGATTTGGATTCACTACTGAGGAGTATAGAATTAGATTCAGGGGGCTCAAAAACCCAGACCCAGTCCTGGATTGACTTCGTGGACTTCTCAGTAAAGACACTGGATGGGTGGTTAGCTGGACATGGTGTGCAGGATTTTACTGGATTGTACAATTTGTTCATGAAGGAACATATATTAAGTAACTGCACAAATGAAAAGCTGCATCAGCATTTGGTAGACCTAGGTTTAATTTCTCCCCAAGAATTGGGAAAGAAGGCAGACCACTGGGTCAAGACTAGGGTGACAAGGACAACCACTGGGGGTGACCAAAAGAAGGTGGTCACCAAACCTCCCCAGGGGAAAGGTGGTGAGAATCCCCAAGATAAGAAGTCTGAGTCTTCCAAAGGGCCCCAAAAACCTGTTCTGGGGGTGGGTCCCAAACTACTCCCTATGTGCCTCAACCCTATAGGGGAAGAACTTTGATCCCTTAAAGGCCTGGTGTAATAACTGTAAGAAGTTAGGACACCTAACTATAGATAAATCTTGCCCCCACAACAAAGCCCCTAAGGCACCCAGTACAGCTACTCCTGGGGCAGCCAGTCTACAGATGGGATCAGAAGAGTGCCCTGAGCAAATCTGGGGACACACTCAGGCGAGTCTCGTCTCACTAGGGGAAGTGGAGTTTGCCACTGTAGCTGTGTGGCCACCCAACTTGAAGAAATATTTACAATACCCCTGGGTGAATGGAACTAGGGTAGAAGCTCTGAGGGATACAGGTGCCAGTGTCACTATGGTGAGGGACACACTGGTTTCACCTGAGCAATACTTGATTGGGAAAACCTACCCGGTCACCAATGCTGACAATGTCACCACTAGTCATCCCATGGCC
Source organism: Calotriton arnoldi (assembly GCA_963921515.1). Lineage (NCBI taxonomy): Eukaryota > Metazoa > Chordata > Amphibia > Caudata > Salamandridae > Calotriton > Calotriton arnoldi. Next base: position 747,724 of record CAWUFW010007344.1, on the reverse strand, counting down.
ATGGTGACATTAGGCTGGGGGGGGGTTACTGGCCTGAAGCAGGTAGTGGTCTCTCAGAAGTTACCAGCTGCATGTCTGCTAGGCAATAATCTGGAAACCTCAGCCTGGGCAGAGGTTGAGCTAAAGGCCCATGCAGCCATGCTGGGCATCCCTGAATTGGTGTGTGTAAAAACAAGAGCACAGAGCAAAAGGCAGGGTGAAGAAATAGTGTTGGAGCCTGAAATGATGGCCCAACCTACCAAGAGAAAAGGAAAGAAGACTGGGGGACCAGCTTCTACACAGCCACAAGAGCAGGACCCCTCTCCTCAGGGAGAGAACCTGGACACCCCAGAGGGAACTGAGCCCGTGGAGCTTGACCCTTACCAGGTTGAACTCTTGGGCCCAGGGGGACCCTCTAGGGAAGAGCTGTGCCAAGGACAGCAAGACTGTCCCACTCTTGACAGCCTGAGGCAGCAAGCTGTTTCAGAAGCCAAGGGAGATGTCAGTAGTACCCACAGAGTCTATTGGGAAGAGGGACTACTGTACACTGAGGCAAAAGACCCCAATCCTGGAGCCACCAGGAGAGTGGTAGTGCCCCAGAAGTACAGGGAGTTCCTCCTAACTTTGGCTCATGACATCCCCTAGCTGGACATCTGGGCCAAACCAAAACTTGGGAAAGGCTAGTTAGCCACTTTTACTGGCCCCAGATGCACCAAAAGGTGAAGGAGTTTGTCAGCTCCTGTGTTACCTGTCAAGCCAGTGGCAAGACAGGTGGCCATCCAAAGGCCCCCTGATACCACTACCTGTGGTGGGGGTTCCCTTTGAAAGGGTAGGTGTGGACATAGTGGGTCCACTGGAACCCTCCCACAGCCTCAGGGAACAAGTTCATACTGGTGGTAGTGGATCATGCCACTAGGTATCCTGAGGCTATTCCCCTTAGGACTACTACAGCTCCTGCAGTAGCCAAGGCCCTCATTGGTGTCTTCACCAGGGTAGGGTTTCCTAAGGAGGTGGTTTCAGACAGAGGTTCCAACTTCATGTCTGCTTACCTGACCCACATGTGGAAGGAGTGTGGGGTGCAGTGCAAGTTTACTACACCCTACCATCCACAAACCAATGGCCTTGTTGAGAGATTCAACAAGACATTAAAAGGCATGATCATGGGACTCCCTGAAAACTCAAAAGGAGATGGGATGTCCTACTACCATGCCTGCTTTTCGCTTACAGAGAAGTGCCACAGAAGGGAGTAGGTTTCTCAACCCTTTGAACTTCTGTTTGGCCATCCTGTGAGGGGACCACTCTGTCTTGTGAAGGAGGGCTGGGAGAGACCTCTCCAAGAACCCAAACAAGACATTGTGGACTATGTGCTTGGCCTAAGGTCCAGAATGGCTGAGTACATGGAAAAGGCGTCCAAGAATCTTGAGGCCAGCCAGGAGCTTCAGAAGCACTGGTATGACCAAAAAGCTGCACTGGTTGAATTTCAACCTGGGCAACAGGTATGGGTTTTGGAGCCAGTGGCACCAAGGGCACTCCAGGACAGACGGAGTGGCCCTTACCCTATCCTAGAGAAAAAGAGTGAGGTCACCTACTTGGTTGACCTGGGCACAAGCAGGACACCCAAAAGGGTTCCATGTGAACCGCCTAAAACTCTACAATGACAGGGCTGACATCACCATGCTGATGGTGACAGATGAGGAACAGGAAGCTGAAAGTGAACCTCTCCCTGATCTCCTCTCCCACAGCCCAAAAGATGGGTCAGCAGATGGAGTTGTCTTTTCAGACACCCTCACTGCCCAACAGCAGACTGACTGCAAACAAGTCTTGCAGCAGTATGCTGGGCTCTTTTCCTTGACCCCTGGTCTGACAAACTGGTGTACCCATGATGTGGACACTGGTGACAGTGCACCTGTCAAAAACAAGATCTATCATCAGTCAGACCAAGTTAAGGAAAGCATCAGAGCTGAAGTCAGCAAGATGCTGGAGCTGGGGGTTATTGAGCCCTCTGAGAGCCCTTGGGCTAGCCCAGTGGTTCTGGTCCTCAAACCCCATCAACAGGGTGAAAAGAGAGAGATGAGGTTTTGTGTGGACTATAGAGGTCTCAACTCTGTCACCAAGACAGATGCACACCCTATCCCAAGAGCTGATGAACTGATGGACAGATTGGGTGCAGCCAAATACCTGAGTACCTTTGACTTAACTGCAGGGTACTGGCAGATTGGCATGGCCCCAGGAGCCAAAGAGAAAACAGCATTCTCTACACCTGATGTTCAGTTCACTGTTATGCCCTTCGGGTTAAAGAATGCCCCTGCCACCTTCCAGAGGTTGGTGAATCAAGTCCTTGCTGGGTTGGAGTCCTTTAGTGCAGCCTATCTTGATGATATTGCTGTCTTCAGTTCCACCTGGCAGGATCACCTGATCCACCTTGGGAAGGTGTTAAAGGCTCTGCAAACTGCAGGCCTATCTATCAAGGCATCCAAATGCCAGATAGGGCAGGGCACTGTGGTGTACTTGGGCCACCTGGTTGGTGGAGGCCAGGTACAACCCTTACAGCCCAAGATCCAGGCCATCCTGGACTGGGCAGCTCCAACAACTCAGACCCAAGTCAGGGCATTCCTTGGCTTGACTGGGTACTACAGGAGGTTTGTGAAGGGATATGGGTCCATTGTGACTCCCCTCACAGAACTCACCTCCAAGAAGATGCCAAAGAAAGTAAACTGGACAGCCTGTTGCCAAAAGGCTTTTGACACTCTAAAAGAAGCAATGTGCTCAGCACCAATTCTAAAAGCACCAGATTATGCCAAGCAGTTCATTGTGCAAACTGATGCCTCTGAGCTGGGGATAGGAGCGGTCCTATCCCAGACCAATGATGAAGGCCAAGACCAACCTGTTGCTTTTATAAGCAGAAGGCTTCTCCCCAGGGAGCAGCGGTGGAGTGCCATTGAGAGGGAGGCCTTTGCTGTGGTTTGGTCCCTGAAGAAGCTGAGGCCCTACCTGTTTGGGACTCATTTCCTTGTTCAAACTGACCACAGACCTCTCAGGTGGCTAATGCAAATGAAAGGAGAAAATCCAAAACTGTTGAGGTGGTCCATCTCCCTACAGGGAATGGACTTTGAAGTGGAACACAGACCTGGCACTGCCCATGCCAATGCAGATGGCCTTTCCAGGTTCTTCCACTTAGACAATGAAGACTCCCTAGGGCAAGGTTAGTCTCATCATCTTTCGTTTGTGGGGGGTTGTGTGAGAAAGTGCCATCTTTCTTGCATGGTATGCCCCCACTTTTTGCTGAAATGCTGATGTGCTTTGACTGAGTGTGCCCTGGGCTCCTGCCAACCAGGTACCCAGGGCCTGTGTTCCTTCCCTAAAACTGCATTGATACCTACACCCAATTGGCATCCCTGGCCACAGGTCAGCCCCTGGTAAATGGTACCATGGGTACCCAGGGCACTGTGACCAGGGAAGGCCCCTAAGGGCTGCAGCACTTGTTGTGCCACCCTTAGGGGCCCTGTACCTACTACACACACACACTGCCTTTGCAGGCTGCGTGTCTTGGTGCAGAACAAAAGCGAAGAGTCGACATGGCACACATCCCTGTGTGCCATGCCTACAAGCCACTGCCCTGGCCTAGGTCAGCCACCCCTCTAGCTGGGTGCACTATGCCAGTGGTGAGGGCATAGAGGCATGAGCCCTGTGCCCCTACAGTGCCCAAGTCCATTCTTGGGCATTGTAAGTGCAGTGCTGCCATTAAGAGTATATGGTGCTGGGAGTCTGTCATTACGAACTCCACAGCACCATAATGGCCCCACTGAAAACTAAGAAGTTTAGTATCAAACTTCTTAGCCCATTAAACCCCACTGATGCCAGTGTGGGATTTAATGTAAAACGCACTCAGAGGGCATCTTAGAGATGCCCCCTGAAACCAACCCGACCTCCAGTGTCCGGACTGAGTGGCTGCCCAGGCTGCCACCACCAGACATGTTTCTGACCCCTGGGTCGAGAGCCTCTGCTCTCAGGGGCCTGAAAGAATGCGCATCCTGGGGCGAGGTGCCAAAGCCTCCTCCCCCAGGATGGCCAGGGGAGCTTCAAAGGCCTGCCGCCTTTTGAGCTTCCCCAGACCACTTGCTGCTTCCAGCAAACTGGTCCCCACTGGTTCTACCCCCACTTCTGGCGGGAGAACCGGCGGGAAAACCAGAGGCAGGAAATGGGTTGTGCCCACCTCTGCCAACTCCACCCCTAAGGTGGGGGAGACGAGGTGAAGCCCAAACTCGAGTCCCCGCCATCTTGAGGATGGGGGACCCAGCCAACCAGGGACAGGCTCCTGCCCCCTCCCACTAGAGAGGAGCAGAATAGGGGGTGTACCCACCCCAGGGAAGGGACCCATTGGCCCCTGCCCTTACCTACCTGTAACCACCCCTAAATTTAGTATTTAGGGGCTCCCTGAACCTTCCTTCCTCAGTTCCCGAATCCAAAAACAAGAAGAGAAGACGAAGCAAGAAGACCAGCCGTGCAGCTGCTAACAACGATGCGACGACAACGGACTTGGCCCCAGCCCTACCGGCCTGTCGACCTCTGAACCTGATCCTGCGGAACCCCGGCCTCAGCAACCTCAAAAACCCCGGAGGACCTGACTTCTGTGCCACAGCCTTCAACCCAGGGACTCCCACGAGCAGTGGTACTGCTCAAAAGAACAAACTCCAAAAGACCCAGCCCTGGCACGGAACCGCGAAACCTGCACCCTCTGCACCCGCTGAGTCCGGCCTGTGCCTGAGTGAACCAAGACTTTGAGGACGTCCCCCCGGCGATTCTGACCTGGAATCCAGTGCCCAAGGACCCTCCTCGACGACCCAGACGACGCCTGCAGCCTCAGGACAAGGGACCCCTCCAACCGCGACCAGCAGGGGGTAAGATTTCCCGACCTCAAAAGACACCCCAGCACCCGGCACCCCACGGCCCCCTGTGCCCCACTCCTGGGTGTCTACCTATCCTCCAAGACCCCAACTTACCTCCCAAAGTGCTGGTCGCCCCTGAAGAATCACCGTCCCCGAGCCTGCAGCCTTTTTTCACTGTCCAAGATCTCCATTGGTTAACATTGAGCGCCCGACGGCTCAAAAGCACCATGCACCCAGCCGCCCGAGTGCCCCTGGAAGTGCAACCTCTACCCTAACCTATTTCCCCATTTGCCCTGGGCAAGTGACAAGGAGCCCAGCTCCCACAGCCGCGTGGCCTGCTTACCAGCAGCCACCAACCAGAGGCCCCCTGCCTGCCATAGGATAACATTGGGCCTACTCACTCTGCACCCGGCCGCCCCTGTGCTGCTGAGGGTGTAACAACTGTACTTATCTGATACTGGGGGACCCCTGAGTCTATGCCCAGAACCTTAACTCTGCCAGTCGAGTACTTACCCAAAGACCGATAACTCACTTTTCTTCCATAGGGTAACACTGACTGGCTCGCACCTGGAATTTCTTCTAAGTGTGGAGTTTTGGAACTTTAAAATATTCACCTAAAATCAACCGAGTCACGAAAACGAACATACTAACCTGGCATTAGAAGAGGCCCCAGTGCTGGACCGGGGTGCCCAACACTGGCCCTAAAAAGTAATCCCAACGTTACTTACCGCTAACTCCATTTTCTTCCATAGGGATCCATTGACTGGTTTTCTGTGAAATTTCTTCTGTCTACTTTTGAAATACTAAAATATTGTTTAAAAATCACAACAGTAACGAATTCCGAACTACTCACCTGCTATCAGGAGAGACGTCAGTACTGCCTCTTTTAGACTAGTACCAACCATGAAAAGTAATTTTTACCGTACTTACCAGTAACTCGAAATTCCTCTCATAGGATATCATTGCCTGCTTTTGTTGAAAAAGTTTCTAAGTGTCGATTTCTGCATTTTACAAATATTCTTTAAAAATCGTGCCAACGACACAAACGTAATTACTTACCTGTTTTAGCTAGATACCCCAGTGCTGAACCCGAGAACCCAGCACTGGATTACAAAAGTAACGTAAACCTGCTTTGCTTGCAAACTGCATTTCCTTCCATAGGATAACATTGGTAATTTTACCCAGAAAAGTTTCTAAGTGTCGACTTTTGAAATACAGTAATATTCCTCAAAAATCACTACAATAACCAAAACGCTTTTTCTTACCTGTTTCCAGGAAGTGTCCCAGGACTGAATCCAGGATCCAGTCCTGTGGTTAGAAAAGTAACCTGCAAAGTCATTAATTGTAATTAATCACAATTTTCCATTAAGCTCAATGTTGCATTGTATTTGACCCTGTGTTGCCTCTGGCACCAACTGTGATTACTACCACCAACAAGTCTATTGCCTATTTGTAAGGTGGCTAACCAGAACATCTCATACTGAGAAAGTATATTTTGACCCTATTGTTGGTTCTAAAATAAAACAAGCATATATTTTTTTATATATACAAACCATTGGCCTAGAGTTCAGTTCTTGAGTGTGTGGCTTCATTTGCTGACTGAGTGTGTACAACAAATGCTTTACACTGTCCTCTGATACTGCCTTACTGCTCGACCAAGCTACCACTTTGGAGAGTAAGGTTATATCTAACTTTAGCCTCTGCCAAACCTCTGGGGACTGGGGACTCTGTGCACACTGAACCTTACTTGGGTGCAGTGTATACAGAGCCACTTTCCTACATTGGTGGATCAGCGGTGGGATACAAACTTGCATTTGTTGGACTACTTGGGTACCACCTGATCACACGACAGAACTCTTAAATTGCCTTTAGAATTCTGATTTTTTTTTTTTAAATTGGCATTTTTTTAACCAAATTACTAAAAGTCTTGTTAGGGTCTTGCTTAAGCCCCTTTAGCATCTTAGAAAATAAAAAGTCAATATAGTCAAGGGTAGAGGGGTTAGAACTTTTTGTTAAAATGTCTCAAGACAAGAACCCAGCTATTAGTGAAGATAATAATGACATACAGGAACTGGTTGAGGAGCTCGACCTCACCCCTTATCTTCATTTGTCTTTCAAAGAGATAAGGTCCTTATGCAAACTTAAAGATATACCAATGGGCCAGCATCCAGCCAAACAAGGGCTCCAGGAGCTCCTGGCTGAGTATGCTAAAGCCCACCCCTCTGAGCATGATGATGACCAACCAGAGGAGGAAAGGAATGAGGAGGATGGGGATGGTAACCCACCTCCATCACTGCCTAGGGAAGATAGGGTCCCTGCACCCTTAACTCCAAGAATAGACCTCTGGGGACCTAGAGGCCACCTAGGTGGTTCAGGTCTCAGAGAGGACCCTGAGGACAGCCTCAGGGAAGAGGACAACTTTTTAGTAAAGTTGGCCAAAAGACTGGACCTAGAGACCAGACTCCTGGCTCTAGAGAAGGAAAGAAAAGAGATGGGTTTAGCACCCATCAATGGTGGCAACAATACCAATAATAAGGATAAGGAGGAATCCTATGATCCTAAAATCCCCAAAGGGATTGTCCCTAAATATGAGGAGGGTGATGACATCACCAAATGGTTCACAGCCTTTGAGAGGGCTTGTGAAATAAGAAGGGTGAAGAAACCTCTCTGGGGGGCACTCCTGTGGGAACTGTTCTCTGGTAACTGCAGAGACAGGCTTCTGACCCTCTCTGGGCCAGATGCAGGGTCCTATGACCTCATGAGGAAGACTCTGATTGAGGGATTTGGATTCACTACTGAGGAGTATAGAATTAGATTCAGGGGGCTCAAAAACCCAGACCCAGTCCTGGATTGACTTCGTGGACTTCTCAGTAAAGACACTGGATGGGTGGTTAGCTGGACATGGTGTGCAGGATTTTACTGGATTGTACAATTTGTTCATGAAGGAACATATATTAAGTAACTGCACAAATGAAAAGCTGCATCAGCATTTGGTAGACCTAGGTTTAATTTCTCCCCAAGAATTGGGAAAGAAGGCAGACCACTGGGTCAAGACTAGGGTGACAAGGACAACCACTGGGGTGACCAAAGAAGGTGGTCACCAAACCTCCCCAGGGGAAAGGTGGTGAGAATCCCCAAGATAAGAAGTCTGAGTCTTCCAAAGGGCCCCAAAAACCTGTTCTGGGGGTGGGTCCCAAACTACTCCCTATGTGCCTCAACCCTATAGGGGAAGAACTTTGATCCCTTAAAGGCCTGGTGTAATAACTGTAAGAAGTTAGGACACCTAACTATAGATAAATCTTGCCCCCACAACAAAGCCCCTAAGGCACCCAGTACAGCTACTCCTTGGGCAGCCAGTCTACAGATGGGATCAGAAGAGTGCCCTGAGCAAATCTGGGGACACACTCAGGTGAGTCTCGTCTCACTAGGGGAAGTGGAGTTTGCCACTGTAGCTGTGTGGCCACCCAACTTGAAGAAATATTTACAATACCCCTGGGTGAATGGAACTAGGATAGAAGCTCTGAGGGATACAGGTGCCAGTGTCACTATGGTGAGGGACACACTGGTTTCACCTGAGCAATACTTGATTGGGAAAACCTACCCGGTCACCAATGCTGACAGTGTCACCACTAGTCATCCCATGGCCATGGTGACATTAGGCTGGGGGGGGGTTACTGGCCTGAAGCAGGTAGTGGTCTCTCAGAAGTTACCAGCTGCATGTCTGCTAGGCAATGATCTGGAAACCTCAGCCTGGGCAGAGGTTGAGCTAAAGGCCCATGCAGCCATGCTGGGCATCCCTGAATTGGTGTGTGTAAAAACAAGAGCACAGAGCAAAAGGCAGGGTGAAGAAATAGTGTTGGAGCCTGAAATGATGGCCCAACCTACCAAGAGAAAAGGAAAGAAGACTGGGGGACCAGCTTCTACACAGCCACAAGAGCAGGACCCCTCTCCTCAGGGAGAGAACCTGGACACCCCAGAGGGAACTGAGCCCCTGGAGCTTGACCCTTACCAGGTTGAACTCTTGGGCCCAGGGGGACCCTCTAGGGAAGAGCTGTGCCAAGGACAGCAAGACTGTCCCACTCTTGACAGCCTGAGGCAGCAAGCTGTTTCAGAAGCCAAGGGAGATGTCAGTAGTACCCAAAGAGTCTATTGGGAAGAGGGACTACTGTACACTGAGGCAAAAGACCCCAATCCTGGAGCCACCAGGAGAGTGGTAGTGCCCCAGAAGTACAGGGAGTTCCTCCTAACTTTGGCTCATGACATCCCCTAGCTGGACATCTGGGCCAAACCAAAACTTGGGAAAGGCTAGTTAGCCACTTTTACTGGCCCCAGATGCACCAAAAGGTGAAGGAGTTTGTCAGCTCCTGTGTTACCTGTCAAGCCAGTGGCAAGACAGGTGGCCATCCAAAGGCCCCCTGATACCACTACCTGTGGTGGGGGTTCCCTTTGAAAGGGTAGTTGTGGACATAGTGGGTCCACTGGAACCTCCCACAGCCTCAGGGAACAAGTTCATACTGGTGGTAGTGGATCATGCCACTAGGTATCCTGAGGCTATTCCCCTTAGGACTACTACAGCTCCTGCAGTAGCCAAGGCCCTCATTGGTGTCTTCACCAGGGTAGGGTTTCCTAAGGAGGTGGTTTCAGACAGAGGTTCCAACTTCATGTCTGCTTACCTGACCCACATGTGGAAGGAGTGTGGGGTGCAGTGCAAGTTTACTACACCCTACCATCCACAAACCAATGGCCTTGTTGAGAGATTCAACAAGACATTAAAAGAGCATGATCATGGGACTCCCTGAAAAACTCAAAAGGAGATGGGATGTCCTACTACCATGCCTGCTTTTACGCTTACAGAGAAGTGCCACAGAAGGGAGTAGGTTTCTCACCCTTTGAACTTCTGTTTGGCCATCCTGTGAGGGGACCACTCTGTCTTGTGAAGGAGGGCTGGGAGAGACCTCTCCAAGAACCCAAACAAGACATTGTGGACTATGTGCTTGGCCTAAGGTCCAGAATGGCTGAGTACATGGAAAAGGCGTCCAAGAATCTTGAGGCCAGCCAGGAGCTTCAGAAGCACTGGTATGACCAAAAAGCTGCACTGGTTGAATTTCAACCTGGGCAACAGGTATGGGTTTTGGAGCCAGTGGCACCAAGGGCACTCCAGGACAGATGGAGTGGCCCTTACCCTATCCTAGAGAAAAAGAGTGAGGTCACCTACTTGGTTGACCTGGGCACAAGCAGGACACCCAAAAGGGTTCCATGTGAACCGCCTAAAACTCTACAATGACAGGGCTGACATCACCATGCTGATGGTGACAGATGAGGAACAGGAAGCTGAAAGTGAACCTCTCCCTGATCTCCTCTCCCACAGCCCAAAAGATGGGTCAGCAGATGGAGTTGTCTTTTCAGACACCCTCACTGCCCAACAGCAGACTGACTGCAAACAAGTCTTGCAGCAGTATGCTGGGCTCTTTCCTTGACCCCTGGTCTGACAAACTGGTGTACCCATGATGTGGACACTGGTGACAGTGCACCTGTCAAAAACAAGATCTATAGTCAGTCAGACCAAGTTAAGGAAAGCATCAGAGCTGAAGTCAGCAAGATGCTGGAGCTGGGGGTTATTGAGCCCTCTGAGAGCCCTTGGGCTAGCCCAGTGGTTCTGGTCCCCAAACCCCATCAACAGGGTGAAAAGAGAGAGATGAGGTTTTGTGTGGACTATAGAGGTCTCAACTCTGTCACCAAGACAGATGCACACCCTATCCCAAGAGCTGATGAACTGATAGACAGATTGGGTGCAGCCAAATACCTGAGTACCTTTGACTTAACTGCAGGGTACTGGCAGATTGGCATGGCCCCAGGAGCCAAAGAGAAAACAGCATTCTCTATACCTGATGGGCATTTTCAGTTCACTGTTATGCCCTTCGGGTTAAAGAATGCCCCTGCCACCTTCCAGAGGTTGGTGAATCAAGTCCTTGCTGGGTTGGAGTCCTTTAGTGCAGCCTATCTTGATGATATTGCTGTCTTCAGTTCCACCTGGCAGGATCACCTGATCCACCTTGGGAAGGTGTTAAAGGCTCTGCAAACTGCAGGCCTATCTATCAAGGCATCCAAATGCCAGATAGGGCAGGGCACTGTGGTGTACTTGGGCCACCTGGTTGGTGGAGGCCAGGTACAACCCTTACAGCCCAAGATCCAGGCCATCCTGGACTGGGCAGCTCCAACAACTCAGACCCAAGTCAGGGCATTCCTTGGCTTGACTGGGTACTACAGGAGGTTTGTGAAGGGATATGGGTCCATTGTGACTCCCCTCACAGAACTCACCTCCAAGAAGATGCCAAAGAAAGTAAACTGGACAGCCTGTTGCCAAAAGGCTTTTGACACTCTAAAAGAAGCAATGTGCTCAGCACCAATTCTAAAAGCACCAGATTATGCCAAGCAGTTCATTGTGCAAACTGATGCCTCTGAGCTGGGGATAGGAGCGGTCCTATCCCAGACCAATGATGAAGGCCAAGACCAACCTGTTGCTTTTATAAGCAGAAGGCTTCTCCCCAGGGAGCAGCGTTGGAGTGCCATTGAGAGGGAGGCCTTTGCTGTGGTTTGGTCCCTGAAGAAGCTGAGGCCCTACCTGTTTGGGACTCATTTCCTTGTTCAAACTGACCACAGACCTCTCAGGTGGCTAATGCAAATGAAAGGAGAAAATCCAAAACTGTTGAGGTGGTCCATCTCCCTACAGGGAATGGACTTTGAAGTGGAACACAGACCTGGCACTGCCCATGCCAATGCAGATGGCCTTTCCAGGTTCTTCCACTTAGACAATGAAGACTCCCTAAGGCAAGGTTAGTCTCATCATCTTTCGTTTGGGGGGGGTTGTGTGAGAAAGTGCCATCTTTCTTGCATGGTATGCCCCCACTTTTTGCTGAAATGCTGATGTGCTTTGACTGAGTGTGCCCTGGGCTCCTGCCAACCAGGTACCCAGGGCCTGTGTTCCTTCCCTAAAACTGCATTGATACCTACACCCAATTGGCATCCCTGGCCACAGGACAGCCCCTGGTAAATGGTACCATGGGTACCCAGGGCACTGTGACCAGGGAAGGCCCCTAAGGGCTGCAGCACTTGTTGTGCCACCCTTAGGGACCCTGTACCTTACACACACACACTGCCTTTGCAGGCTGCGTGTCTTGGTGCAGAACAAAAGCGAAGAGTCGACATGGCACACATCCCTGTGTGCCATGCCTACAAGCCACTGCCCTGGCCTAGGTCAGCCACCCCTCTAGCTGGGTGCACTATGCCAGTGGTGAGGGCATAGAGGCATGAGCCCTGTGCCCCTACAGTGCCCAAGTCCATTCTTGGGCATTGTAAGTGCAGTGCTGCCATTAAGAGTATATGGTGCTGGGAGTCTGTCATTACGAACTCCACAGCACCATAATGGCCCCACTGAAAACTAAGAAGTTTAGTATCAAACTTCTTAGCCCATTAAACCCCCACTGATGCCAGTGTGGGATTTAATGTAAACGCACTCCAGAGGGCATCTTAGAGATGCCCCCTGAAACCAACCCGACCTCCAGTGTCCGGACTGAGTGGCTGCCCAGGCTGCCACCACCAGACATGTTTCTGACCCCTGGGTCGAGAGCCTCTGCTCTCAGGGGCCTGAAAGAATGCGCATCCTGGGGCGAGGTGCCAAAGCCTCCTCCCCAGGATGGGCAGGGGAGCTTCAAAGGCCTGCCGCCTTTGAGCTTCCCCAGACCACTTGCTGCTTCCAGCAAACTGGTCCCCACTGGTTCTACCCCCACTTCTGGCGGGAGAACCGGCGGGAAAACCAGAGGCAGGAAATGGGTTGTGCCCACCTCTGCCAACTCCACCCCTAAGGTGGGGGAGACGAGGTGAAGCCCAAACTCGAGTCCCCGCCATCTTGAGGATGGGGGACCCAGCCAACCAGGGACAGGCTCCTGCCCCCTCCCACTAGAGAGGAGCAGAATAGGGGTGTACCCACCCCAGGAAGGGACCCATTGGCCCCTGCCCTTACCTACCTGTAACCACCCCTAAATTTAGTATTTAGGGGCTCCCTGAACCTTCCTTCCTCAGTTCCCGAATCCAAAAACAAGAAGAGAAGACGAAGCAAGAAGACCAGCCGTGCAGCTGCTAACAACGAGGCGACGACAACTGACTTGGCCCCAGCCCTACCGGCCTGTCGACCTCTGAACCTGCTCCTGCGGAACCCCGGCCTCAGCAACCTCAAAAACCCCGGATGACCTGACTTCTGTGCCACAGCCTTCAACCCAGGGACTCCCACGAACAGTGGTACTGCTCAAAAGAACAAACTCCAAAAGACCCAGCCCTGGCACGGAACCGCGAAACCTGCACCCTCTGCACCCGCCGAGCCCGGCCTGTGCCTGAGTGAACCAAGACTTTGAGGACGTCCCCCCGGCGATTCTGACCTGGAATCCAGTGCCCAAGGACCCTCCTCGACGACCCAGACGATGCCTGCAGCCTCAGGACAAGGGACCCCTCCAACCGCGACCAGCAGGGGGTAAGATTTCCCGACCTCAAAAGACACCCCAGCACCCGGCGCCCCACGGCCCCCTGTGCCCCACTCCTGGGTGTCTACCTATCCTCCAAGACCCCAACTTACCTCCCAAAGTGCTGGTCGCCCCTGAAGAATCACCGTCCCCGAGCCTGCAGCCTTTTTTCACCGTCCAAGATCTCCATTGGTTAACATTGAGCGCCCGACGGCTCAAAGCACCCTGCACCCAGCCGCCCGAGTGCCCCTGGAAGTGCAACCTCTACCCTAACCTATTTCCCCATTTGCCCTGGGCAAGTGACCAGGAGCCCAGCTCCCACAGCCGCGAGGCCTGCTTGCCAGCAGCCACCAACCCGAGGCCCCCTGCCTGCCATAGGATAACATTGGGCCTACTCACTCTGCACCCGGCCGCCCCTGTGCCGCTGAGGGTGTAACAACTGTACTTACCTGATACTGGGGGACCCCTGAGTCTATGCCCAGAACCTTAACTCTGCCAGTCGAGTACTTACCCAAAGACCGATAACTCACTTTTCTTCCATAGGGTAACACTGACTGGCTCGCACCTGGAATTTCTTCTAAGTGTGGAGTTTTGGAACTTTAAAATATTCACCTAAAATCAACCGAGTCACGAAAACGAACATACTCACCTGGCATTAGAAGAGGCCCCAGTGCTGGACCGGGGTGCCCAACACTGGCCCTAAAAAGTAATCCCAACGTTACTTACCGCTAACTCCATTTTCTTCCATAGGGATCCATTGACTGGTTTTCTGTGAAATTTCTTCTGTCTACTTTTGAAATACTAAAATATTGTTTAAAAATCACAACAGTAACGAATTCCGAACTACTCACCTGCTATCAGGAGAGACGTCAGTACTGCCTCTTTTAGACTAGTACCAACCATGAAAAGTAATTTTTACCGTACTTACCAGTAACTCGAAATTCCTCTCATAGGATATCATTGCCTGCTTTTGTTGAAAAAGTTTCTAAGTGTCGATTTCTGCATTTTACAAATATTCTTTAAAAATCGTGCCAACGATACAAACGTAATTACTTACCTGTTTTAGCTAGATACCCCAGTGCTGAACCCGAGAACCCAGCACTGGATTACAAAAGTAACGTAAACCTGCTTTGCTTGCAAACTGCATTTCCTTCCATAGGATAACATTGGTAATTTTACCCAGAAAAGTTTCTAAGTGTCGACTTTTGAAATACAGTAATATTCCTCAAAAATCACTACAATAACCAAAACGCTTTTTCTTACCTGTTTCCAGGAAGTGTCCCAGGACTGAATCCAGGATCCAGTCCTGTGGTTAGAAAAGTAACCTGCAAAGTCATTAATTGTAATTAATCACAATTTTCCATTAAGCTCAATGTTGCATTGTATTTGACCCTGTGTTGCCTCTGGCACCAACTGTGATTACTACCACCAACAAGTCTATTGCCTATTTGTAAGGTGGCTAACCAGAACATCTCATACTGAGAAAGTATATTTTGACCCTATTGTTGGTTCTAAAATAAAACAAGCATATATTTTTTTTTATATATACAAACCATTGGCCTAGAGTTCAGTTCTTGAGTGTGTGGCTTCATTTGCTGACTGAGTGTGTACAACAAATGCTTTACACTGTCCTCTGATACTGCCTTACTGCTCGACCAAGCTACCACTTTGGAGAGTAAGGTTATATCTAACTTTAGCCTCTGCCAAACCTCTGGGGACTGGGGACTCTGTGCACACTGAACCTTACTTGGGTGCAGTGTATACAGAGCCACTTTCCTACAGTCCTATTTTAGATCTCCACCCTCTGAACGCCTTCCTGCAGAAGGATGAATTTAAGGTGCTCACATTGGCCCAGGTTCTATTTGCCCTGGATACAGATAACTGGATAGTGACTTTGGACCTGCAGGATGCCTACTTTCATGTACCTGTTCTGCAGTCCCACAGATGCTACTTGCAGTTCTAGGTAGGCCAGGAGAATTTTTTATTTGCTGTGCTCTCCTCCAGCCTTACCAGTGCCCCTGGGAGTTCACAAAAGTGACGGCGGTGGTCGCAGCACCTCTTTGGTGGTTTAGGATTTTAGTTTTCTCCTAACTCGAAGACTGTCTGTCGAGGGCAGGCTTGCAGCTGTCAGTCAACGACCACCTCCAAGCGACAGTAAACCTCGTGACTTCATTGTGATTCTCTATCAACGTACCAAAGTTACTCTTGACTCCAACTCAAAGAGCCATTCTGGATACAGTGCTGTTTCAGACCTTCCCACCATGATGATGAATCCAGACATTCGGGCTATGATCCTGTTGTTTAGCCTCATACAAGCATCTCACGCTATTTGAACTGGAGTTGAGGATTTTGAAATGCAAAGGCCATGATAATGAAGGCTCTTGGAGCATGGGCAATGGAAAATGGAAACGAACTCTGAAATGTGGCAATTTCACTGTTTGAGGCATAGAGCGGGAGTAGAGAACATTGGATTGTTTGTGCTGTTAAGCCAAGATCAATTCACTGGAAGTTAAATAATATATTTCTCGACAGTCATCATCTGGCTAATGACAAGAGGATAGGGAGTTTCTTTAGTCTATAATATGGTTTGTGTGGCTTTCAATCTTGATGTTTCAGTCACCAACAGATTGTGTCAGTTTGCTAGCCCGTGCTCCAAGTAGTTCCCACTGAATCTGGAAGATTTAATTAAGTTATCTCCTATGTCACTCTCGATCTCTATCTGGGCCAAACCTGAGTCTCCTGTTAACAAAGAGATCATTTCTGACTGTATGTCGCTGGACGGCTCCCAGAAGACCCCATGGTTAAGGAACATTAAGTCATTTTGTCACACATTAAGTAAGCCTGATTTATTCTTTAAACCATCTTCAATTGTGAAAAAGTATAAGGCATGGATCAAAACTGTTTTAAGTCATTTCGGAGTGTACAGAGGGAGAACAGCGAACTGCTGGGGCAGATGTTGGCTTACTCCAAGCCGCCTTGATGGGGGTACAGTAATGTGTCATTAAACTGAAGCTGCTGTTCTGTTGTCGTAGCTGGCTGCATGATATCAGTTAAAATGGTGAACTTTGCCTCCGCTGTGGGGAGTGGTAACTTTAGCACCTCAGCTGCTTTTTTAACAACTGCATGAAAGGAGGAGCCAGCCTTTAAGAGCACTTCATCTCCACTGGCATTTTGGAGCACCAAATAGTTTACTGTGCCCAAGGCTGCAGGGGGCAGAGCATTGGCCACCTTGCTGCTATTGTCATCAACAAGTGGAGTGTTTTTTGGCATTGGTATGTGGTTGGAATCCAACCCGAAGACGTCGTCCACCATTAGCCAGTATTGCTGTCTAGGTGTAGGTCCAGGCTGGGTCTCATCCCTTTACATGGCCTCCTCAGCCAGACTTTGTGTCTCCCTCCTCGACCTCATTAGAACAGCTTTTGTTTTTGGGACATGCTTTTGAATCAGGGGTCGGGGTTGCCGGTGCCGGTGATGGCTCTGGAGTTTGTGCTGTGATCACTGGCAGGGCCCCTGGTGCTGGTGTGGCACCAGCCAGAGGTATGCCCTTTAGAGGGCATAGGGCATCAAATGGCACATAGGGCAAACCCACCAGTGGTATTTCAATCAGACCCTGAAAAGAACCCTGGGATCCGCAGCCACACCTGGAGGAACTGCTGCATTCCTGAAGAGCACCATCATGGTGTGCAGGAACTGCACCGGATCTGAGGTGGGAACTCCAGTTAGGCCACAGGCAGCACTGAGATTGTGAATTATGTCCAAGCTGGAGCCAGCAGAGGAGGCATGCATGACCAGACAAGACAGGAGTTGGAGTTGGGATCACTGCTGTCGGTGAAGAATTCATGGGTGGAGTAATGTCCACCGACTTCAGTTCCGAGGAGGCCTCCACTGGAAAACGCTAAGAAGACCAATCTTGTGATCAGGAGTGACATGTCGCCATATATTTTCTCTTCTCATTAGAAAACTTTAAACCTGAATGCGAATGGTCGAGTCTTGGTGAGCACTTGTAGTGTGCACAGGCCATAAAAAGCTTCACCTCCCGCTCCTTTATTGCCTTTAGTGTGCATAATGCTGCATTTTTCATGACTTTAGCCCCAAGCACCAAGACACACCTCATGAGAGTTAGAGATGGACATCTGTCCATGGTATGAGCAGCAGGGCTTAAAGCCCTATTTCAGATCATCTTTATTCGGTTAAATAAAACTATATAGATGAAAGTATAGACAATAATTGTAGGAAAGTAGTATCTGCTTCTTATGGTTACCCCCACTTTTTGCTGATGTCTCACTATTTTTGGACTAGTCTGACTGGGATCCTGCTATCCAGGACCCCAGTCTATCTGCTTTCTCCCTTAAATTGCTATGTATGTACTTTAGGTACACTCCAGATTGGATACTGGGGTACCCTTATCAGTCCCTAGTATATGGTACACCATGTACCCAGGGCAGAGGTACCCCAGAGGCCTCCCATGGGCTGAAGCATGTATTATGCCACCCATGAGAGGCCCTTCAAAATGACACAACAGGTCTGCTACAGCAGCCTGTGTAAGCTGGTGCTTGCACCACTTACTTAGATATAGGTTCACTATATCTATCTAAATCACTACACTTAAAAACCTATCAGTCACCCCTATGGCATGCCTTATCAATCCTGAAGGCAGGGTGCTGGGTTTTACATGAGAGGGTGCCCCTGCATGAGCAGAGCCCCTCTGCAGCCTTCGGAGACCATTCTCCGGGGTTGTCTGTGATGCAGCCAGACATATAGGTCTAAGTGCATTATAACCTTGCTGTAGATGCTAACTTTAAAATGGCTGCTTAGAAACATGTCGTGTTTGGTGTCAAACACCTTGGAATCATACCTCCACACCAGTAACCGGTATGGAAGGTATGATTCCACCCTTCTGAAACCACTACTGTGGGTCACCGGTCTACCCGGTACCAGCCTTCTCGACCTGGGCAGCACAAAATGGACGCTGCCAGCCACAGACACGATTCTGCTCTCCTGCTGCTGAGCCAAGCTCGAGCAGAGGAAGGCATGACAATAGGCATCCTGTCACACGGAGGTGTGACCACCTCCCAGACAGGGTTTAGTGTATTGGGGCTGGGTGGGGGCACTCTGAGAGTGCCAGAAAGTCTGCACTGGGGGCACATTTGGTGTCCCTGTGCATAGTCTAGCTCAAACCAGTTCTGGGGGCCATTGGCTCCTGCTCTGGCGCGAAACTGGACAAAGGACATGGGTGTAGCCACCCCTCTGTCCTGCCCCTCCCCTAGGAGGGTCCCCTGAAATGTCCAACCCTTTCCCATGGGTATAAAGTGGGTTACCTGGCTGCAGGACTTTGGATTTTACCTGGACAAGATTCTGCTAAGAAGAAACCAAGTACTTCGACTGTCTGCACGACGCTGGATGACTGAAGAATCTCCCTTGGAGTAAAGAAGTTACTCCCCTGCCTCAGCAGGCACCTAAGCGCATCTGACCGGCTTGCATCTCCAGAGCTCCTGTGGACTCCGAAGATTTCAGCAACACAGGAGGTGGGTTCCCAAAGGTCCCTGAGGTAGATCTGACCTCTCAGCGATTCTGAGACCAGTATCCCTCGTGGGGGCCGTGCAACCCGAACCCCTGTGCACCGCGTACATTTGCAAGTGCATATGCTTGTTGGCAATCCCCGAGTTTGTGCATTGGACTCCGTGTAGTGCTGACCCCGAGCAGTATTTACACTGAAGACATCCGGCCTCCACTCACTGAGTGCTCTGTGGGCTGGTGCTTTGTAATTTGGCTTGAGGTCTCCTTGCGATCCCTGGTCCATTGATCTGTGGGGCCTGGTGAGGGTCACCTTGTTTGTTCTTGGGCTTCCCTGGTTGCTCCAGATGTGCCCTGACTCTCCATTGCTTGGAGAGTCTCCTGGACCTTGCTGGTCCACACCGTAACCTGTTTACTCTGCCCGCGTGGGTTGCATTTGCCAAGGCTTGTTGGTGCTCCAGCCGGACATCGACGCCTGAGCACTCGACATCCTTCATGGGACAGCTCACCTCTGGATCCTGGTCATCCTCGGCATCTTCTGATCCCCGTGGCTGTAGAGTCAAGCATCCCTTCTTCGCACCTGAAGCACCCGACATCGGTGGGCATTCGACTACCGAGCCCCTGGTCACCTGAAGTGACCCAGACTCTGTCCCCTCTGCTTTCAGGTTCCTCTCACCTAGAATCCAGGCTTAGATTCCACCGGACACTCTTCGCCTTCCCGGCAGCAGTTCTTCTTTGCAACCCTCCATTGAAAACGACGAAGGTTTCCGACACCACTTGACCCCTATGCACCCAGCTCCTCTGGGATAGGTAAAACGGGTACCTCGGTACTCACTGGTGGGTTGGCCTTAGAACCTCCTATGTTCCAAAGGGTTTGCTCGAAGTCCTCGTAGAAGTGTCCTTAAACTGTAACTTGAAAACCGCGACTTTCCCATAGAGTTGCACGGAGCACGTGGTTGTGTTTCCTCACTGCACCCGTCCTCCGTGGGTGCCCTGTGTCACTGCCTTGGGTGGTTCCTTGGGGTCCCAGCGATTCTACGTGCTCTAGGCCCTGTGTCTAGTCAAGTCGTGATTGTTATACCACTTTTTTAGTATATGGTTCGGTCTCCCCCTGGAGCCCGCTGTGTATTTTGCTACTTACGAATGTTCTATTGATTCAGTATTGTGTGCTTTGTGCCCTAATCTCGTGTAGAGACTAGTAGAGAGTGTTATATTAATAAATACATATTTTTATATAACTACTGTGTGGTTCTCCTTTCATTTAGTCATTCAGGAGGTGATACTCTGGTAAAACAAGCTGCTTTACATTCCTTCAAGATTAAGCCTGAAGGCTGCTCTCCACAGCTACCACTAGGATAGCTTTCTAAAGGTTATCTTTGACCTCATACATCATAAGGGTTGTGTGGACTGGTACAGGGTGCCCACTTTAAGTAGTGGACAGCATATACCAGGCCACCTTCTCACAATAGTCATAAAAAATGATCTTAAAATATAATAAAGCTCAGTAGGATTAGGAATCTTGACCAACCAACAAAGAAAAAACACTACAACATCAAATTTATTCTATGTTTGGGAACTCCATTAAGAAAACTGGCAGCAGCCCAACAAATAGTATCACTGGAGAGCATTTGGAGATATAATAGAGCAGGTCTACACTGAACAAAGTGCAACGGTTTTAAAAGTGTGTCCAGATATCGCTTACTCTGAGAAAAAATTACAAAATAATACGAAGTCCATCGAGGATTGTTCTGAAGTCAGGTTACAGTGGCAAGTTGGTAACTGTTGGGGCGTGGCCTGCCAGATGGCCGCATAGTCGTAACTCCCGTAAGCTCCTGCTGCGGAACTATTAATCTGACTTATAACACACTTATACCAAGCTCTCCACGTGGACAGACCATGTCCTCTCCTAAAGGTTGAATAAACATGTCGCCAGTTGTGTAAGTTCCCCATCACAGCTCCTGAATGGGTTCGGATCCATAGGTGGGTACGAGAAGTTTCAATGAACTAAAGATTTACATTGCTCCAATATAACTTCATACACATTACGTACCTTTTGCCCAAACTCATGCATGCCTTTTAACCAGCTAGGGACTCCAGGTGTACGATCTGCGGATATACCCCGGCAGATTTTGTTCATGCCGTGTGGACCTGCCCTCAAATAATTTACTACTCTGATGAGATATTGCTCCATTTGCATGGAGCTATGGGCTGGACCATCCCCAGAGATCTCAAGCAATGCATGTTGGGTTTAGTTCCCATTAAAAAGAAGAAAAAAAACGGAGTAGTCGTTTCGTAGTACTCGGTTTGCCGTTAGCCAAACAACGCATTGCCATCCTATGGCTGAGTCCCGGACCTCCCCTGATAGCTGTATGGCTGAGGGATGTAACAGAATGGGCCGGGCGGAAGAAGCCCATATGAAAAGGGTTCGATGAGACAACTGACTGCCAGAGGACTTACTCACATGGGGGGCCATGATTAGAGACCTGACTTCTGACTATACTGATACCCCCTCATGGCCGGAAAATACATCGGACACTGACTCACACGAAATTGAATACACATAGTTGCGCTCATTGGGGAAACTGACCACTAGGAGGTGAGAGGACGATCCATGGAAGGGGCAACAATGGAACGCCACTAGCTAGAAAGAGGGGTGCAGTTCCTTGAGGGGAGAAAGAAAATGGGGGAGAGAATGAGCGCTCTTGAGTGGATCTGAAGAAATGACCAGGAGGACCCAAGGGGGATCCACATGATCAAATCTGAATGCCCTCACACACTCAGTAGGGTGTCATGCTTCATCATAGGGTGCTCCTGGATGAGCCGGCGCTGCAATGCTCGACGGGCCCCTCAGTGGGGCTCTATAGTGGAGAACTTTTGATCTAGCCGTATGGTGAGTGCAAGTGAGAGGGTATAAGGTGTAGGGTGGTGCCAAAGTGTTTAAAAGAGTATAAGGGAGACCAAAGAAGGGTTTAATAAGGCGACAGTCTCCTTTACACAGTAAAAACAGAGGGGCTATCTGTCATGATAAAGTACTCAGATAGCTTTATCAAATGTGAGAGAAGGTCAACATGGTTCATTCCTAGGTGCCAGGAGGGTCAGTGGCAGTTCTTCAGAACAAGGTAATTGTACTTACCCTACTACGAATTGGAACCAGAGAATAATTGCGGGTATCCAATCCAGAACAGTTCTCCTGAACCTGCTGCGGTGCAGGAAGGAAGATCCAACCTGTGAAGGTAGAGATGGTGAGACAGCCATAAGAAAGGTGCCGAGTTCGGCAAGTACTGAAAACAAAGTTTGGGGAACCGGCACATCACTGCCCGTTGGGACAGTAAATGCCTGTGGTGGCTGTTAAAGCTCACTTGAGAGCTCACATAGTGAGACATAAAACATACACGCAAAATATACAATTGTTCATCTGTGGTGTATGGCAACGTGAGAATTTATTTAAAAGAAACACTTTATAAACACTAATGTGTGGGAGCATGCTACTAATGCCACAATTGTGAGACACTGTACTCTAGTAGGCTTTAAAACAGGGTGATGCAATGTAAAGGCAAAGGGTCAACTCACCTTTAGTAGAATTAAAGACACCCCTTAGATAAGGGAGAGGGCCGCGCCTAGCTGCGGGGAGACAGCTGATACAAAAAGAATACATTTAATGGTAAGTAAAATGCCAGGTATCATGAGGGAACAAAGTATGACCAGGAAAACGAGTCCTGAAGTACTCACATGAACCACGTGGTTATTAGCCAGGACCTAACCTCATCTGCAATCCTGTAAGTCAAGAATGAGGTCTTGACTGTGTTTATAAAGTGGTTGGTAATGTCCTTAATTAGCCCCCGATATTTCAAGCCTGTTCAGGTGCTGGGGATATGAGTGTGAGCAGTTGAGTGAATAAGGATGACCGAGCAGGTCATATGTATGCAGATGGCAGGTTTCCGAGGCTGACAAATGCACTGCATGAGGAGTGTTCATCTGTGGTGGTTATCTTGGAAAGGGAAGCAGGCGCGAGTGACGCACACGTGTTGCAGACCCAGTATTGCTCTTTTTGGAACCAAGTTTTTTTGTCTCATTGGTTGTTAGCCCCTAGGATGGTCCATTTGATGTCATCTGGAGAATGGCGGCGCTCAAGGAAATGGATGCTCATATATGTGGTGCCGCGTTGGCATCTAATATTACTGCAATGTTCAGTAATCCTGGTTTTGATGGCTCTGGTGGTCATGCCTATATAGCAGAGTGAGCAAGGGCAGTGGATCAGGTACACACAATGCTTTGTATTGCAATTCGTATGACCCCTCTGGGTCCAGGTGTGTGTGTTATCTAGTGAGATTTCCTTTAATATTTCTGTGAGGTGTCACATACCACAAGAGCCACAAGGGAAGTCTCCTGTAACCGGGAGGAGATCCCACAATGTACATTGTTCGGATCTAAGCGTGATCTGGGGTCTTATGTATACCAGGAGGTCTCACAGATTCTGGGTCTGCTTAAAGGCAATGCTTGGAGTGGAAATCTCTAGATTTCCTGAGTGAAGTATGGGCCAATGTTTCCATATGATCTTCTGTATATGGTTGGAGTTTGGTGTAAACGTAGTGACATATGTGATAATGTCGTTCTCTTGCTTAACCCTCGGCACCAGTAAGACTTCTCTGTGGTTATTCCTAGCCCAATTCCAGGCTCTGTTTACAAGCTGTGGTGGGTAGCTGTGGGCTCGTAGATCCTTGCTCAGTGCAGTGGCCTGTTGTTCATAATCCCTGATATTGCTGCAGTTGCGAAGAAGGTGAAGAAATTGCCCATAAGGGAGGTTGTCACGGAGTACCTTAGGGTGATGGCTCTCATAAAGGAGAAGGCTGCTACAGTCCGTCTTCTTCTTGTATGTCGTAGTCAACAATCTCCCATTGTCGAGTTTGCTTTTCAAATCCAGGAACAGAAGTTCTCTGCTAGAAACGGTCTTGGTAAACCTCAGATAGGAATTGAGGGAAATGAGGGAGGTGATCCAGTCAAAAAGGGCCTCACAGGTATGCAAATCACCTTTCCAAAAGATGATGATATCATGAATGTAACATTGGCACAATTTTATATTGGCGCTGTAGGGGTTGTAACCTGTAGAGATGAATAGGCGTTCAAAATCAGCCATATACAGGCAGGCCAGGCTTAGTGCTTCCCATAGATGTCCCCTGTATTTGGTGGAAAAGTTGATCTTGGAATTGGAAAAAATTCTCCTTTAATGCAATCGTGGCACATTCAATGATGAAGCTCACAGGGGTAATGGATGTCAATGTCTTTGCAAGAAGGCATGTCTCGATGACCACAATGGTGGCATCTTGCGGGATGTTGGTATACAATGCTTCCACATCAAGGGTAAGCAGGAGGTTGATTTCTTCTAGTTCGTTGGCTTCCTCAATAAGGTTCAGGACATCTCCTGTATCCTTGAGGAATGCGGGAATCTTTTTCACTAAAGGTTGTAAGAAGTAGTTGCAAAATTTGCTGAGGGGTTCCAAAAGGGACCCAATGCCGGAGACAATGGTCTTCCGGGTGGGAGGATTACCCAAACCCTGCTGACACCATGGGGGATTGGATTGTCATGAATTTGAGATTTCCCTGGTTGGTATGTAATCTGCTGTTTATTGCAAATTGTCAAATTTATTCACTTTGGTCCCTAAGGATATTTCTACAAACCTCCTCTCTTGCAGAGTCGGGTACATTCCTTTCCTCTGGGCCCCCCTTTGGGTTAATTAAGCACCTGCCCCTATGATTCTCTGGCATATCAGCATACGTCCTCACTGCACCCGACCACAGCCTGTTCAATAAGAACATTAGTGAGCGCACCTGCCCACGGATTAACAGTTCCCTTAGCCAGTTCCAGCAATCCCTTTTCTATCCCAACAGCTAACAGTTTCAATGTCCTTTCAGATCTGGGCTGACTCCCAGAAGTGGCTAATCAAGTTCCTATAATGGATACGAGTGATAGTTTGCCACAAGTCCCTGCAGATCCAAGTCAAGGTCGCTCCCTCTCTATACTTAGTTGGAACGTTGCAGTCCTTAAAGGAAAAATTAATAACCCTGAATGGGGACCACTTGTCTCCAAGCACAATATATTAGTCCTACATGAAACCTTGTCTCTTACTTCTGTATTTTATGATGGGTATGCCTGTTACTCCAAATTAGCTACTGCTTCTGTTAGAGGCAGGGCAAGGGGTGGACTTACAACCTGGGTCACCATAAATCTCCATGTAGACGTAATAGTTATTAAATCTGAATCCCCAGCTTTCCTAGCATTAAAAATACACGACAGGGCCAACCAAGATGGCCGTGCGGACGTGAGCCATAACGGCTCAGTTGCCCAAACTGGTTTTAGTATTGACACCGCCGCGCTGCAGTCACCAAAAGTGTGGAAATGTTCCGGAGTTAACGCGGAGACATCACCGATCTCCTTCGCACCGTTCGGGATGCCGTCTAGAGCATTGGATGGCAGGCGATTGAGGCCCGAGTGAGAGGCTGCTGTCCCCGCCGGAGCTTCGCCCCTAGCTGTCGGCGGTGCTGTCCCGGAGGTGTGGAGCGGTCTCCATGGGTCCAGCAGCGAGGAGCGCCACATCGACGTCGGCTGTGTTCTGAAGCCTGCAGAGATCCCCCGCCTGCAACGCCCCCGTGAGTGACTGTGGCCCGAGGCTGAGGATCCGGCGGCCGCCATTTCCTGGGGGCGTGGAGCGAACGGGCGAGGCAAGCTGAGGCTCGGCGGGGAGGAAGCGGTCATCTGGTAGCAGCGGGAGGCGCCGCAGAGGGCTCCCCTTGCTGGCTGGCGTCCCCTCGCGGCCCTGATAGCACTTCTTTGCTGCCCCAGGAGAGGCATTAAATTCAGCGGTGCCTGACTTCAACATGGCCCCCACGGTGAACGCCATGCCTCGTGTGAGCACTGGGCCCCCTTACACGGCAGATGATCAGCACTAGAGGAGGAGTGTCTCCCGCTCCACACATCACTGGAATGCCTTGCAGTGCACAGCTCCAAAGGGGCACAGGGACCCAGTCTGCAGTATCAGTGGCGACTCCTTCCAGCGACAGGCCGGTCATATAAGACTGAGGGCTGAAGCGGCCACCCAACACCAGAGGGACAGCAGGGGCTGAGATGGGGCAACGCGAAGTGTGGAGACTCGCCGACAGAGCAGAAATCTTGGCCAGGGTGTTGCCCCCGCATCCTGACAGGCTCCAGGGGGCAGCGCTAGAGAGAGAGACACGGCCCTACAAGGCTCTGCGACTCAGGAGTCCCGGGTTTGGGACATCCCCCGGCTCACGCCGACTGCACCTCTATGCCGCCTCAAAAACAACACCAGAGCAACAGGGTGTCTGCATACTTCGTGCCTATTTCCGATACGGAAACACGACAGAGCGCACGCGAGGAGGGCGCAATGGCGCTCTCAAAGGACGACCTGCTCGCCTCTCTGAGAGCATTTAACCAGGAGCTGAGGGATGAACTAAAGGCGGACTGGTCCCAATCATTGGATGCTTTGAAGGCGGATCTAAGTGGCAGACTCACCTCCCTGCAGCAAGATATCGACTCGGTGATCACAAGAGTGCTGGATGCGGAGACAAGAAACGTGGAACTCGAACGGAGAACTGAACACATCTCAGCCCTAACGAAGGATCTCCAGACTCAGCTCACGGCAACGCAACTGAAACAAGAGGATCTGGAGAACCGCTCTCGGCGGTATAACATACGGATCCTCAATCTGGCCGAAGGAGCGGAAGGCCAGGACGTCGAGGCCTTCATAAAGGGCCTGTTCTCGGAAATACTAGGAGCAACGACGGTGAAGGTGAAAATGGAGAGTCCATAGAGTGGGGAGGCTCCTACAAGGACAGAAACGTCGACCAAGGGACATCCTCGCCAAATTGCACTCCTTCAAAACTAAGGAGGCGGTACTCCAGGCGGCCAGAAAAAGGGATGTGGTGAAATTTCAGGGGTTCGCCTGTGAACTGTTCCAAGATATCGCCCCTGCGACCTTGGTGCGACGCCAGCAATTTCGGCCTGTTACTGACAAGCTACGCCAAGACAATATCCGCTACAGATGGACATACCCTTTTTGTCTCAGCTTTGAATTCAAAAACAGGGAGCGCCACGTCACTGAGGTCCAGGAGGCGTGCAGGGTCTTGGGGATCCCACTGCCTATTCCCGATTCCGGGGAGAATACCCCGGCTCTTCAAAGCAGCGAGATGGCTAGTGGGGGTGAATCGAGCGCGTGGCAACCCCGCGGACTCCCCAAACCAAAGAAGACTCAAGATACCACTGATCCGAATTGAGGAGCGCAGCGGAGAGACTGTGACAGGAGAGTAGACAGATCAGATAGAAAGCTCTGCATTCTTGGGGCCTGGGGGAGTGGGGACGTACACATTCTGTGAAACGGATGGCAACAACTCTGTTCCACTCTCTCTGCGGACTCAGTATTATTAGAGTTCAAACGTTTGTGCAATGGCGGCTGCCCACCCCATCTTCCTGAGCAAGCTCCGACGATCGGAGTCTTTTACGCTGCTCATAGGGGGCCGGTTGGTGTCTTTAAAATTAGCTTCACCATTGAGCTTTTGGCAACGGACTTTGGTCCTATTCGCCTCACAGTGTCGGTCGGACACTATGACGGGACGCGGGACTAGGGACAGACAGTCCCAAAGTTGACACTGTTTAACTTCACTGTTTTTTTTTCTTTATTGCTCGTGTTTTTCTTTTTGACCCTGGGTGCCG
Organism: Calotriton arnoldi; assembly: GCA_963921515.1. Lineage (NCBI taxonomy): Eukaryota > Metazoa > Chordata > Amphibia > Caudata > Salamandridae > Calotriton > Calotriton arnoldi. Next base: position 720,107 of record CAWUFW010007344.1, on the reverse strand, counting down.
GGGGTAACACAGAAGGCTCTGGGAGGCCGGGAGGATGGGGGACACACATCATGCAGCAACCCGAGAAGGTGGGGGCAGGGACGGGGGGGAGGAAGGTGAAAAGGGAGGGGTCCTAAGAGGGGTTCTTATGAGGGTGTTTAGACCGTTGTCTTCACTATGGTGATCTCTGCATTGTCTTGGAACGTACGAGGTATGAATGCCCCCTTAAAGCGTCACAAGATATGGAAACACCTCACAGATCAACACTATGACTTGGTGGCCCTCCAGGAGACCCACCTCAAACGGTCCGAGGACCATAGATTGAAACACAAATCGTACCCACTGATCTACAGGTCTTCCGCCACTGCAAAACATAACGGGGTAGCCCTGCTCTTTCATTCCTCTCTCAAATTCCAACCAGAGGACTATAAAACAGACAAGGAGGGGAGAGTCCTAATGGTGCGGGGACGGCTGCGGGGACGACAGTGCACCATAGCGACGATATACGCGCCCAATACTAACCAGGCGAAATTCCTCCACTCTACGCTGTCTTTGCTGGGGGGCTTTGCGATAGGTGATATAATCCTCATGGGAGACTTTAACCTCACCTGGCACTCAGAGGCAGGTAGCTCCAACCCTCACAAAACCCATACGGGTAGTTTTCCAAAAGCTCTGAAACAGGAGATACAGGCAATGGGTCTCAGGGACGCATGGAGAGAAGTACACCCGGATGACACAGACTATACTTTCTTTTCTCACGTCCACCGCAGCTACTCACGACTCTGGATTATACCTTCCTCAGTCAAACACTCACTAGTCAGGTTCGGGAAGCTACCATACACCCCATAGTCATTTCCGATCACGCCCCGCTGGCGGTTTCCCTGGAGTGGTCGTGCACGCCACTCAAGTCCAAGAGGTGGTATTTCCCTACTGCCCTAATCCGGACAAAACATCGCGCGATGCCCTGAGAACTTCCATTAGAGAATTCTTCCAAATGAACAGTCCTCAAGATACGTCCGCAGCAAATAACTGGGACACTTTCAAAGCGGTTATTCGGGGACAATGTCTGTCCCTTATGTCCGCCCTTAATAAAGAGCGGGCGGCAGAGAGGTTACTCCTGGAGGAGGAATTAAAGACTGTGGAGTGCGAGCACAAGACCAATCCCACTCTCACGCTCCAAAGAAAAGTCACGGCCCTGAAAGGGAAGCTACACGCAATTTACTCAATTAGGGCGGAACTGACCCTTCTTCCCCTCCAGCAGACGTCGTATGCTCAGGGTAACAAAATAGGGGCGCATCTGGCACGACAACTAAGGGTAAAACGGGAAAGGGAGTATATCGCAAGCATAAAGGATCCCAAAGGCGTCCAGATTAGGGAGGAACCAGGTAAAGCGCGATTGTTCAAAGACTTCTATGATACCCTTTATACTCCCGACCACGCCAACCCACACGCTCAAGCAACCTACCTGAACTCGGTGACGCTTCCTCAGGTGACGCGCTCCCAGAACGAGCTACTCGGGGAACCTATCTCGGAGGAGGAGGTTCATGCGGCCCTTAAAACCCTTAAGCTACACAAAGCCCCGGGGCCGGACGGTCTGACTGCTCAATTTTATAAAAGCTTTAGCGAGGAACTCATTCCCCAACTGACCCTTCTTTTCAACCACATAGCGACCACTGCCCAGGTGACTCGCACTATGAGCGAAGCATTAATTACTGTGATCCCTAAGGCCGGGAAGGATCCTCAGCGGTGTGGTTCTTACCGCCCCATCGCACTTCTTAACTTGGATGCTAAACTCTACTCCAAGATACTGGCCTCGCGGTTGGACAAACTGATGCCAGATCTTATACACCCGGACCAATCCGTATTCATTGGGGGCAGATAAACACACAATAATGTACGTAGGGTGATCCACTTAATAGAGAAATCACATAAGAAACAGATTCCAGCAGTTCTCCTGGGGTTAGATGCCGAGAAGGCATTCGACCGGGTGGACTGGGCCTTTCTCTTCCGGGTCCTCCAGGGCTTTGGATTCTGCGACACCTTCATCAACATGATACGAGCTAACTTCGCAGCTCCGAGTGCCAAGATCTTGGTTAACGGGGTGGCTTCAGACCCTGTCTTGCTGGGTAGAGGAACGAGACAGGGGTGTCCACTGTCCCCACTCCTCTTCGCGTTAAGTATTGAACCACTTGCGGTGACTATTAGGGAATCCCCGGAGATTAGAGGACTGCCCTTTGGTTCTGACGAACATAAGATATCTTTGTTTGCCGACGACGTTTTGTTGACGTTATCGGATCCCCTGCGCTCCGTGACTGCAGTACAAGCGGAGCTGACCCGGTTTGAGCTGGTAGCCGGTCTTAAAATTAACCTCCCGAAATCATTCCTACTAAATCTAACACTCCCAGAAGCCGAAATGAGAAACTTAGAGGCTTCTACACCTTTCCAACGGGCCAAGAAGGACTTGACATACCGAGGGATTAAATTGACTCCCAAAGTCTCAGGCTTATTCGCTGCTAATTATCCTCCGTTCCTCACCCAATTACAGGCTGACCTCAAGCGCTGGTCACCTCTCTATTTGTCTTGGATCGGTAGACTTCACGCCATTAAGATGGTGGTACTGCCAAAACTTCTGCACTTGTTTCAGAGCCTTCCCATCAGCCTCGAGAAACACTTCTTACATAGAGCACACATACTACTTATAAAATTCGTTTGGCAAAATAAAAGACCGCGGCTTCCATTCCACTTCTTGAGAAAATCCACAGACGAAGGGGGCCTTGCTATGCCCGACTTGACACTCTATTACAAGGCAGCTCAACTCCGGGTTGTAGTCGAGTGCTCTCACCGAGAATCGGACAAACACTGGCTACATATGGACCGGGCGATAGCCGGTCGAGTGATCTGGGAACTTATTTGGAAGCCGAAATCGGATCGTCCAGCAAATGCCTACATTAGCACTCCTACCAATACGGCTCTTCAAACATGGGACGCTGTGCTGCGCCAGACTGAGTGGACGACATTCCCCTCCCCATTTACCCCTATACATTACAATCCAGCGTTCTCCCCTGCACTAGAACCAGGTCCTTTCGATGCATGGAGGGAGGGGGGATGCCTCGCCCTTACACACTTATTCCACAATTGGGACTTCCTAACGTTTGAAAATTGGCAACGTGACTTCAACTTGCCCAAGTCAGAATACTTTCACTATCTCCAACTACGCCACTGGGCCCTACAACCCGGGATTAGAGAAGGGGCGACCAGGGAACTCACACCTTTCGAACGTTACTTGACAAAAGCAGACACAATGAAAGGGGCTATCTCCTTCCTTTACGCACTTCTGTTATGCACCTTACCCTCCTCTCGTCCCCGGTTGCTTGACGTTTGGGAAAGAACTCTTGGCCAAGACATTACGGACACCCAGTGGAAAGCAATATGGAGGGACAGACGACGCTATAATCATTCCCTGACGCAACGAGAGGCACATTATAAAGTGCTCTATGACTGGTACCTATACCCCCCAAACTCAAAAAGATATTTCCCAACACAACAGACCTATGCTGGAGAGGTTGCGGCCTTCTTGGAGATTTCCGCCATATATGGTGGGATTGTCCGCGCATTCGCCCCTTTTGGAATGAAATTCTCACCCATATCAAAGACATCTTATGTTATCCTATCCCAGATTCCCCGGCATTTGTGCTTCTAGGACTTAGAGATCTGGGGTTGAAGTATCAAACCACGGCGGACCAAGCCATCTTGTGGCTTTGTTTGGGGGCAGCCAAAATGGCTTTGGCCGCAGCCTGGAAGAAGCAGGAGGCCCCAGCCATGACACTATGGCAGGCACGCCTCTGGAGGGCATTAACCATGGAACGACTGAGTGAGATTCATAGAGACACTTTTAAAAATTTCGAATACACCTGGAGGCCTCTAGTGAAGTATCTGTCCGCGGGACTACCAATGACTACATGCTCCCCCGGGGTCAGAGCCCTCCACCTGTTCCAGTTCTAAATAGCGTACCGTCACACATCAGAGCGTGTCAGAGGCTTCGCTCCCCACTTTCTAGTCTCCCAGGGTCGTCATTAGACTGAGTTACACGAGCCCAGATTTATGTTTGTTCCTTTTTTCTTTCTTTCTTTCTTTTCTCTTTTTCTTTTTGTGTTCTGTTACCACACAGTTGAGGGTTCATTCCCAGGTTCCCTTGTACGCTTCCCGTAAGCGGGTGAAGGAGTGATTATTTGGCATAGGGACTGGGGTTTGGGGAGGAGGGTGGGCTAGGGCTCCATGGGTGGGGCCAGTTTAAGACGAATTTGCTGTCCGCAATGTACTGGTAATGTGTATTTGTCTTCTAGGAGAACCTGAGACCCGTAATAACCGCAACACTCTGTACACGGAAATAGCATTATTACAGCTGTATACGGGATGTATGATTCTATGCATTGCAATGTGTTGTGAAAATTTGGTGGAAAAATTCAATAAAAACAAGTTTGAGAAAAAAATAAAATACGCTACAGTCTGACACATTTTTCGTTTTATTTAATTAACTTTTGCAAACAATGATTTTACCAATACTGTTTGTATTAATTTCACCCATTTGTTTATCTTTCTAGCTTAGTTACAAACGATGGAAGGAAACAAGCAAGTATAGTTTTATTATTTTTTGTGTGGTGATTTTAATGCTAAGTTTAAGGGATGTAACTGGGAGCCAAGAGAATTTATGGAAGGATGTGGAACCACATGTGACAACAAGGGGATAGAGCTGAATAGACATCTAGAGGTGCTCGAGTTGTAAATTTACTTGAGATGCTTAGAGGTGTGTAACATCATTACCATCCTTTGGAGGGATTGGTCGCGCCTCAACTGTCGATTATATGTTTGTAAACTCTAATTATATACCCTGGTTCTCCAAAGGGGAGGTCTTAATGACTGAGGGGGATCACCATAACGCCCTCTGTGTTTTAGCTCAATTGCCCCTGTGTAGACACCAACATAACACCAATGCAATCTCCATCACTCTACTGATGGTCTATGGCTTATTTGGCACCTTAAAAATCCAGTTGAAACCCTGACAACGTTATTAAAATCACATCAGGGACTGTTCCTCAGTTGTCACCGGGAGACAGGCTATGGTAACATATTATACCAGCCTAACTCAATGTGTTAAACAGGCCCTGCCTAAACCTTCTCACCCTCATAAAGGGGCAGCACGATGATCCGATAATCGTTGCTCAGCGGCCAACCATAGATTGAGGAAGGTGCTGACCGCCACCCCGCGGATATGGCTCGACGTTTGAGAAGCACGTCGAGAATATAAATCATTTCTTAAATCCAGGAAATAGGAGTTATACAAAAGGGACTGGGAACTATTGGAAACTGCAGCAGTAGGGAACAACAGCAAGCTATTCTGGGACTTAGTAAAGACAATTAGATCTAGGAATACCACAGATAATCCCCTTTTGCAGTACAACATCTTAGAATCTAACTGGATCTCGCACTTTGCATAATATATCATATTGAGGAGAACTCGGACAAGGTACATGCTCTCCATAATAGGTTGCAGCACTCACCGCCTCTTCTTATATCTATTCCAGAAGTAGAGTCGGCAATACGGTAGTGAATGGGTGGGAAAGCACCAGACCCAGATGGGGTCCCAATTGACCTCATAAAATGTATGCCTGACCTATGGGGTCCCCTGATTACAAATGTTTTTAATAGCTCCCCTTAATTCAAATATTCCCCGCTCCTGGACCTTATCTTCCATTGTCCCTATATTCCAAAATGGAGATCGCTCAGCTTCTAAATGCTATCAACCTATTTCACTCATCAATAGCACAATCAAAATCATAGGGAGAGCGATTTACAATTGTCTCGTCATATGGGCTTGAGAGAACAATATTCTCTCGCCTTTTCAATTTGGATTTCGTCCAAGGCTGAGCATGGTGAAGCAGTGCCTGCATTTGAGTTTGATAGTAAGCAAATACACTCATGCCAGGTGCTCCCCCATTTATCTGACCACCATGGACCTGTTCACTGCATTTGATTCAGTGAAGATGACCAACCTGTGGATGCTCATGCTGGATCTAGGGGAAGAACTCCCTCCAGTGAATTTCTTGCACTCTGAGCATGCAGATTTAACAGCAAAAGTATGCATGAGCGACAATGGTGAAATGTCTCCCAAATTTCCCTTAAAGCGGGGGGGGGGGCAGGGTGGGGGAGGGTTGCGCCAACTGTGGCGACCCTACTTTTCATTCTTTATATCAATGGATGATGCATTTACCTGATTTCTAATCTGGTAGACACCCCAAGGATCGCAGGCATGCAGGTGCCTGCGTTACTCTATGCTGATGACGCAGTACTCTTAGCAGGCACCCCCAATGCTCTGAGGTTGTTGGTTCGATCGCTTTGCTTCCTTCATGAGTAACCTAGACCTAGTGACCAACTACGAAAAATTGCACATTATGGCATATGGGCCCGGCAAATCTAGGTTAACCAGACTTACAATCAACAGCCAACCACTTACTAGCATTAGCGATTTTAGTTATTTAGGAATAACTTTTAGCTCCTCAGGGTTTTGGCACTCACATCACAAAAGTTCCTGCCTTAAACTTAGCAGATGAGCAGGAGCGATACACAATCTTACTAGATCTAGAGGACAAGGAACCATTTCCCCCATTTTGAAAGTGTATAACACTGAGTATGCACCTGCTGCCACACACAGGGCAGGGATACCGGGCATTCATAGCATTTTCTCTCTCCAAGTGGAGGAAAATCGAATTCTCCATAAGCTATTGTACCTACCACCATCCACCCCCAGTTTTATTATCTACTCAGAGCTAAATCAGGGTCACATTGCAGATAAGTTGCATCTGGCTTCCCTGTTGCTGTGGGTCAGTGTGGGGATATAGGTGTAGGGATATAGGGGCATATTAGCAAGGAATAGCGATATTTATCGCTAACCGCGCTTAGCGCGACTTTGGCTAACGCCGCCTATCGCTGGAAAATATCGCTGAGATAACACCCTATTAACAGGGTTTATCTCCATAGCGATAAAATTTCCAGGGATAGCGGTAAAATGTGAGAATATCGCTGGAAAAGCAGCGATATTCTCGCATTATCGCTAAGGTGGATTCAGCATTAGAATCCACCTCCTATACTCTAAACAGGTAAGTCATCCTCACTAGCAGGAGATAAAATATAGCGATAAACGTGCTTAGCGCGAATTATTATATCGCTTCGCCTGCCTTGCTAATAGGGGGTAGTGGGATTAGCGACTGTTTTCAGTCGCTTTTAGTAGGGAACGCCTTCCTTGCATGTCATTAGCGATAATTATCGCTGACATGCAAGGCGATGGTAAACGCGGCCTCTAACGCCTGAAAGCTGTCGCTAACGCCTGTTAGCGACAGCTTGCTAATAGGGCGATAAAATTATCGCCGCTTTAGCGGCAAAAGTGCCGCTAAAGCGGCGATAAAGCCCTTGATAATATGCCCCTAGATCTTACACATTGGGAGAAATCGCTTCTATTCTGTTTTAGAGTGGGAACAATCTGGTGGCTTTTGTGTTTTAAAAGAGTGTTTGGCTTGATGGGGAACGTAGTATCACCTTGCCCATGTGATAATACAACTGAACAATCACTATTGCACTTTACCTTTTTTGGTAGCTTTTATAATTTTCCACAAATGCACTTTTTGAAGCCTTTATTAAAAAAGTTAGGGCATCACCGATGCGGAGAAGCTTTGTTTCACCTACAATTATTGAGCTCTCCCGAAATATGTTTTAGCGTGAGTTCCTTTTTTAAATTCCCAATTAGAACCAGAAAGTCAATGGATGTGTGATTTCGATAATTCTGTTGTCCATGTTTACTGATGGAGGATCATTGTGATATGATGCATGAATTGTTTTAACTATGCCAAATGTCAATCCGTTGTTTAAGACTTTTTATGAGTGACGTTATTTTCTTTTAAAAGTGTATTATATATCTGAGTATTTTTTATGAATTGATCATTTATTTGTATTATGCTTTTATTTGTATTGTGCCTTTTTTATGACCTAAATAGGTTGCAAAAAGATTTGTTTGCTTTGATTTGATTGTGCCACGATTGCATTAAAGGAGAAATGTTTCTAATTCCAAGATCAACTGTTCCAACAAATACAGGTGACGTCTATGGGAATCACCTTTGCCCCGAGCGTGGCCTGCCTGTGTATGGCAGGCCACGTATTTTGAGCACCTATTCATCTCTACAGAGAACAACCCCTACAACGCCAATATAAAATTGTGGCGAAGTTACATTGATGATATCATCATCTTTTTGAAAGGCGATTTGGATACCTGTGAGGCCTTTTTTGACTTTTTTAAATATATTTTATTGACAGTTTTTAATTAACCACTTTACATCCATTTTTGTGAATGACATCGATAAGAGGTACATTCACTTTTTCATGGCTCTTACATGTCCTTTATCAATAACATATTCAACAACTTTAAAATTAACTCACCCCTCCCTCTTCCTCCCTTCCCTGCCCCTATCCCTTCCCTCATTCCAGCTCTTTTCAATATACAGGTTCATTGTCCCCTGTCGTATAAGTTATCAGTATATGGATGCCTACTAATGTTCTAGTTTCCCTCCCATATTTATTCATTGCTGCTGGAGGTCAGTGCTATCATGGTATCTTGAGATGCAGGTGTTTGATTTCCCTGCATAGCTATCAACATGGAGGACCATGCTAAAATGTCCTCCTCTGCCTTAGCATCCTTTCAGAGTAATTTCATTCTCACCAACTCTGCTGCCACCCACTCGCATATATCCCGCCTCCAGTCTGTGTGCTTTGGTGGTCTGGGATTCATCCATGCAATAACAACTCGTGTTCTGGCTAGCACCAGTCCGAGATTAACTAGTTTCCTGGTAAGTTTTTTCCCGCCAACAATGCCTGTTTGATGTCGCTAGTAATATTCCATCCAGTAACCTCCCGCAGTTCTTTAAATACTTTTTCCCAAAAGGAGCGTAGCAATGTGCATGACCATATCATATGAAGAAAGTCTGCTCCTTGCTGTTTACATCTAGGGCATTCATCCGTGCGGGATGGGTAGATTTTGCTGATCGTGTGTGGAGTGAGATATACTTGATGTGCTAAATTATATTGGAGAAGCTTAAATCGTGTATTTGTGCTGACCTTCTGTACTACTTCTTGTACTCTTTTCCACTCATTCTGTGTGAGAGGTTTGTCCAGTAGCGTATCCCACCTTTGCTGAATTTTGAGAGTCTCTTCTGGCAAATCATCTCTAAGTGCCCTATAGAGATGAGAAATCAATCTCCCTCCTCCTGCCATGTATAGCATGACTTTTAAAATATTGGTAAGAGGGGGTTCCTTCGGGAAGCTCGGCCAAAGCTCCTGTGCAACACTAGAAATGTTCTCGTATTGAAGGAATTGGTCAGACCCAAGGTCAAAAGTCTCCTGTGCTTCTTCTCTCGTCAGGAACCCTCCATCCGCATAGAGGTCTCCTAGTGTCTGACAGCCTCTGTTTTTCCAGCGGCGAATCGACATGGAGTCTGCAATACTTGCAAATGGGCGTAGCTCCCAAAGGGGCATATCTGGTGCATAATACGGGGCGTGCTGCACTACTCTTCTCACTACGCTCTCCCACACAGTAGCCACATGGTGTACAATGTATGGGTACTTTTTGGGGATTCCCCCTCCCATCATTAGCAGCGTTTTCAGGGTGTGTCCGTCGTGTGTACCCGCCAATAAACTTTTTTCCCAGTTTCCCTCAGTATCCAGCCAGTGAACTGCGTGCTGGAGCTGCGAGGCCATGTAGAAAAACTCTAGGCGGGGCACTTATAGTCCACCCTTTTCCCACAACATTTGCAGCGTTGTCAACCGCACCCTTTTACGTTTCTTTCCCCATAACAGGTCTATAAAAAGACTGTCCAGTGTGTGAAAGTAAGATTGCAGAATAATAATTAAAGAATGCTGCAAATCGTATAGGCACCGGGGCAGAACAATCATTTTGACTATTGCTATACGCCCCATAAGAGATAATGGCAACTCTGTCCAGAAACGAATTGACCCTCACAGTCCTTCCACCACCTGGCCGATGTTAAGGTTAAGATAGTCTAATTCTGTATTTGCCAGTCCCAAGTATAATGCTCCCTCTTCTGCCCATGGTAGTTGGATCCGTGGCCGCTCCCATTCCAGGATCTCAGTCAATCTGCCGATAAGAACCACCTTAGATTTCCCGGGACTGATACGCAGTCCGGAGACTTCTCCAAAATTGTGTAGCTCTACCATGAGTACAGGAATGGAATTCTCCAGGCTTCCCAGATAAACCAGTACATCATCAGCGTACAGCGAGACCACATGGTTGGTCTCCGCCAGTCGGATGCCCCACGGATCCATAATGACCCTTAATCGAGCTGCCAAAGGCTCTATGGCCATTGCAAATATTAAGGGTGAGAGCGGGCAACCCTGACGAGTGCCTCGTTGAAGAGAGAATTGTCTCAATACCGTTTTTCCCACGCACACTCTGACAGAGGGATCTGTATACAACAACCGCACCCATTTTAAATATTGTTCTCCCAATCCAAATCGACGCAGCACTTGCCATACATAGGACCATTCTACTGAATCAAACGCTTGTTTAATGTCCAGTAATACCGCGGCATAGTCGGTGTCACGCGTCAGCGGAGCATGCCATACATGTGCCAATCGGCAAAGGTTATAGGACGTTTTGGTATGAACCCCGCCTGATCTATATGGACAAGCCAGGGCATCATGGGTAGGAGCCGATCCGCAAGTATCCCGCTAAGCAGTTTCACATCGATATTAGGTAGGGAGATTGGCCTGTAGGAGCTAGGCAGGTTTGGGTCTTTGTCTTTGTTCGGGATCATGCCCACTATTGCCGTCTTCATAGAAGGTGGTAGGAATACCTTTTCCAGTGCCTAAAATATAAACTTCAAGAAGTTTATCTGTCAGCAATGGGGCGAATTTCTTATAAAACACGGCCGGCAATCCGTCAGACCTCAGACTTTTAGCTGTTTTCAGCCGATCGATAGATGTACTTAGGGCCTTCATTTCATCAGGTTCGAGGTGGGGAAATTCAATTAACTCTAAATATGCAGAGATCAACTCGAGGAGTCCCAGCGCTGGTGTTTGGTGGCAATCGTCACGCCTGCTTTGCTAACATGCCATCAGTCGCAGCGCAAATCTGTGGGGTAATTCCTCCCAATGCGGGGGCGTCTCCTGCTCCACTTACCAGTCTCACAGCCTCTATGCAACTCTCCCAATCGTTTCCCTCCGGGGGGCCAAACCAGTCAGGCCAGACTCCCACTGGGCTCCGGCATCTGTGCGGCTATGATCTCGGCCTCTGATTCACCCACCGCACCAATGCGATCGTGGCCGCCGTTCCCTTCTTAATTGGGCGACCGATCCTACTGCACTATTGTAGCGGCAGCCCTCCGGTGTCTCCAGGGAAGCCGGGGCCACAGATCTCCCCCAACAAGCCGTACCTCCCTCCGGGGGTGTTGCCGGGTGTCCCTTCTTCTGCTTCTGACCAGCGCGGCGGGGCCAGCGCGGCCCAATCAGGGTTTATTCTTGGGAGCCCTGCCGCGGTTCGGGGGACCCAGTATATCGTTTCTGGTGTGGGGGGGTGTTTCTCGTCCATGCACGCCTCCTCTAGGTTCCGGACCTTTCAGGGCTGGCCGACACCACGTTTACAGGTCTCTCTCCGAGCAGTCCAAGATGGCCGCCCGCCCCGGTGGAGCGCTTCTTCCCTCGCTGTCCCCTCTCCAATTACCTACAGGACGGGGACAGTGGACCGTAGAAGATCGTCAGACGGGGCGCGGGGTACACAGAGTCAGACTACTGTACTTTCCGCGTTATAGAGTACAAAGGATGCTTCCGGATGATTTCGCTGGCGGGAGCTTCAGCGAGGCACGTCTAGTGCACCATTTCGCCTGGCCCCCCCCCTCGGGACACTTGTCCTCAGATCCTTTCTGGGCATTGGCTGTCCCTCTACACCTTATACACTCGTGACTTGCGAGTGTTACCCACGTGTGTCTGCAACATGTGTGATTCACTCGCACCCGCTCCCCTTTCCAAGATGGCCACCACAGATGAACACTCCTCATGCAGCACATTCGTAAGCCTCGAAAACCTGCTGTCTGTAACATATGACCCGCTCGGCCATCCTTACTCACTCAGCTGTTCGCAATCACGTCCCCTGCACCTGTACACGCCTAAAACTCTGGGGGCTAATTAAGGACATTACTAACCGCTTTAAAACACGGCCAAGACCTCATTCTTGACCTACAGGACGGCAGAGGAGGATAGATTCTGGCTAATAACTGCATGGTTCAAGTGAGTACTTCAGGACTCATTTCCCTGGCCATACTTTGTACCCTCATAATACCTGGGCATCTTATTTACCATTAAATGCATTTTTGTATCAGTTGTTTCCCGCAGCTAGGCCTGGCCCTCTGCCTTACCTAAAGGGTATATTTAACTCTACTAATGAGTGAGTTTACCCTTTGCCTTTACATTGCATTACCCAATTTTAAAACCTAATAGAGTACAGGATGTCTCACAATTGTGGTATTAGTGGCATGCTCACCGCACATTACTGCTTATAAAGTGTTTCTTTTAAATGAATTCTTAAGTGTGCCATATACCACAGATGAATGATTTTATATTTTGAATGCGTTTTATGTCTTTCTTTGTACACTCTCAAGTGAGCGTTAACAGCCACCTAAGGCATTTACTGTACCGATGGGCAGTGATGTGTCCCGGTTCCCCAAACATTGTTTTCAGTACTTGCTGAACTCGCCACCTTTCTTATGGGTGTCTCATCATCTTTCCCTTCACAGGTTGGATCTTCCTTCCTGCCCCGCAGCAGGTGCTGGAAAACTGTTCTGGATTAGATACCCGCAATTATTCCCTGGTCCCAATCCGTAGTAGGGTAGGTACAATTACCTGGTCCTGAAGAAATGCCACTGATCCTCCTAGCACCTAGGCATGAAACATGCTGACCTTCTCTCATATTTGATAAAGCTATCTGAGTATCTTATTACAACAGATAGCCCCTCTGTTGTTTCTGTGTCAAGGGGACCGCCACCTTATTAAACCTTTCTTTGGTCTCCCTTAGATTCTTTTAACCACTGGAGCACCACCATACACCTTATACCCTCTCACTTGCACTCACCATACCGGTAGATCAAAAGATCTCCGCTAAAGAGCCCCCATTGAGGGGCCCGTCGAGCATTGCAGCGCTGGCTCGACGAGGAGTGCTCTATGATGAAGCATGACACACTCCTGAGTGTGTGAGGGCATTCAGATTTGATCACCTGGATCCCACTCGGGTCCTCCTGGTCCTTTCTTCAGATCCACCCAGGAGCGCTCATTCTCTACCCGTCTTCTTTCTCCCCTCAAGGAACTGTACCCCTCTTTTTTTGCTGGATTGACCTTAGCAGTTCGGGTGCTAGACCTATCTAAACAGCTTCTTGACCCTCCTTTGAATATTTGTATAACAAATGCTACTATACAACTATGTGGTCCCGGATCTAGAACAATGTGGTAGTATAGAGGGACATCGAACTGAGCACGGGGGGAGGGAAGGAGGTTGTCTTTTTAACCGTTCACTGATAGAATATCGAAGTAACATACATCGATGTTCTAAATATCAACAAAAAAAATATTGACTGGAAAAATATCGACTCCAGTACCTTAACAGGTAAGTACAAAAATATTGAGGTAAAAATATAGATGTCAAAAATATTGATGTAAAAATATATATAAAATAAAATAATATATAGTAAATATAATATTAATATTATTTTTAACAAAATCAATTAAATTTAATATACATTTTAACTAAATATAACAAATAAACTCAATTTAAAAAAACATAAACACACAAACATAAAAATGTATACATATACATATATTTACTTAAAATGTTTTTATTAGCTATTATCTTTATTTAATTTTTAAACTTTAAAATTATATAAAAATAAAATATATATATTTATATCAATAATTTAAAATAAAAAAATCTATAATAAATTAAAACATTAAACTATTTAAAAAATTAAACTTACATTTCCCAATACAATAAGTGCAACAGTAGGGAAAGAGTTGGATAGCGGAATAATTAAATTTACTATTCCAACTCCTGTGAGTGCAACAGTAGGGAAAGTGTTGGATAGCGGAGGGGTAAAAATTACTATTCCCACTCCAGTGATAGCAACAGTAGGGAAAGTGTTGGATAGCGGAGGGGTAAAAATTACTATTCCCACTCCAAAGAGTGCAACAGTAGGGAAAGTGTTGGATAGCTGAGGGGTAAAAATTACTATTCCCACTCCAGTGAGTGCAACAGTAGGGAAAATGTTGGATAGCGGAGGGGTAAAAATTATTATTACCACTCCAATGAGTGCAACACTAGGGTAAGTGTTGGATAGCAGAGGAATTAAATTTACTATTCCAACTCCTGTGAGTGAAACAGTAGGGAAAATGTTGGATAGCGGAGGGGTACAAATTACTATTCCCAATTCCAATGAGTGCAACAGTAGGGAAAGTGTTGGATAGCGGAGGGGCAAAAATTACTATTTCCACTCCAAAGAGTGCAACAGTAGGGAAAGTGTTGGATAGCGGAGGGGTAAAAATTATTATTCCCACTCCAAAGAGTGCAACAGTAGGGAAAGTGTTGGATAGCGGAGGGGTAAAAATTACTATTCCCACTCCAGTGAGTGCAAAAGTAGGGTAAGTGTTGGCTAGCGGAGGAATTAAATTTACTATTCCAACTCCTATGAGTGCAACAGTAGGGAAAATGTAGGATAGCGGAGGGGTAAAAATCACTATTCCCACTCCAATGAGTGCAACAGTAGGGAAAGTGTTGGATAGCGGAGGGGCAAAATTTCTATTCCCACTCCAGTGAATGCAACAGTAGGGAAAGTGTTGGATAGCGGAGGGGTAAAAATTACTATTCCCACTCCAGTGAGTGCAACAGTAGGGATAGTGCTGGATAGCGGCGGGGTAAAAATGACTATTTTCACTCCAGTGAAGGCAACAATAGGGAAAGTGCTGGATAGCAGAGGTGTCAAAATTACTATTCCCACTCCAGTGATTGCAACATTAGGGAAAGTGTTGGATAGCAGAGAAACAAAATATAACTAATAACATTTAAACAATAGTAAAAAAAACACAAATATTACAAAATTTTAAAAATCATAAAAATAAATAAACAATATTTTAAAAATATAAAATTAAATATATTAAACATATAAAAAGAACACATATTATAATATTAATTACATATAACAAAAACCTACAAATAATATATGAAATAAATTAATAAATACATTTATAAACAATAATTATTTAAAAGTAGCAAATATTAACAAACAAAAAAATGATTCAAAACATAAATGTATTAATTTTATTTCCTACCTTATAACACCACACCAATAACAAAACACTTCAACATTTCCATAATTAAACACCAGACAAAAAGATCTGAGAGGCAACAAAAACAACATGTAAAGCAGTAAAGGCACAATTGCCAAACATGCACAGATGAAACGAGAGGTTGTCTTTATAAATTAGATCCTTTATTTCATATGGTTTGATGAGTTGCCAATACAGCCAACGCGTTTCACCCGTATCCGGGCTTCTTCAGGGCTGCAATATATACAAACATAACTTACATTACACAAAAGAAAATTAAATAAGAACACTTAGGGGCCCATTATGATAACGGGCGGATCGCTATTTTCCTCCGCCCGCCACACATTTCCCCCCCCGCCATATTACTATGGCGGGGGGACCCCGGCGGACGGAAAGACCGTCTGCCGCTTTTCCGCCGGTCGACTCGTCGACCGGCAGAAAAGGGACATTATATGGTGGCGGTGTCTGCAAGACACCGCCATCCATATTATGATGCTGGCGGAGGTGTGCCTTTCCATGGCGGCGTTGCCGCCATGGAAAGGCATATGGTATTTGCTATAGGGGGCCCGTTGCAGGCCCCGGGGTGTTGGGGGGTGGGGGTGCACATGGGGGTACCTATGGTTACCCCCTGCATTTCAATGTACAACGTGGCAGGCACCGCGCGGTGCCTGTCACGTTGTGCATTGAAAGCACAACTTGCATTTTGGCATTGCGGCGGGCGGTGCTTTCAGCACCGCCTGCCGCAATGTCAGGAATGCGGGATACGCCCGCCAGTGTGGCGGGCGCATCCTAATGGCATGTGCGGGACCGCCGCATGCATTGCGGGCGGTCCCATTTCCCGGGGGTATGGCGGGCGGACAAAGTCCGCTCGCCATGCTAATGACCCCCTTAATTTTATACAAGCAAGATTGAAAAAATATACATCCAAAACGGGCAGACAACTAAAGAAAGAACAAAGAATGGGTTAGAATGAACATTGTAATTTTGTTTTATAAGAAAATTGCTGTAAAACCTTAGCATTTCAGTTTCTTTAATGTTCTGACAACGGTGCTGGACTCTGTAAACTTCTATGAACATATCACATTTTTTATTTGTCTTACTATGAGGAGCTATTTGTTTGAATGATTTCACTTCTTATATTAATTGTCGGATACCTTTCATGTCTAGTTAAATATTTTATAATGATTATCCAGAAATTGTATATGACCTTCTATATCTTTTTTTCTTTGTTCTTTCTTTAGTTGTCTGCCCGTGTGTTAGATCTTTTTGTCTGGTGTTTAATTATTTGTGGTTCTAGTTGGTGGCGAACCATACTTTGAGGTGGGCAACTGTGAACTTGATATGAGTCTTTGAACATTATAAGCTACATGTGATTGTGCGACAATTGGATCCCCTAGCCACCATTGTTTGTTTGAATTTCCATAATTAACATAATTAATAATCAACTAAAAAAATCATATTAATATATAAAAAAAAATATTTATTGAGTACACATGCTTTATCACTATAAAATCCACAACACACACCTAAAAAAAACTATAAAATAATAAAACACAATTAAATATTATTTTTAAAAGAAAAACTATTACTATTAACAACTAATAATTAAGGGGTCTATTACGATGGCGGTCGGGAAACCTCCCCGACCGCCATGGTAGCGGGAAAAGACCGCCGCATGTACCGCGACATCACCGCTGGTCGAATTACGATGACCCGCTGTCGAAATCCGACCGCAGCGGTCGGATCGCGGGCATTAACATTGCGGCGGTTGCTGCTGCCCGCAGCACCGCCGCGATGCCAAAAGGAGCATGTCCTGCATTTCCCTGCACTGCGTGGCAGGCACTGCACAGTGCCTGCCACCTGGTACAGGTAAATGTAGGGGGGGACCATGGGTACCCCCCCAGTGCACCCCCCCCAACACATTGGGGGCCCGCAACGGGCCACCGGAAGACAATCACCGCATGCCTTTCAATGGCGGTCTGACCGCTGAGGAAAGGCTGGCTACCGCCGGCATCATAATCCTGCCGGCGGAGCCTGCTCTGCACCGCCATCATTATCCCGGTCCTGCTCCGTCCGCCAGGCAGGAGTGCGGATGGCAAATGACGGTAAAGCGGCGGTCGGAATTTCCCACCGCCGCGGTCACCACCGCCATCCTAATGTGACTGGCGGTTTTCCTGGTTGCGATGGCGGGCGGATGTCCACCGCCGGAACGGTGGGCGCCACCACCGGCCCGGTGGTGGACATCCGACCGCCATCGTAATAGACCCCTAAATATTTAACAAGCATTTGCAATGCAATAGGTCTCGCATTTACGCAAGTTTGAGCTCTTGGCATTGTAAATGACAATGCCTTTTATTTATGTTTTGGTTTTTAAAACATAAATAAAAGGCATTATCAGGCATGATCATCAAACTTTGGGGCATATGTACAAGCCCCTATCGCCACAGGAATGTCACTTTTTCCGACGTTCCTGTGGCGATAGGGGCTTTGCCTTATTTACAAGGCAGCGTTAAGCCACTTAACGTGGCTTAACTTTGCCTTGTAAATAAGGCCCCCTTTCAAGCTATGCTTAGCGTGAAAGGGGTGGGCAGTGGGTGTTGCTGTGGGCGTTCCACCGCAACACCCATTGATTTTGACGCTGCCCCCTATTTACAAGGGTTACGTAAATAGGAGGCAGCGCCAAAATTAAGACCAGGGAAAACCTAGTCTTAACTTGGCGAAATGAGGAGAAATACTTTATTTCTCCTCGTTTTTGCTTTTTCCATGTGTGCTGCCTTGTGCAGCTCACATGGAAAAAGCAAAACGCCTTGGATTGTTTATGTGTAGGAAGGTGTCCCTTCCTGCACATAAACAATCTTTTTAAAAAATTGACATTTTGTAACTTCCATGTGTGATGCATTAAGCAGCACACATAGAAGTGACAAAACGGCATTTAAAGATTGTTTATGTGTAGGAAGGGACACCTTACTATACTTAAACAATCTTCCCCTGCACGCAGACACCCTTGCACTATTGTGCAAGGGTGCCTGCGTTGGCGCTAGGCTGCTAAGTATAGTACCAGCACATGGGGAAACGCAAGGCTGCATCATATTCTTGTAAATATGGTGCAGCCCTGTGTTTTTTTTCTGAAGAGGCGTAGTGAGGCGTTAAGCCATGACGGCTAACGCCTCACTCTGCCACTTCTTTGAACATATGGCCCTTAGTCTGCTTCCCTTGGCTCACGTGGGATGCTGGTAATCCAGTATTTATGCAGGCAATTACAGCTTGCCAACACGTTGTGGCACAAACACTTTCTTGATGAATTAGAGGCAAAGCATGCAACTTTGCTCTAAAACGGGATAGAATGAGGCACCCACCTAGTGACTGAATTGCACAATATGAAACCAGAAAATCTGGGAACAATCCTGGCTTCCTCACTTTACCAAACAGTGTGATCCTAGGCAAATATTTTATTTCACCGAGCTTCCTTTTTCTTCATTATCACATGACAGCACCTTCAAATACGTGAGTTCAGGATGTGAGCTGTACAATAACCTCTTAAATTTGATTTAATAGACTAGAATGTTGCTCATGTATAACATGAATCTACGCCGCATACAGGATACACAGATAACGTGCCTCTTAGTGTACTAATGGAAGTGTTGTCACAGCAAGGGGTTAGGAATGTTTCAAATTTCATGTTTAAAAAAAATCACTTTTAATGCATACCTCACAATGCTGTGATATGATGTTATGTACTAAGGTGAAACGCTTTCACATGTTAAAGACATACACTTTTTCGAAGTTTGAAGAAACGTTATCATATTTTAAATGATGTTGGGTGCATGACTAAATGGCAAATATTTTCACGGTTCGGCGCGTGCATGGGCTCTGACAGCCAATACAGACATTTGGCTCGGCTCTCCCTGCTAGTCTGTTGGCTCGCCCAGCCATAGCTATGAAGGATTGCTTGAAATCTCGTTGACTGAGGGCCCGTAAGGAAACTGCACCTAGGAAGCTGCTCACTCCGAAATCAATACACAAGTATATTTCTGTTTTTTTCCCAGTACATAAAAACGTGTAAGGTGAAATCTATTCCATCATTCAACACCCTTCCACGGCGCTAGTCACAGTCCTCCCCCTCCTTTTCTTTCTTCTGATTAAAAGAGCAATTTATTTTGCATTCTTATCTCTATCGCCCTGGGATCTCTCCATTTATCACTTGTCATGAACACAGCAGGGGAAAACAAACTAAAAATGATAAAATGCAATGAAATGTAATATAAGGCTAACCCGGTGACTTGAAGGAAACATATTGCCGGGCCGCCAGGGAAATCGGAGTGTAGAAATATAGAGCCAGCTCAGGGCTTTTCACGGAGCTTGGGAGGTGGCCTGCCTGGGCTGCGGACTACAAGAGGACAAGTATGTGTGCTTGTGTATACGGACACTCCTGTCCGATTGCCTCTGTCTACTTAGCGCCTAGATGAGTGAAGCCTTGCGCCCGCCGGTCATTGTTAGTAGTTAATGCCTTGCAAGGATGTCCCAGCGCACTTTCCTGGACACCTTTCCTGCTCTACAAAAGAACTCTAAAATGAGAGCCAGTTCTGGTCGGGGATAAAATCTTCATGTGTACAAAGCGCAAGCAATCTTTCCACATTCCTTGAAACGTGAAACTCTATCTCAGCGCAGCCAACTCCTGCTTTCCCCAAGTTTAAAAAAAAGTTCAAAGTCTCCTTTCCACCAAACGTCAAGGCAGAATGCGCATTCCTCTCGTCTGCTTCACAGCCCTCTGAAGACTTTTCTTATCTGCTTGTTAAATAAACAAGTGGATAAGAAAAGCCGTCTGGGCTGAGTTAAAACAGATGTGCTTGTCGGAGATGGGGCATTCCAAAACTGCAAGGGCGGTAACAAAAATGACGTCCAGCAAATTGAAAGCCAGAATTAAACATAAATCAGGACGCGAGCGAATCATAAACGATTCGGACACAGGGCCGTGGATTTTAGTCCCCTTCTTTCTAGTGTTTACTATAGCTCTCGCAGGCGAGGAGCGCATGCGCTCCTACGCCAGGCCGAGACCTAAAAATGTATTTAATACCCATCTTTTACCCCTTTAAAAGTAAAAACAACGCACAAAAAATAAACAATTTCACAAAATAAATATCAAATAATTAACATTAATTAACAACTATATAATGATTAATTAAACACAAAACACTTACCACCCTTTACTCCTATAAACACCACAACACACACCTAAAATTAATTACACAATTACCATAATTAATTACTAATTAATTAATCAAAATTAATTAACAACTAATTATTAATTCATCAATTAAAAATAAATTACTTCCCACCCTTTACACCAGTGATACTCAAAGTACGGCCCGGGGTCGCATGCGGCCCTCCTGACCTTTACATACGGCCCCCTGGGCAGCAGCAGCACTGGGCTGCTGTTTACTCGACTCAGCACGAACATTGAAAAAAATGTTAAATATACAGCAATCACTATTTGGAGGTTAACTGCAGGTAGGGAAAGGAAGTAGCTAGGCCTTTAACTTTAGCAACACCTTGGGCCATATTATCAAGAACGGCAATAACATTATCGCAGCTTTAGCGGCAGGAAACTGCCGCTAAAGCGGCGATAGAAGCTTGATAATATGCCCTATAGAATTCCAATAGAAGCCCATGTTCACACCAGAACATGGACTTCTGTGGAACTCTATAGGGCATATTATCAAGCCCCTTATCTCACTTTAGCGGCAGTTTCCTGCCGCTAATGCGCGATAATGTTATCACCGTTCTTGATAATATGGCCCCTTCATTTTTAACGACCGCCACTAGATATACATGCTTTGCTTCCACTGCATCCACTTTACACCCCCCGCTGGCATCAGTGCGGCCCTCGGACACACCATAGACCATACTTTGCAGCCCTCGGGAAAATGTTTGTGAGTACCCATGCTTTACACCTGTAAACACCACAACACACACCTAAAATTAATTACACAATTATCATAATTAATTACCAATTAACTGATTAAAATTAATTAACAACCAGTTATTGATTAATTAATAATAAATTACTTTACCCATTTAACACTATAACATCTCAATTAAACAAATAATAATAAATAGAAAAAATTCAATAAATGTAATATAATTAAATTACTTCCCACCCTATTCCCCTATAAAACCACAACCCGCTACGGAACTAAAAACGCAAAATTCAAATGAAAATATATTAATAACTACTAAAAATAATCAATTAATTTTATATAATTAAATTACTTCCCATCCTATTGCCCTATAAACCCACAACCCACTACGGAACTAAAAACGCAAAAATCAAATAAAAAAAAGTAATAACTACTACAAATTTAACACATATATTAAAAATACAAACAAATCTTATCCAAAAAAACATACATCACATACATATAAAATATATACTAAAATACATAAGATTAATAAAAAAATCGATATTTTTACAACTATATTCTTGCAAACAATATTTTACACTTCGATACTTTTAACATCGATATTACTTACCTAAATTCGATATTCTTGACAACAAGAATTTGTCTGTCGATATTTCTGACCTACGATATTTGTAACTCAAGATTTGTGTACATCGATATTTTTGATTCGATATTCTGTCTCTGCACCCTTTTTAACATTAAGAAACAAATGATGTTTGTTTGTTTGATGATTAAGAAGCTATGTTGTTATTTACTTAAATGGCATTTGACATAACTCATGGCACTACAGATGTGTTGATTACCCATTTCAGGGTATGTTTATTGATGAACCACGATGGACCATTGAAATGCCTTTTGTTTGTCTACATCTTAAAGTAATTTTTTCTGTTTTAATATACTATACTTTCAAAATGCCAATAAAGAAATATTATTTTTTTTAAAAGGAGGCCAACTGTTCAGAGAGGATGAACAATATTCAGCTTAGAGCACATCAATAAAAATCTAGTCTGCGTCTTAGTGACCCAAGATAAATAGGGCTGAATAGTAGAAATCATCTTAACAAGGAAGAAAGAACTGACAAATTAGTGGAGTTGACATGAGTTGAGCTGGTTACATCTGCCGATATCATGGGGAACCAGGTTCCAATCCTGGCCTCGGCTCATTATCCTATAAATCCTGGCAAATCTTCTTGGCCGAAAAAATAAACGTGTAAAGTACGTTTGTCTATTGGGAAGATCTCTTATGTCCTTGGACAAGTTTCGAACTATGTAATACTGCCAAAAATAAAATGTGGATTCTACCTCTCATGCACGCTCTCATCTCATCCTCTTGGGAGTTAAGGACAAAGCATTAACCTTTGATATCAGAAAGAGATACCCATCTAGTGCCTGAAGTACACCATGTGAAACTGGAAAATCTGAGTTCAATCGCAGCTTCCCCACTTGATCAAATTGTGTGATTCTCGGCAAATACTTTATTTCACAGAGCATCCTTATTATTTATTATAATCACATATAAGAGCACCTTCAAATACATGAGTTCAGGATGTTCACTGGACAAAAACCACTTGTGCTTGATTTAATAAGTTATAACGTTACTCCATCTATATTGAGAAGCTAGGCCACATATTGGGTACACATGGCAAAAGACTTGCCTTTTAGTTCACTAAGAGCATTGTCAACAAGACAGGGGCAGGAATCTTTCTCAGTTCATTTTTAAAAACTCTCAATTTTAATAAATACTTCTCAATGCAGGGATATAATCCGATGGGCTAAGGTGAAACACTTCTATGTGTTAAAGAAATTCACTTTTTTGAATTTTGAAGACACCTTATCATAGTCTAACATGATGCTTATTGCATGATTTACATGCCAAATATTTCCATGGCTCAGCACGTGCTTGGGCTCTTACCGCCAAAACCATCACTTGGCTCTGCTATGGTTAGGCTCTCCCTCTTAATTTGTTGGCTCGGCCACCTATACTTCTAGGACAACATTACAGAGGTGGTCAGGGACTGTCAAGATGCCACTAGATAGATCTTTAGGGCATGCGTGGACACTGTGGATTCAGTGGTTAGGGCCATGGGATCTTCTGTGGCCCTTAGGAGACACGCATGGCTGATGTCCTCTGATTATTTTATGCGACATGCAAGCTAGCCTGAAACACATTCCTTTCGACTGCTCTCACATATTTGCGGACAAAGCTTACTCAGCTCTTGAAAAATTCAAGGCGGGTAGAGTGACTGCCTGATTCCTAGGACTAGCTTCCCAAGACCTCCGTAGACAGTACTGTAAGTTTCGGGCTACTCCAAATGACTGCCGTTTCATCAGCACCAGCGCTTTCAACTCATCCAACAGCCTAACCAGTTTCTTAGGCAATACATAGACAGAGGTAAAGCCAACAGCAAACTGGCCCAGCAACTCTCCTCATCCTCTCCCTCATCACCTGGAAACCCATTCTAGTTTCGTCTTAAGGCAAAATTCACAGCCAGGTGGTGCAAGACTATAATACTTTCTGGAGTCCTGGAAGGCAATTACAATGGACCATTGGGTCTTACAGATTATAGAATGTGAATATATATATTTCCTTTCCAACAGAGCATTCCACTCACCCCCATTTCAGACCCCTTCCTCTCAGTCCCTTCATTCAGAGGACCATCATTGAATGCTACAACAGGAGGTGGAGGCACTTTTACAGAAAGCAGTATTGGAGTTGATCCCCAAGCAGGACATTCAGCAAGGGCACTACTCTCAGTACTTCCTGGTTCTCAAGAAGGACGACGGTCTGCATCAAAACAGAGTCTTCAACTTTAACCAGCACATTCAAGAAGCTATACCTGGCTTATATGCTTCTGGCACTGGAAGCAGAAGCCTGGATGGTGTCCCTCGACTTGCAAGATGTGTTCCTCCAGTTACTGATCCTGCAGTGGCACATAAGGTACTTGTGGTTCGTGGTAGGCTCCAACCTCTACCAGTTCACTGACCTCCCATTTTCCCTGACATCAGCACCCATGGTCTTCACCAAGGTAGTTGCAGCACATCTGCACAGGGCGGGGATCTCTGTGTTCTGGACGGACTCAAGGTGAAATTGCCTCAGTTGGTAGTGGACCCTCTGAATGCCACAGTGTCCCTGTTGTTCGATTTTGGACTTTCCGATCAACCTGCCCAGGTCACAATAACCCTCCAGGCTTTTCTCCTCCCGAGATGATTTGGGATATGAATCCAATGTTTCAGGATGGAGCTCATGTTCCAGTCCTGACAGGTCCCTACCTAGGTCTCTGATGGCTTCCTATATCCTACTGGCCCCTAGTGGCACAAGGGCTCTCCAGTGTGCCTCCATCTGCAGTGGTCCAAATATGGACAACCTATCAGCCATCATCAGGATTCATCCTGATACTGCGTCAGATGTTGTCTAATGGTCATTAGACAAAAACTTCACATAACGGAAGCCCTTTCACCCACCACCAGTAGTGGTCACAGAAGGGACCAATACATCCACCTTAGGGTGGGGTGTGCATCTGGAGGAACTGGAGATCAGAGGCCTCTGGTTCCCAGATGACCTAAAGTTGCAAATCAACTTGCTCAAACTGAAGGCAATTTGCTTGGCCTTGTAGACTTTCCTGCTCACCCTTCGCATAGAGCAGTCAGCTTCTACATCAATCGGGCAAAACAATTCAGTTCTGGAGATCATTTCTTCATAGGATATGTGGAAACCAGAAGAGGGCGCTGTCAAACTTTATCACCCTCTGTATTAAAATCTGATATTTCCTTGTGATAAAGGAAGCACCAGAACGATTTTCTTTCATTCCACTAGAGCAAAAACATCAACCTCAGTACTGTCCAGGTGAGTTCCCATGGCAGAGATTTGTTGTGCATCGATTTGGACTTCCCTACACACATTTGTAAACCATTATTGCTAGGATTAGTAGGTGAGAATGGATGCCCATTTAGCTTGTTCCATGCTGCAGGATTTTCTGATCACTTCTTCAGATTCCTTTAGAGGGGGGTACTACTGTAGTTCAAAATGTGTGGAATTTACAATTAGAAGATCCCACCCTCGTCCCTGAGATTTAAAGTAACATCAAGGCACCAGTTCATTTACAGTCCATTCACACAGCTTTCATGCTCTGCACACAAAGCCAATCATACTACTAGCCATGGGCCCAACACACACACACATCAACAAACTGCTGCCATTCAAGGGCTCATCACATTCATATGCCCACAGGACTCAAACACCAATCACATCTACACTCACCTACTGATAAGCCACCTTACATACAAACACACCTCGAGAAAGCCACTACATTCACAGCGCTAGCCAACAGCAATTCTTACCACCAACACACACTACCACCAGCCTATTACAGCATTGGTTGGTGCCATCATCTGTTTGTCGCTCCTACCTGACAATCTGGCGTCAACCTACAAAAGATCCCTATAAAAACAAGCCTGTACTAAGCTTTGACTATTTGTTCCAGACTGTCTTACCCTGAGTCCTGACTAATACAGTGAGGGTGCCAGATGAACCTTGACTAATGCCTCCCTGTGACAGCCTGCTGAGGCAGAGGAAGAAATGTCTTACGTGTACCTTAAGCGCACTCTGTGCACTAAATCCAACTCCTTCTGGTGTGTGGAAGTTGTGGGCGTCTTAAGATGAGTTTGTTGCCATTTCCTCAAATAGTGTGGGCATACCTTCTTTAGAACATGGGAGGTAAACATGCTGAGGCAGACTCTCCTAATTTTCAGAAAGACTGGGGGGCATATTAGCAAGGCGATTATCGCCACTTTAGCGGGACTTTTTCCCGCTAAAGCGGCGATAATATTATCGCCTTATCAACAAGCTGTCGCTAACTGCTGTTAGCGACAGCTTGTAGGCGATAGCGACCGGGTTGGGTGCCGCTTTGCATGCCAGCGATATTTATCGCTAATGGCATGCAAAGTAGGCGTTCCCCACCTAACAGCGACTGGAAACAGTCGCTGAGGTCGCTATACGCCTATCAGCGAGGCAGGGCGGTGATTAGCGAACCAGCGCTAAACACGTTTAGCGCTGGTTTGCTAACACCTGGTCCCACCCTGACTTAGCCATGTAATCCAATGAGAGGTGGATTACATGGCTAAATCCCCTCGCACTATCAGCAAGCTGAAACTGGGGAACAGTGTGAATATCGCCTGTTTTCAGGCGATATTCACACTGTTCTCCAAGGTTTCTATCGCTTTGGAGATTAGCATTGCTGATTGCACGCTAACTCCGCGATAGAAACCGGCGATGCCTGGCGATAATTATCCAAGCGCTAATTGCGCTTTGCGATAATTATCGCCAGGCATTGCTAATATGCCCCTAAGGGCCTGATTTAGAGTTGGGTGGATGGGATATTATGTCACAAATGTCAGGGATATCCTGTCCTTCATATTACAAGTGCAATAGAGCCTAAGGCACTTGTAATATGGCGGACAGGATATCCACCATGTTTTGATGATGTATCCCATCCACCAAACTCTAAATCAGGCCCTAAGAAGCTTAAGGTTAGGTAGACAGGGCACTCGGTCAACCTGGGAGGTAAAATAATCACCTCATTGAACGATACCACCATGAATGAAGTGGAGGCAATGAGAGAGATATCTATATATCTGCAACCTCCTAGACAGAGATGATGAAGCCCTGTAGCTAATAGAGTCTAACACAATTGAAGACACCAGTCAGTAGCATATAGATTAATACCCCGAACCACGCACTATCCTTATGGCACTAGAAGGCACTGGGATCAATGAGATAATATATGAGAAAAAGAAAAACAATATCAACAGAAAATATGTGACAATAGAAACACTTTTGTGATTGGTAAATATAAACTACAACTCCCATAATGCCTCCTAATGGGCTGAAATGGGGGGATAGTATAAACAGAAAAAGTGATGAAGGACTCCCTTCACCGTGAGCAAGACCTCTCTGGTTGAAACGCGTTGGTGGTGGTTATGGTGATATTTGCATCTGTTTAATAAACTGTGTTGAAGAAATCTACTTTCCTGGAGTGCAGCATGTTTACAATGTTGTTGAAGAATTTATACGAGGGATAGTCCACCCTCGACGCCGGCACCAGCTGTGCAAAGAGCGCACTACTGAGGGACTGAATTGGTGGCAAATATATATATATATATAGCACATACACACATAAGCACAGCATGAATGTCAATATAATGAGCAACATTTTAGACATTCAGGTAAGCTGCTGTCACTATTTCAAAAGCTGTGCATACCTTCTTCACACACTCACACACTTTTACATAAACTGTTCATACAATTGCCATGTGTGACCTTTTCTCAGTGTGCTGTTTTACGAGAAAGTGCATGGAGAAGGGTTGACCCAAGGAAGCGAATGCAAAATGATAGGGGGAAAGACCGTGATGATAATGAAGGCAATGACACGTGAGATTATGCAGATAGAGAATATCATAAAGATATCAGGATTAAAAAGAACATCACTGGTGAACAGATGGAGAGAGTGCAGAGCAGCGGGGGTTGAAGGCCCCAACAATGTTCAGTTCACAGTGTATTTTTTTTAGAATTGAAACATTTTAATATCTCATTATTTACAAAACAATAATTCTTATTACTCACTCTTCTGATACTGCTAACAAGCCCTTGCAGCACCAAACGGTTTGCCTAATTATAGTGGTATGCTCATTGTTGTGTTATAGATCTGAATGCAATCACAGAAAACAGAGCCACACAAATACTGATCATTGCTTTGATTTTGAGATAGTATCACACATTTGGCAGTAGACTGTCACTCATATGAATGCTGAAACTATGCTACACATAAGCCTTCAGAAAACTTGGCAGCTCTTTTTTGCTGCCCGGGCCTGTTTTTTGGGACAAAAAAAATGCACCCACCTTTCTACGTGTAGTATCGTGTGATCATGTGCAGTAGGACCAATGTGGTCTTCGGCGGACTCCTTACGGAATTACGTAAACACTTGGGGTGTGTCAGGATGTGGTCAATAAAGTTTATGATTCAATGCGTTCAGTTAATGGTTGCATGCTGAAGAATAAAGATGAGTGTTACCGAGCTCAGTGTGTGGCGTAATCATTTATGTGCTCCAGATCTGGGGTGGATGTGACACTACAGAAACATGAAGAATGCAACGATCTAAGGTCAATGCATTCTTCATGTTTCTCGAATAAGAGTATGGACAGAAATGCTGTCACTTTTCATTCTTTGAGGGGGACCAGGTCATGCCTTTTTTGACTGCTCCACCACGTGATCCAATAGGTCATCCCTTTTATCCAGGCGATCACATCCCACTGTGATCGCCTAGTTCTTTACAGGACAGGAGATTTAGTGCTGTAAAGTCGAGAGTGCTCCCTTCTCACCCATGAGGATTCCAGCAAGTGAATTTATGGGTGCCTGACCCTGCGGGGGACGTCACAGAGTGACGCAATCATGTCATGTACAGCATGCCACGCCTCCTCTCAGCTGAGCAGAAGTGCCTTCTTCTCCAGTACACGGGGATGTGCCACCGGCGGGTGCATGGCACCTCAGCAGCATGAATAAGTAGCTGCTCTGTTGTTTGGTTCTTCGATGTGACCACCACATCAACAGTGCGCAGCTGAGAGTGCTTATGACATGGCGGTGAATAAACCATTAGCTCTGGAGGGTGTCTTTGAGGTATTTATTAATCAAACACAACCCTCAGTCTACCACTCTTGACGGCTTTGACAGCTGCTATGGATGTCAACTCAGGAGGTCACATCAATACCATCCAACAAGTTACAACTGCAATGGTTTTACGCTTTATTTTATTTTTTAAAACCATATATCGCAGATGCTACCTCCTCACCTAAATACCACCCTGCGTCTCTGCTTCCATTTAGCTCCAAAATCCTAGAAGGCCTCTTCTATAAATACATGACTAATTCAATGTCAACAATCTGCTCAACCCCATACAATCTTACTCCAGTACCTTCCACTCCCCCAAAAGAGCCATCCCTCACATAGCCAATTTTATCACCTCCACAATCATCTCTGATCCTTCCTCATACTCCTAGCTCCATCCACTGCTTTTGACATTGTTGAACCTAACTTATTTTTCACTACAGACTCTCCACTCAAATGATATTTCTCCTAATTTTACGACTGTTGTTTTTCTGTGGACTGACAGAATCCATCAGATCACCTCCCACCTTCCATTTAGGGTGTCCCCTGAACCCTCTACTTTTTGCACTCTATGCCATTCACTTGATGACATTATTGAATTTAGGTTCTCTTATCACCTTTACACAGATGACACCCAAATATGTTTATACTTCTGATGGATACTTCCAACTGCAGATTCCTCATCTTGTGAAAATCCCTGGCGCCATACTGTATCTGGATGTTTTTCTCATCAATTCCCTTGCACGCCACAAGGTGGCATCCTGTGTCTCCGCATAGACATTGTCCCACCCTGGGACTGAACTCGATCCACATAAAATCACCAAAAATGGGCCAATGTCAGTTCCTTTCTTTCTGCGCCTTCTGACATGGATCGGGAGCTCGCTTTCTCACTCTTTCGTCTTGCCAAGACATTCGACTCAAAATTTCAACAGTGTGCAAGGGACATGTAACCTGTTAAAACAACAGGGTTAAACCTTGTAGGAATTATCACAAACAAATGTCTGCGACTAACTCTCACGAGGTGTACTCTGGTGTCTCAAGTTCTTGCACAACTCCAAGTCTTGCAGGCACTGTTCCAGAACAAATCCAAAGGCGATCACAGAACATCGTCAGAAAGTTCGGAAAGGCCACTCCTGGTCAAAGCAGAGGGCGCTGAACTGCTTCTGCTCTCGAGGTCATTCACACTCCAAGTCTTCAGGTAAGTTCGAGTCCAAGAAGAAGCCTAAGAACTCGAAGCAGGACCCTCTTTGGTCCTGCCAATCTCGCTCTGTGAAGTTGCACAGACGGCTGGGTGCCACTCAGTCATGAAGTCCAGCCAAGGAACCAATCCCCCAACTTGTCCCAATGCGACCTGTGTTTCCGGAGCTATTAGCAATGCCACAACAGATCAACGCCTTGAAGGAGGCCTTGTTGCGCATCTTCAGCATTCTACCGGCTCCCTCTGGGGCGCCTACAGGCCTTACAGATCTGCGGGGGCCTCCAGTATAGTTACCACCAGTGAATCCATCCCCGACACCCTCTGTTCCTCTCCACACTGCAGCGGGTTCCGGTCCGAACCTACGGCTGAAGTCCATACCTGCTCCAATGCTGCAATCCTAGCTGCTTCCCCCTTCTCTACGCTGACCCTGACGTCTCTAGGACTAGAGGAAACACCCATTGTACTACTAGACTCAGAACCAAATCAGTAAAGATTTTCCTCAAAATCTTCTTTAACTTTGCCTAAATACAAACAGAACAACTCTCTCAGACTTGGACAGGACTTTACCATTACCCCTAAACAATCTGTTCAGCATCTCATGGCTCTGATTCAGACCAGATTCAACATGGTCTAGACGACAATCTGGATGACACGGAGGAACATCAATTTTGTGATAACGACAATCTTTATATGGACCTTTAGGAGGCCAGTAGGGTAGATACCCACAGACAAATCATTGAATTCCTCCCTGGCTCCTCTACTGAAGAACTGGCCTCTTTCACAGTGGTCATTCTAGATGCTACAGAAGTTTTTGATCTTTAATTGCCCTCTGTAGAAGTCAAAATGAGCATGCTCACAGATCCCCTGCAACTTGGGCAGATTTCTTCTGAACCACTCTTGCCGCATTAATAGACAATCTATTGGGTATATAGGCCACACCGTATCTTGCCTGCTGGTAAATAGGCAAGTGGCCAGAAGGCATATTCCAACCCTGGGAGACCCGGCCTTCCTGACCCTAAATCCTACTTTGTAAAGCTTGGTGGTCCAAGCATCCTCTATGCCAGAACCCCCTTCAGAGAGCCACGGGGCAATCTGGAGCCACTGGTCGATACTGTGGGGGTTAAGGCAGTCTACTTATGATGTCTCGGGCCGGACCTACTATGGGTCCTGAGCAGCTGGGCCAAGTATCCCTTCAGCACTTGACTCTCAGTAGTAGCATGCGTCGAGTGGTCCAAAGCTTCTCAGGGTGCTGGGTAGATGCAGGGGGGTGAACACTGGCTCATAACTCAAAAAATGTTGAATAGCTGCAATAAATGATCGTCCAGTCAAACACTTGCTTTTATGGAAAAAAGGAGTATTTATAAATGAACACAAAGAAAAGTATGGCATACACAAGTAATACACACAGTCCCCTGAGGTCAAGGCTCTAGTGTTCAATAGGCAGGTTCTTGAGCCCCACTCCCCTTTCACTAACAGTAGTGGTTATTCCCGGGTTTCAGTAGTCCCACTCTTACATTCCAATGTCAAAAGTGTTTCAGCGCCCGAAGCGCTGTGCGACAGACAAGCTCCCCCGGGCTTTCTGGCCCTATGGTCAGTCTTGCACACTCCTGAGGAGTTGTGCTACCGGAGTCTCCGTGAGCGGTTTACTTTGCACGTCACAGAGGGCTGCAGTGGCTGCTGACAATGAGTTGCAATCATGACTCTGCATGGGCAGTGGCTGGACGTCTGCAGCAATTCCCCGGGCAAGACAGTAAGGGCTATATTATCAAGAATGGCGATAAGGGGCTTGATAATATGCCCTATAGAATTCCAATAGAAGCCCAGGTTCTGGTGTGAAGGACATCAAACCTGTGCTTCTATTGGAATTCTATAGGGCATATTATCAATTCCCTTATCGCCGCTTTAGCGGCAGTTTCCTGCCGCTAAAGCAGCGATAATGTTATCGCCGTTCTTGATAATATGGCCCCAGGTACTTCTGATCCTTCTCACAGGTGCGGGGGGACAATAGCTCAGGTTCTGTTACTCAGTCAGGTCTTGGGAACGCACAATTCACCATGGCGTCCTCTACTCTCGATGACAGCAGAACCAGGCAATGTTCCTTGTTCTTCACAGTGACCGACCTTACTCTGCACACGGGTAAAGGTCCAAATGGCACAGCAGTAATTTCCTCTTCACGGCAGCCCCCTCTGGCATACTAGGTCACAAATTTCACTCTGCACATGGGCTACTGCCCATTTGCAGTAATCGTCAAAGCTGCCCCCTCTGGTATAAGGGGTCAGGGACTTAACTTTGCAAATGGGCTATGGCCTGACCATTCATGGCATGTTCTATGTCATCGTTTATGATATCACTGATGACATCTCAAATAACTTCATTGATGAAAGCACTGATGACATCATCCAAGCCTCTTTTGCACACATTGCTCTATAAACTAGTATGGCATCAGAGGCCTGAAAGTAAGTACAAAATAGCTCAGACTAATATGAAGCATCATTAATGCCATCACAGATACAACTCCCTTGGGTGTAGCAAGCAAGGGTTATATGTAATATTGACCCTATACAATACACTTCACGGGTAGCCTAGTTCACATTAACAATCAACCACAGGTATATGGGAAACCTTTACTGAACATGGTGTTCAGTCTGTATACAAGTGTTCAAAGAAAGCCAAGTTCCTCAAGATACTCAACGTCTCTTCCAAAATTAATAACCTACTATGGACAGCCTTTATCTGCAGCAAACGTCTCACAGTCACCATACCTACATTGAGAAATGAAGTTGATATAAGTAGAAAAGTGGGTAATGTAAACAGTGTTTACTCTATGGAGAGAGTTACTCTGTACCACACTGTTTGCAGACAGTGAAATTCTTAAGAGAAATACACCAAGGAGTAAAAAAAAGTATCTACTAATAACAGGGTACAATCTATGCAAACTTGTCCAAAGAGACACTGTTCACTTAAAATAACCAAGGTCTGAATGTGCTACTACCTGCAGCATCCATATTGTGCTGAAAGCTTTACAGATACACCATCTTCTAAAGTTAAACAAGTACATAGTTTAGTAGATACATAGGTTAGTAGATTACCTTTTCCAGGCAAATTAGCAGAAAAAGCTATTAATTTGGAGCTCTATTTCTAGACACTAATAACAATTTGGGTTTATATGTAATCATAGCATGGAATCTGCCTTGATTGTAGCAACAGAAGGTGTCAGGGCTATTGTGCATAATGGTCGCTAGGCAATGCTTATCCTGCTAGATTTGTTGGCCGCGTTTGACATGGTTGATCACTCAGTGTCGATATCCCGTTTGGAGAGCATAGTGATTAAGGGTTCTGCACTGGCTCTTTTTGGCTCCTTTCTCTCGGATAGATAACAGTCTTTTGCGTTTGGGGAATCATTCTTCTAAACCTTTTTCACTCAGTTGTGGAGTTCCCCAGGGCTCTTACCTAAGTCACATACTTTTTATTGTCTACGTCATACCTCTAGCCACATGAATCCGTTCCTTTGGGTTTTCCTTGGTATCGTATGCAGATGACACCCAGATCGTGGTTTCTATCTCAAGTGATTACTTTGAGGTTGCTAGTAGGTTCCACAAATGCATGTTGGAAGTAGGAAGATAGATGGAAAAGAACTGCCTCAAATTGAATTCAGGTAAAACTGAGGTTTTGCTGTTTGGAAAGGATACATTCTTTTGGTCCCCTGGTTGGTGGCCTTGTGACTCCAGAACTTTTCCATCTCCCTCCAAAAAGGTCAAGAATATCGGAGTAATTTGTGATAAGTTGACGTTTGCTGACCAAATCAATTATGTCACATCATCATGTTTCTATACCTTAGGAATACTTTTAAAAAAAAATCCCTGCATTCGTCTTGACCTTCAAAAAACAGTGGTGGTATCCTTAGTCTTATCTAAAATTGACTATTGCAACGCTCTCTATGTTAATATTCCACAGAGATTACTGAATAAACTTCATATTCTTAAGAAGGTCGCTGCACATCTTCTCTTAGAGAGCCCATATCACACGCATTACCCAAACTTCACTGGCTGCCAGTAAAAAAGCTAATCATCTTTAAAGTGTATTGCCGAAAAGGCCCTGCATGATCGCGGCCTGAAATATCTAAAGCATGGTTTCCAGTGGTATGCTCCCACAGGAACACTTCGTTCCACCTTTTCATATAATTTTGTGGTACCAAAAATAAAATAAGGTAACCTGGGGGGGGGGGGAGGGAAGAAGCTTTATCTTCTCTACCGTAAAACTGTGGAACAGGTTACCTATGCACCTGAAAACCCATAATAGCTTGACCATTTTTTGAAAATCCCTCAAAACATGACTGTTTACAAATACCTAGTCTCAAGTGATATCTAGTATGCCTCAGTTCTATTTCTGCTTATTGTAGTCTAATGTTTTCTCAGTCTCACTAGCACCAAGACGCCTATGGGCAGTTGTGCGCTTTATAAAATGTTCATTCATTCAATCATACCTGGTGCACAGAGTCTATGTTATGTAGAAATTGGCATGCTGAGACGATTCTGTCTAATAACTCAAGGCTACTTACAATATTTAGTATCTACTACATAGAATCTTTGTCCTATTGGAACCTTTTTCTGCAGAGCCAAAAAACATGTGTGGAACATACTGGACAGAACTCGTCAACTGTCATCTGCACACAATGTTACTCTTCAATACAAAGATTAATAACGTGTTCAATATCTCTGCATATCTGATGCCTTAGAAGCACCATTTGTTTTGTAAACACTTACACCCAGTGGCTGGACACATTCTGTACGAAATTAGGTAGGAAAGTAATACGGTAGCTAGCCGCCACTATGTAAACTATAAAACAAACTAGCACCCTCATTGGAAGATGTCATCTGTGATGTCATCAATTATGCCATTTGAGATGTTATAAATGACGTCATAGAACATGTCATGAGTGATGTAATATATGCGGTCATAACCAGTGCATGGCGGGGGCCCAAGTTATTGTTAGCCCTACTAACTATACCTGGTTAATTTCTGTTTTTTTTTTGTCACTGACATTCACCTAACTATAACGTTACTTTAACCTTTGGGTTTTTTCAGTGAATTTCTAAGGGTTTTTTTAAACAAAAAACGATAATGTTACTTCAACCTTTGTTTTTTTTTTTTGTTTGTATATATATATATAATATAATCTACCTACCTACCCACCCATACATATCTGGCTTCCCCAGTTCAAATTTCAGTTGTGTCTATGTTTTTTAAGGGACCCATGCACAAATACATTCCGGTTTCACTCCCAGTTGCCCAGTGGGCTCTCAACTTGATGTTCCCTAAAACGGTGAACTTGGAAGACAGAATTACTTGTGGCGATTGCTTCAGTCAGGAGAGTTGATGAGCTTCAGTAATGTTTTTTCACATGGATATAGGAGTGTTCACAGATTCCTTATCACCCTCTTGTCTCATTTTTCTTTACTCTACCCTTTCCATCCTTTACATTAGTGGGGGTGCAGAACAATTTGGACTTAAACTGACGTCAAACCTTCATATGATGAAGTACATGTGCAGCCAAAGTAATTTCCAGTGTTGATCCACATCTCTGTGGACGAAGGGGATGACATGATACTGCTGGGAAGTTTTCTGGATCCAGTTTGGCACCTGTGAAAGACGTTTACATAAGTAATCTGCTGGAGCTGCCCGACCGATCACAAAGAATGTTACCGACGATAACTTGTTTTTCTAATTACAGGCTCTTGAGCTACAGTTATAGAATGGTAATTGCTTTCTTCTAGCATGGAACCTATGTGGGAGACTGGGTTTATATCTTGAAGTGGCATTTGGAGTCTATTCTTTATGGAGACCGACTCAGACCCCCAGAGTCCCTTTATATGTACCAGTAAATAAAACGTTCTTAAGATCTAAACTGTGCACCACGATGCTTTAAATTATTTTTGGCACAGGAGGACTAGAAAACTATACATAACTCCAAATAAAAATCCCACCGCAAGAACAAGACCTTGTGTATCTAGCAAAGTCCTTCACCTCAATGAGCTCCAAGTAGTCAACTTGACCCTTTGAGGCTCATGGTGTCTCTAGTGGTTAAGGTGCAGGCTTCACCTGTCGGGCTGATGGTACTCATTTTCACCATTGGTTAGGTTAAGACTCTTCAGTCCTGCAGATAGTAAATGGGGGTACATATTGAAGATGTTTTGCATTGTATGTTCATTTCTGCCTCAGATTGGGAGGCATCATTCCTGGTCCTCCACCACAGACGTCTCCATATATGCCTTTAGCAGGGCCTCACGACTCCGCAATTTCTCAATAATGACAAACTCAGAGGTTCAAAGTATACAGATCAGGTTTACCATGTGCATAACTTGCTCTGGGGCAAGTGTGAAAACACTCCCCCACTGTGCAAAAATACCAGCTTTTATATTCCTGTAAATTCCAACCTTCTAAAACGAAGACGACCCCATTCTTCCTGCTCATTGTCTCGTTCTCTGTACTTCTGGAGTATGTGGAGCAGAACCCTCATAGAAAAGTCTGCAAGATATTCACCATTGTATCAGTTTTGTCCTTGAGTGTCAACT
The DNA here is from genome assembly GCA_963921515.1 of Calotriton arnoldi. NCBI lineage: Eukaryota > Metazoa > Chordata > Amphibia > Caudata > Salamandridae > Calotriton > Calotriton arnoldi. The sequence continues at coordinate 683,318 of CAWUFW010007344.1, read as the reverse complement.
GTTTTCCATGTTATATTTGATAAGTCTGTGCGGAGGCTGTGTTTTTTCACACTCGGTAGTTACCAGGTGGTATAAACTCTGCAGCGCTAATCATTCTTACCTCTGTGCAAACAAAGGTTCGAGCAGTGGGTGGAATATTCCGGCCCATATGTAATAAGGGAAAGAGGCAAAGACTAGTCTGCTCAACAGTACCTCTCAGCTCCTCATGTGATTCAGCCTGAGAATGGCACTTTCCAAGGTGACGGAGCGCGCTGCTATGATCTCACACCTGCATGATGGTTCCTGGGTCTTCTAGACTGATGGCACGAATTCAGCACACTGTTGACATGTCAGCCTTTGGTACAAGAGTTCCACAAGTCCCTGTTCAGCATTGGAATGGGGTTATATTGGCAGTGATGGGCATGCTTGTCTCACTGATGAGTCTTGATGGCTGGTCTACGATTGAGAGAGTGACAAATGTCCCTTTTAGTGTCCAGTTGAAAGAAGGCTTGAGAGAGCTGCTGACACAACAGCCTCTGAGAGCAGTGAGAGATCGCATTGCAATGTAATAACACCTAAAACTCCACACAACTATGATTAAACTATTACAACACCCTCTTGTACGTGAAGTCTTCCATTTCTTGGCTTTGATAATTGATTGATTTACATTTATGCAGATCCTCTCTATGACCGTATCTAATCTGCTTTGTAAATTACACCATTTTATATTTGTTTTGGGATTAGACAACAAGTTTCAGGGAGCGGGAGTTGGAATCACACTTAGAGAAACATCAAACCATCCTGGATGAGCACGGGATAAAAACCACAACAGATATGTTTATTTTCAGAAATAAAAATATGCCCCTTTTATTCTGCTTTGTCCCAAAAATATTTTTAGGTTCAGAATCAGAGAACTGTTAGGCATTCAGCAATAACATCAGGTATAAATAAAGAGAAAGTGATTTATGAGGGAAAATAACTTTAAACATACCCATTTTCCCTCCTACAATTATTGCAAAGCAACCACGGGAAAACTTAAGACAATATGTTTGCTTCATTTTATTTCTCATACAAAACAGCGTCAGATGGGAAAAAAGTGTGCGTCGCATATTTGTAGTCAAAAGTCTTGCAGCTCGGGCGGCGTAATATAGTACTGTGAAGCTGAGCCAGATGGGTCCCTTTTGTCATGTCGGAAGAAGCCTAGGACCCTGGAGACACCAGGGATGCCAGCTGGACTTTGGACACTACTTCCTATTGGGAGTTGGGTAAAGGCAGGAAGTGAGGTAACAAAGGTCAGCCCAGCAAGGGGCATCGTAGGGACAGCATGGGTGGAGATCATCTCCCCAGCATTAGAAGAGTAAATGTTTGGTGATTTGGTTTCCTGGTAGGAAGACGATTCTGAAAAGGCCTATGTGGCTTCAAATTGGTGGCTTTCGCTGCATGGCTGTGAGACCTGGGGCAGAGCCTTTCATATATTATGCTAGTTTCCACAATTTCTGAGATTAAAAGCTTCCGTGTACTACCTCTAAAACATCCCTTCTATATATTGACGAGTCCTATCTCATTACTTCCTGTTCTAGAGCCATACATTTGCTAGAATAAGCCTAAAACCACCATTAGATTTATGAATATTGGGTATGTATGTGCCTCTCATTTGGCTGCACCGTGCGCCTCCTCCAAGGCTATATAGATTCTCTCTGTGTAGATTTCTGGTGCCTCACCTTGGTGATCTGCCTCAAATCTTTCTTCCCCCTTCTATAAATGTGTCTGTTCAAAATGATCTAGTTTTGGTTTTCACGTCTGTCCCAGTTAAGCTACCTCATTTATAATCCGCTAAATTGGATCTTTTGTATTTTCTCTCTGTCAGAAATATTTACACAACTATCTCACTGCTCAAGGCTCTTTTCTGATGGCCTACAGATAAAACAGAATTAAAATAAAAAGTTTGGGCGTATTAGGAGAGTTTGTTAGAAAGCACTGTTGCAGGCAAGAACTGACCACAATGAAAATGACATAAATATCCCATACTTATTTTACCTTTGCGGTCTAAACTCATACCGCGGGTACACGTTTTTTTATCCTGGCAAAGGACGCATCTGAATAAAGCAATTGGTTTGCGTTCTCTAGTCAGTTTTAACTTTCACTATTTGCACATTCACGCATTTTTTGTTGCGCTGCGCCTTCATTCACACAGTTGTCTCTTCATTTGTGGATTTATAATATCCTACTAAAAACATCCCTGAGCTCCTCCCTCTCAGAGAGAGAGTTGTAGCCCTCAGAGGAACTAGGTTTTTCCTCTGGGAGGAGAATCCCAAATGATGAAGCATGTCACCTTTGGTGAGTGAGGGATTTCGTCCTTAAAAGGGAAGTGCCCCCAGATAGTTCTGTGGCACTAGCTACTAGGTTCTGTATTTTGTATTTTATATTTTCATACTTTCAAATCATATAGTGATTTATTACACTTTGCTAGATCTCTGTTTTGTGTAGACCCAGGGGTTTTATATTGTGTTATGAAACTGTTATGGGGAGCGAACCCTGTGAGGTCTTTAAATTTCCCTAGGACCCTTTGGCGGTGATCCGCTTTATGTTTGGTAGCAGATTTACAAGCCCCTTGTGGCACTTCTGCGCCGCTGTTGCGTAATTTTTTGTGACGCAGCGGCGGCGTAAACAATGCGCCACGTTGTGGCCCATTTACAACGTGACGCGTCTAGGGAGATGCGTCACCTTGTAAAGCCCTGTGCCACATTATACCTGCGTCAGGTATAATGTATGCAGGGTGGGCGTTCCCACGCAGGAAAGCCTCATAGAAGTGACGCAGTGACATCTACAAGATTTCACTGCACCACTTCTAGGACGCCACTGCGTCAAAACCCTACGCCTGCTTGGAGCAGACGTAAGGAGTGACACAGTGTATTAGGAATAGGCCTCCCCATGCATTGCTGGAGTTTCATCGTGCTTGCAACACGACTCCAGCAATGCGTGACTTTTGCACCAACAGATGCGTCAAAATTTCTGCTGCATCTGTCAATCCTTGTGCCATGGTGCGCCGTAGGTGGCACAGGGGTTTCGCATGGAGGCGCAGGGAAACTGACGCATCTGTACAGATGTGTCAGTTTCTTTTAAATCTGCCCCTATATTTCTATGTGCATTGATGACTTTTCTAGACAATGGTAGTGGTTCTATGTGCGTTTGCACTCCCTGACTTCACACGTATTCACCTGAATGAAGGAACTCACTTACCTTCCTTCTGTCATACACTCTTTACTATGAAATACAGTCATTTCCCCCTCGTCAGTGACAAGCAGGAACCTAACTTCTGGAAGGGCCGCCAGCTTCGCTCTCCACCTATATTTTCTTGGGACAGTGATCATAAGATGCACTCTGCTAGACATATATAATTTTCTTTCACACTATCATTGTTCCAGTGAGAATAATATCCTTGTTTCAGCAAAGCCCTATCACTTAGCAGTGCTCCTTTAATCCACTTCAGAAGGACGAAGATCCTGATCGGTCCACCAGCACTTTGGAAATGCCATTCATGTTCATGCAGGCGTAGACAGTAGGTGCAGAAATACAATGAACTCTCACATCCACGTATCCATACAGCCAGATTTGGCGGTAGAGCTTTCTCATATCTGGCTCCTCATCATTGGAACAATCTTTCTCTCTACATCCGCACCTGCCCCAATTTTATGAATTTCAGGAAGATGCTGAAAACCTGGTTGTTCTAGACCGTCTTTACTATGCCTGCTCAGCGCAAGCGCCGAAATACTCCTCCGAGAGTAAGTTGTGCGCAATATCAAGTACATATAACATCTGTGCATTTTTCCTTAATGATACTTATGAATCCAATTTGATGTATATGGGTTTCCTACAGCTAGACTGTGGAACCAGTAGGTGAGTAGCAGATAAAACCTATGCTGGGAGACTTACAGCACAGTCTTATGGGATTTCCGTAAAAGTGTGAATATTCCACTCTAACGAAAAACACAGACATCTAGCAAGACAAACACAGACATCTAGCAAGGCAAACACAGACATCTAGCAAGACAAACACAGACATCTAGCAAGGCAAACACAACATATGAAACCTTGATATTGCCAGACTGAAAATGAAGAGGAACACAAGCTTTCTACATTACACATTCGGTTTGTTTTGGCATAACCCCAGACAGGCGTGAAAATGAATCTTTTCAGTGACCATCTTGTTGCCTGTAGATCGGATTCTACAGGATTATCTCCACCAGGCTGCACCTGAAGAAAGCCCCCTTGAGCCTACAGCTGGTAACTCCACTTCCAAGCCACATGGACATCTCTCAGCTCCTTCCATGGTACGTTTGTGCTGCAGAGATCCCAATATATAAATACAAGAGAACAGGATGCGACAGTAACTACTAGGAAACTCATAGATAACCTGGCACTTAGAACAGCACTAAAGGAAATTAGCATAAAGTCCTGTAGGAAGTCTATAGAATGATTTTTCCTGCATTGCTATTAATGTATGATTTATCTGTATTTACAGTTACTCACTGGCGAAATGCCCTTAGTTGGGACTGAGGTGTATTGACACTTCTGCTAAATTTAGAAAAGCTAAAATAAGCAGACTGCATAATAGAGACATGTTGAACATACACATTGAATGCATTGGGAAGAATGCATTTGAAGACGATAAAGAATGTAAAACAAATGCAAAATGGTTAATTCCATTACACAATTTGGCGCCTTGAAAAGAGGAAGTTGGGCAGTATTCACCGACCAACAGATTTATGCATCAAACTCTCAGGCATGCAGTTTGAAGAATATTTTGTTTTAAACTCATGTGGGCTGTAAGGAGTCCTGCGCCCCCACTTCCATTACCAGCCCTGATCCTTCCACCCCACCCCTCCCCTCCCCCAAACCTCAACACTCCGTTACGATTGCAGTCCACTGTGTGGAGTGACGGCACAGGCTAAGACGTTCTGATTTTTTCTACGGCAGGAAATATGGTCTAAAGGTTATGGTGTCAAAGGTGGGGATATGAGCTCTTTTGTTGGATTTCCTTTGACCAACCTCTGTGATTCTGGACAAACCAAGGGGAACCGTTCTACAGAATCTCCACTCAGGCCCTAAACCAAATTGTCCGCATCCCTCTTCAAACCAAAGTATTAATAGTCCTTGATTGGGGTGTAGAAGCGTTGAAAAGCATGCCATATATAAAAATTCAGCACCGTTTTCCCTGTAAAGTCTTAACTGGGGTCTGGGCACATGGGTGCAGCATGTTAACACTACAACTAGGTGTATTGGTGGTGAAGGAAAAGAAGGTTAGTGGAAAGTGTACAGTGGGGGGTCTTCCAGCTCTGAGGGGAGACGCCAAACCCTAGGTGATATGCAGTTAATTTAGCACTTTGTTATGGCAGTTGTCAGCATTTTGGTTCCGGCTATAGTCTCCTTCGCCCGATATTTTGAACAGTTCTTCTGTGTCGTTTCCAGTGGCTAAAGTCGTTAAGGTCAGTTCGCCCCAGTTGCCCAAGGTGTTTCGTACCAAATGTCGGGTTCTTGGACTCTGTGGTCACCATAGCCCCACCGTAGGAGTTCAGCAAGGCCCTGGCTTCTTCATTGCATGGGCCATGGTCCGGCCCCTGTCTCTGGCCCCTGCACTGCCTCCAGCCCTGGAGGGGCTGCAGCGGCATGTATTGCCTGCTGGTTCTGCCAGAGCTGGTGGAGCTCTTTGAACTGCTCCACCATCTTGTCCTTCATGTCCGGGTGGGAGATCTGCAGGCGAATGCTGTCAATGGACGAGTTAGCCTCTCCAGAGAATATTTCTAGCAGAATACGGGCAGCCACGGGAATTACCTGCAGGGAGAGAAAAAGGGGAGTTCAGGACCCATGGAAGAGGAGCCTGGGGGCTGGAAAGACTAGGCAAGGTGATGGCATAAAGAGAATCATGGACAGATGGGTGAAAGGTGGAAGGAAGAAATGGAGAAAGGAAGGAAGGGATGAGGGAACGAACAAAACGGAAGGACTAGCGAGGGCATTTGTTAGCCAGGTGAATTACCTGCAACAAGTGACAAAAATGACGCTTAGGACGCAGAGAACATAAGCAGCGAAGGGGAAGAAAACATATAGAGATAGGAAGAGAAAACAGGAGGCACATTGAGGGAAGGAAGAAGTGAAGGGAAGGACAGATGAAGGAAAGAAGAAAGGGGAGGGCTGGAATGATGATGGTATGAAAGTATGATGAGAGCTGGTGAGATGATGAGCTGTTTGGCTGGTGAGAATAAAGAGCAGACCAAACCAGAGAGAAAGAAAGAGCTAGAGAGATGGTCAGCATAGTGGATGACAAGTTGATGTATATTGTGTGGGATACCTGTACCAAAAGGGAGTATAGTGGGTAAGAAGAGCACTCAGAGCTAGTATAAGTGAAGTGTAGGAAGTAAACAAGTTCTAAAATGTCAAAACAAATAGCCTGTCTTTGAGATCAGTCATCAAAGTGAACAAGGGAATAAAGCAACGATAACAGAGGGTAGCAAAGCTGCGAGGAAGACAACTTCGAAGGGCAAAGGATGAAAGGCCCCCAGATGGGAGAGCCACAGAAGGAATCAAATAGAAGTAAACAGAGTGACCTAGGGGAGTATGTGAAAGAGACCAGGAGAGGGTTTTCCTATAGCAAACGGGGTGGTCAATTTGAGAAAAGCAGCAATGGGGAAGAAGAGGGAGGGATCAGTGTGAAAAAGGTGAGCAAAGTTGAGACAAGCAGTAAACAGAAAGTGAAGGAGAGCAGAAGAAAAAGGTAAGCGCAAGACCAGTATGGAGTAGGTAAGCAAGCCAAGTGCCTGGGAATTACCCTAGTTTAATTAAGAGGAGCGTCTGGCCTGAGGAATGCAAGCAGCAAGTGAGGCATGTAGCAACCCCAATGTGAGAAATCTGGGAGTGAGCTGAACGTGTGGGAAGTGAGAGAGGGTGAGCTTGGGTGTGAGTTCAGTGTACAGAAAAGGACGAAGGATGAGACTGGAAGCAGGGGTAATGACACAGGAGCCCGCTGCACCCCAGTTATTTCTGATTTTTAGTACCCAACTTGGGCCAGTTCCAGCAAGTAATTTCAAACAAAAACAAAATAATAGAAACCCATTTCTGAAAACCCATTTAATGGAAAAACAAGTTAAAAGAAATAGTTTGGAAAACGAATAGGAAAAAATCCTACTTAGGGAATTACATCAAACACACAAAAGGTGATAGGAGGAATGCTTGCAATTTGTCTAACCACTGACAATTGCAGAGGGTAGTAATCCAACCCATTGTTCTTTATGCTACCTCAGATTAGACCCAGCCATACACATACCAATCTTGGTCCACACCGAACTACTGAGCCAAGGCCTCTCCGAACCAGAACACAAACAACCCAGGACCGGTTTCGGCCTGAATTGGCCTCTTCAGTCGAGTGCTGCTTGGTTCCAGTGACACAGTGAGTAAGGGGCCCCAGTCTGGGCATACCCTTGGCCACCTAGGGCATTACATCAAACACACAAAAGATGATGGAAGGAATGCTTGCAATTTGTCTAACCACCGGCAATCGCTCCGGGTAACATTCCAGCCCATCATTCTTTTGTCCACCATGACACCTTAGATTAGGTCCAGACATATGCAAATCAGCCTGGTCCTACTCCAATAGAAACATGTCCAGTTCAGACAAGACATGACTTGGAAGTTTGGGCTGGACTTTGTTATTGGAAATGGACAAAAACTGATTGGCTTTGCCACCTCAAAAAAGCACTGAAAAAGCAATTTTGAAGAAAAGCTATTCTGTGAACTGGTTTCTACTAAATGAAAATTGCCAATCATCTTCAAAATACTGCTTGAACATTTTTGGTGAAATGGTTTCTCAGAATTGTTAATATATTAATTTGTTTTTCTATGAAGTATTATATAACCGGGCTATTTTCTTTGTTTGCATTAGAGTCTATAACCCAGTAGCTTCCCACTGATTGGAAGTGAGCAAGGTGAGACTTTGAGCTCGGTGTAGGAATGTGAGTTGGGGAAGGTAAGCAGCAAGAGATCCCGGGATACCGCCCAGAATGACAAAGGTGCTATTTTTGGGCTTTACCTGGACAGTGATCAGTTTCTTCTCTTTAGGTTTCTTATCAGGCCAATCCTCCCCAAAACAGAAGAAGATCTCGTAAGGAGGCGTGGTGCTGGTCTGCCCCTTTTGGCACATGATGAGCTCTACAAAGCCAAGAGAAAACAAGCACAGAGTAAAATAGATCATGGCGCTAGACAGCATACACTGCAAGCCCCCTGTTTGGGTCCGATGGGCTTTCATGCAGGTGACCACACAGGCAAAGTTTAAGACACCCTAACAACAGCAAAGCCCTGTGGTCGCATAGGGTCCCCCTCCCCCCCCCCAACAAAATCAACACTTGAGCTTCCCAACAGTGCCATCCAGTTTCTGAGAAGCAAACACTGTAATTTGTAGGACTTTCCTCTATCTAGCCTCTCTTAAAACCTACTTTATGACTAATACAGTTCAACAGGGAGCACGTAGGTGGCAAGTAACTTATTTTCATAATGAAAACAAACTTTGCTCGAAGCTTCTAGTGTGAATGAAGCCTGTGACTCAGTCAGCTACAGGTACCTTGTCAGTGGAAACATTGTATGTTTCAAATATGATTAACATAGGAACGGCTTGAAATTCCTACTGAACTGTAAATAGGTAAAGACCTGGGGAGAGAGCTAAAGAAAAAGTAGCCACAGACACCCAACTACCGCCATTAGTATTAAGGCGTGCCTTGGTGATGAAATTATTAGGTCACAGTTTACTACATTGTTTTCATTTAGGTTTAGACACCTTTAGATCATCCTCCCTCCGTAGCATTCTTCCTCTTCCCTTTATTAATATATATATTTATTAATTCTTTTAGTCACAGTTTTTTATAGTGCGAACAATGCCCTCCTTGGTAACAAAAAGCCATATGTACAGAATTTAGGGATTGCGATTTCCTGTGATTCTTTGCAAATCACATTCAGGAAATCGCAATTCCTAATGTACAAAAACCTAGAAGTTGGAAATAGTGATTCCTAATGGGGTCGCAATAGACCTACGTCATGAATATTAATGAGGTAGGTCGGCGTTTGCTGCCTATTAGGAATTGCAGCCATCACAGAGATGGTGGCCCGCTGGGATCAGCAGACCACCATGTTTGTGATTGCTTTTTAATAAAGAATTTTTTTTTAATGCAGCTCGTTTTCTTTTAAGGTAAACATGATGCATTTTAAAAGAAAAAACATGAAACGTTTAATTTTCATTTTTTAAGAGTAGGCAGTGGTCCGTGGGACCACTGCCTGCTCTTAAAAAATGTTTGTATTAATATTCACAATGTGCGAATGGTTACCACCACCCCTGAGGTGTCGGTAAAAATTAATATTTTGCAACCATAATTTTTGCAAAACATTCATACATACCACTGCAAATCAGTATTAAGAAGGGACGCCCTGAATACGCCCCTTCCAAATACCGATTTGCAAACCCAAATTGCGATTCAGTAATAGGTTAATGAATCGCAATTTGGGTTTTGTACATTTTAAAAACCTCTTTTGCAGTCGCGATTGGCCCGATTCGCAGGATCGGGCCGGTTGCGAGCTCAAAAAAGGTTTTGTGCATATGGCCCAAAGTTCTTTACAAATGACCAGTATTACAGTAGGTGAGAAGCAATTACAAAAGCTTATCTTAGCTACACGTTTTTGATACATGAGAAATGTGGGTTTGGTGCATACATATACGCAGGGCTTAAAGTGGGCCGGGTCCTGCCGGGGCTCAGCACCGGCAGTTCTTAACAGCAGGTGCCGAAACGGGTCCCTATCAGGCTCTCCATTTTTACCCTCCGGATGGAAAATAAAATAAAAAAGCTTAACTCTGCAATAGTACCATCCATCACTGCTTTTGATGTAGCTTAAAAGAGACTAATTTTTCAGTATTACATAGTGCAAACTTGGAGCAAACATGAGCACCAGTAACATAACACAAGCACATATTCATGTTTTGAATCACATGATGTTGAGCCTCCGTGAGGGTCAAACCTGCTTTCTCAGCTCGAAAGTCAGCAGCTTTAGCCTTAGCCACAACCTCGCCCACAAGAGCGGAAGCATTTTCAATATTATATACAACAAAGTAATAGTTGTTCCTTATTTATCTTATGCAATTTACAACGATTGACAAAGCCGATAGTCCTGGCTTGTTGTAGGTGTAATGTTACTTGTTGTGTTAAATAGTTGGATAAATGGACAGACACAGCAAAATACGAGTGGGGCAGCACACTATGCTAAGTACAGCTTTTTAGCCTAAGTGTTTTAGGCCACGCCCTTAATTACATCGGCCACGCACCTATGAGAGACCCCCCCAGTTTTTTCATCCCACTTAAAGCCCTGCGTATATGCAGAGATAAACGGAAATGAAATAGTCAAAGTGGATAAGAGTAAATACATACAAGTATTCACAATTATGCAGGTGATTATCATACTCCTTAGTAAGGTATAGGCGGAAAGGAGGTCAAAACCCATGGATGAAAAAAGCAAGGGTGGTAAAATAGCAAGAATCACCGAAAGTAAAAGTCAGATGATGGACATTATTAGAAAGACGTGCGTCAAAGGACGAGCATAGGCGGTAGTTCCCTTGTGAGCATTTCCAATGAGGCGACAGTACTAATTGCATGAGAGACAGATCCGTTTTTTTGGCACACTCCCACTGACGGCCTCTTTTCATTTTCAAGTAAGGGATTTCAAGTAGGAGGGAGCCTGGATTTCTTGCGAACAGGTCAGTTTCTGAGTAAGCTCTCTGGTATAGTGTGGCTTGCTTTGTGAACAATGCAGGGTAGTTTGAAGATGCATCTGATCTGGCTGCAACTGGAAGCTATTTAAGTGTGATTAATGCTGGAAAAAAGGGCTTGTATCATATCATGCGAGAAATTGGCCTTGCTACTGCCTGGAGAGGAGCTTTCAGTGGGAACAAGTGGATCTTGGGAGGGGGAATCCTTTCCTTCACAATAGTTCTCTTCTATCAAAGTGCCCATCATTCCCATACTTAGTGCTTGCTTTCTCTTACTTTTGATCTATCCCTCTCTTCTTCTGTGTGGTATTCTATGCTTGAAAGTTCTGAGTTCCTTGATGTCATTCAGTTCTAGAAGGTATGATGTGTAGTCTGTAAGGAGTTAGAATGTTTAGCTTTGAATTGTAGTGGGGGTTAAAGCAGTGGCGGCTGCTCCCTGGATACAGCAGTGGGGCGGGGAAGAAGGGGAGTGGGGTTTTACAAAAAAAAATCTTAACTTTCCTGGCGGCCGGCTGGCCATCTCTCCTCCGTTTTCTTCCTGGCTTTTGTGCAAGGAGGAAGCACCCGGGCTCCCAAGCTCCCAAGAGCCAATCACAACGCTGCAATGCAGCATTTTGATTGGTCTGAGCGCTGCGGTTTGACGCTCAGCCAGGGAATGGGGGCCTGGGCATGTTCTCCACCCAGGCGGTAATGCAGCCTGGGTGGGGAACATGCAAAGTGTGCATGACTGTTTGGCAGGCCCTTGAGGGCTGGCCAATCAGTCAATGCGCACCTTACAGAGGGCCCACCACTCCTTCCTCCTGCTCTGAGAGCAGAGCAGCCCCGCCCGCAAGCTGCCAAGCAGCAGGAACAAATAAAATGATACTAACGTCAAGTTATCATTTTATTTGTCCTTTGCACTGCTAAAAGCAGTGGAGGCGACGCTCCTCCGCCTTAGCGGAGGAGCCGCCACTGGGTTAAAGAGTTAGTGGTTCCACCTGAACGAGGACACGCCTGATGGATGGGGTCTTTATATGTGAATCCCCTGAATAAAACTTTGGACATTTCATTGCGTAGAAGTGGATAGTAACGAATACCACCCGTCCCTTCCTACACCACTTCTTTCCCATCCACCCTCAATCCCTCTTTTCCTTTTCTCACTTTTCACTCTCCTACCTACATCTTTCCCTGCAACTCCTTCACACTCTCTTCCATTCCCCACCACTTCATCTATTCTCACACCACTCCTTTTTCCTCACCGCTTCTTTCATCGTCCAACAGCCCTTGCTCCCTTTCCTCACCACTCCATTTCTCCCGACATATCTCAATCATTTTAGCACCTCTCATATTCTCTCCTACAAACTGTCAATGCCTTGCTCTACCTATCACTCCCTGTCCTTCAAGCTTGCTCCCTTCTGCCCTCAGCGAGCCACTCCTTCTATACCTTTGTTGCCACTTCCTGTCCCCTCCCTCATTGCCTTCGCAGTCTTCAGAATGGGAAAAGCCTCAGGTTCCACCCACACATCTCACCATTGAGAAAGCTCTCCAAGCTGAAGAGCTTAATCCTTGTCTCTCTCTCAATGGGGTTGGGACCCAGACGTTCCGCCGCACAGGGCCCGGACCAGAACACCTTGCATTGGCACAGCCGGATGGCATATATATCCTGTCCCTGGAGTTCCAGGATGAGGCCACGATCCATGACGTCCAGCAGGTGGTTGGTGTAGAAGCGCTGCTTGTCATTCGGAATGTTGTCCGTGCTAGGGAACCGCACTTGTTCCAATGTCATGGGTCCGAAAAGCTCCACCTGGTCCGGGGTGGGCTCCAGAGTACTGTAGAAGAGACGGCAGCCGTGAGGATTACTGACTGTCAGAGAGCCTGCCGTCCGCCCCCGGTACAGGAACTTGATTTCTAGGTCGGTAACTGAAGAACAACAGAAGATGGCAGATCATTAGCACCTCCACTGAAATACTGACACAGACTCAGCAAATCATTTTTTTTTCCGGAATGATCGTGGACACAACCTCCCCACCCCCCAAAGAAATAACTTCAGAGCAAACAAGATAGCGTCAGAAATATATACTTAAGGAGAGAGAAAACTTCATATAACATATTTCATATTCCATACTTCAAAAATAATTATTTTAAATTTCACTATTCATTTTTCTCATTTCTCATGTCATATCGCTCATTTCGCCCCCCATAACTCAGAACATTGGTGCACAAATATGATTTATAAAGCTAGCCCCCTTATTTTCCCCCCTAAATCGAAGAATTGCAAGCTCAATCTCATAAACCTGCCCAAACAATGCCCATCTCTGACATACCGTGGGGGATTTTGATGTTATCCAATCCCTGACAATACATAGGCGAGCTACAATAATGGCAACAATGGCAAGAGCTATGGCCATCAATATATTCTTACCCACATCCTGCTTAAAGCCCACCATAATGTCTCTTACAGTTAATTGCAGATCACATTGTAAACGCTGAGACATACCGTGAGCTACATCCCTCCAGAACTGCTCTAAATGTTTGCAGGTAGCAAACGTGCCTGCGGCATATAACCCACACCTTGGGCAGCTGCTCTTATTACTACCTTCGCTAGTGTCCCACTTTGCTATCCTTTCTAGCATATAATAGAACATAAAAATAGTTCAGAATTGTTGCAACTTTAAATTAACCGAGGTAACCGAAGAGTATATGATTTCAAATGCATCCTTTAAATCAGATATCTGCACAGGCAATCCAATTTTAGAACTCCATTAATAAGCTAAACTACTAAGATTGTCCTCTCTATGTTCTGTCATTGTTCGGTACATATTGCGGATGGTTAGATTTCGATCCTTCGAAAAGTGTGTGTGTGTGTGCGTGCGTGCGTGTGTGCGTGTGCGTGTGTGAAAAGCTAGCTTGAGGGAGACCATATCCTCGAAGCATAGCAAAAGTACAAAGCCCCTGCTGATTGTATAATTGACCCATCAATTTACCGCCTCTAGAGTACCACTGCCTATGATAAGCTTGAACCTTACCCTTTTAAAGTGATTAGGATCAGACTGCCTACATAATAGAAACTGCCATTCTTCCCTGGTCGCTATTTGATACGCAAGGGTATTAGAATCTGGATGGCAGTCTGTGAGAAGGCACCGGATTTGATTGCCAAAAGCAGCTCAAAATTAAAGCTTGAAATCTGGAAGCCCCCACCCACCTTGGTGTGAAAAAGCTTCAGATATCGAATAGCTGTCTTGCCCTCTTATATCCCCTTATGAAACGACCATCAGCAGCTTCTAACTACCTAAAAAATGTATCACGTACTCACAGAGGGATGGCCCGAAAAAGATAAAGGAACTTAGGAAGAATATTTATCTTAACAATATTGCAATGGCCAATGATACTTATTGGTTGCCAATTTCATAAAAGCATCTTAACAATGGACTGATGTAACAATTGTTCATAATTTAAAATCAATTATGCGATTAACAGAAGAGGAGATCTTAATTCCCAGATACGTTGTAGCTGAGACTATCCATGTGTCTTTTACAGTAGCTATACAGCTAGGAATTTTTTGTGTTTTAGACAAATGAAGGCGATAACCAGAGAAAAGCCCAAATCAGGCTGCCTCATTAGTGATTAATTTAGTCACTTCGATTGGCTCAGGCGAGTACATCGACACATCATCTGCAAATGCACTAATGTTAATCTCCAATCCATTGACCACAGCTGGTGGTATGCCTGAATTCTGAATAAGATGCTGCAGATAGGGTTCAAGGTAAAGTGCAAATAAAAGTGGAAACAGTGGCCAACCCTGACGAGTACCACGAGACACCTTGAACATCGATTAGCTATGCCCAGCTAGGACCACACGGGCCATTGGGTTCTGATATAAGCTCTTGACCCACTGTAGATACCCATTACTGATACCAATAGCCTGCAGAGTCTACCACGAATAAACCCACGACACCCTGTCAATCGCTTTCTCCACATCGAATAAGATCCTACCGATTCATACCCCCAGCAGCATTTATGTGATTAGTGGTATACTTACCTGGAATAAAGCCATGCTGCTGCGGAGAGACTAAATCATGGATGCAGGTGGCCAGCCTTGATGCCAGCATTTTCGCATACATTTTAGCATCCAAATTAAAGATATTGGTCGCTATGACCCCATTTCTTCCGCTGGCTTATCCTTTAGAAAGGTTACAATATTGGTATAATTCCAAGAATCAGGAGTATCACCCCATGATCGATATTGAAGATAAGAGTAAGTAACACTGGTACCAATATATCGAGGAATGTTTTTTAGAACTCCAGCGGCAAGTCATCATATCCCGCAGCCTTGCCAGAAGGCAGAGACCCGATAGCCCCTTTTAGTTCCTCTAGAGTAATCTCATCTTCAAATAAAGCATTGCTTGATGAGCTCAACCTAGGCATCTTAGCCGATGCTATATACCCCTCCAGTTCACTCATAGCCAGTAGAGAATTAATGTAATGGTGCACCAAAGACAGTAATTCGTTCACTACTGTTGTCGTGTAGTTCCTATATTACCTATACAGGATCTGCGCGTTTGGATAACAAACTGTGGGTTTGGGGCGGACTGATTCCGTGCACCCCCACCGGATACGTTAGCCTGTCTGTATTAGCTAGCTCACAGTGCCACTAGAGTCTCCTCTTATCGGGGAGAGAATAGTTCTTGGCAACCTCAGAACATGACAACCCTGATCCCCCATGATCGTGGAAACAATATACTACCTTTGGCTCAGTCAATCGTGCTTACTTAGTTTGTCTCAGAGAGATACACAGAATAAACAGTCTGGGCGTTTCAATAAGTATTTATTGAACAGTTGTTATTCTAGTGTAAAATATATGAGCTGCAACAACCATTAGACAGTAGCAGAGATATATGATTAACAATATTATGAAAGTAAAAGGATAGTATAGTTCTACCATCTTGCAGAAATCATGAATATACACATGTACATAAAACACATGATAAAAGTGCGTCCTCCACGATCACTCCCTCACCTAGATGTACCTAAATGTACCTAGCATCTATGTAGGTGTTATGCCAAGAATCCCTCTAGGATCTAGTCCACCCCATTACCTGAGAGTTAGAGAATATGGGACCCCGTCCTGGTCTCGAGTTGGACACCCCGCGAGGGATGTTAGACCACTGCTAGCTGGAGCGTCTGCATGCAGGAACCTCAACGTCTCTGGTCAGTGTGTCAGCCGGGAAGTTACGGTCTCCTCTATCTGTCTAAGCAAGACATGATGTATATATACCCATAGGTCTCCCAAGGGGTCCTACCTTGCTGTGTTACTGTGTCGGCCAAAAGGATGACGTCAGGCCTGAACTTTATACAGAGATATTATACAGGAGATGGTAATCCTACTGTTAGTCCTGCTGTGCTTCCAAGAAGCCTCATGCATAATGTATGAGAATCGAACCAGGGAAAAACCCGCGTTCTGAATGCAGTGTCATATCTGGGTAAAAGGTCAGTGCCTAAGAACCGTTATGTATGTAATGTAGGGAAGGATATAGGTGAAAGGTTGCAGTGTCACCTGCGCCTATATAGGGTACCTATATGGAATACAACACCCACTCCTCTCCCGAAAGGACGACATATGTAACCTATTGTTGTACTACCATTCAAACTAAACATTGGTATGCACAAAGTGTTTAAAAACATTTCTTTTGCTAAAATGTTTAAAAACGTCTAAAAACGTAAAAAATTCTAAAAAGTTTTCCCCCAAGTCCTAGCTCTAAAAGTGTCCGTAATTATAGTCCGAACTACTATAAGCATTTTAAAGCCATGAATGTCCAAAGAATGAAAAGGAATGTCAATTTAGTTTCATAGTTCCAAATCTGAGCTTGTTAAAAAAAAAAAACGAATTTCTTCCCAGCACACGACGAGCCAAAATGAGTCAAAATGTTTATGTGTCCTTGCTGGTAGACGCAACATTTCCGTTGCTTGCTTCCGCAGTAGACGGCCCCTGTAACACCTCGCAAATAATGTCAATTGAGCACAGATGATGTTCCTCGCTGTCCGCAGCCTGTGCTGTGACAGCCCGTGCGCCGTCCAAAGCCTGGGTGCCAGTGGAGGAGCCGGTGTCCATACCAACAGGTGCAGTTACTACCTGTGGTGGCTCAAGGAATGCTGCCATCAACATAGGAATACGCTGAGGACACTGCAGAACATGGGCCGTTATCGGGTCCAGTAGAGCATTCACGTCCGGTTGCGCACATGATGGGAGTGTTAAACAAAGATCTAACACGCATTCTTCTCCGCAAAACAGGCATCGGAGGACAGGTAAGATGCAGTCCATCCAGACTGGTTGAAATGACAAGAACCAAGATGCACTTAGTTCTCTCAGGCGAGGCGTCCCTAAATGTTGTACCATTCGGTCATGGTATTTTCGCTCCAGGAGTGCTTTTTCCATCTCCTTGGTGACTGGGATGTCCATTGCGTAGCAGAAAAATAACAATCAGGATACCTGCTATGAGAAACAGGATCAGCGGAAGTCCTCCAAAGATGCTTCCGAATACGAAGTGTATGAAGTCTGGTATAACTCCAAGTACCGTCTTAAAGGTGCTTAGAAGTCCAGAACCTATGGTCTTAAATAGGTGGACAATGCCAGTCGTATCAGACATGTTAAAGATACGATTCACCATTTCTACGAAATGGAAAGGGCAGTTTGTATTAATAAGCGCCTGTATCTCAGCTGAAGACCTTGCGATCTCGAGTTCAAAAGTCTCTCGAGCGGAGGTTAAGGGCACAGACTTCTGTAAAAGCATGGCTTTCATTCTGCCTAGAGTATCAAACCGTATTAAAGAAACATTCAGTGAAGGCCATAACGGTGCCTCCCTGACTGTATGTGTCGGCGGAAACAATACTTGCATACAACAAGTAACCCTGGCGCTCACGGTTACCAGATATGCGATGCCCGGGAGCATTCCACCGCAGCCTTGACCGTTCAGCATCAAGTAACTCCCATTCGAAAGTATCCCAAATGCTGGAGTAATCACTGCAGCTGGGGCACCCCTCAGATGACAGGACAAGTTCGCCACAGAACCATTACAAGCCCCGTGCAGTTGAATGTCCTGACATATGAGCGATCCACTTAAAGCGCTCTCACAGTTTGTACCACTGAGAAACACTTCTCGATCCCCACTCCGGCATCGAAATCTGTATGGTAATTCCCAAGATTCCTTAATGTACTCCTTACCCATTTTTTCATATTTGCCTGCCTGCTTTTGTTCAAGGCAATATTGAAACTGAAAAGTAGTGACCGGTAGAGATATGTGGCCATGGATTAGCCATTCTGTAGACGGCGATTCCGCCACTGTGAATGGTAATCTATCCAGTTTTTCGATACGCAGCATTGTATATTTTGCTCCCCTTTGTGCCATTTCTATCTGTTTATCTGTTAAATTGTATTCAGAAAACAGAGACGTGCTGTTGATAAAACGCCAAGGCACGTAACCTGCACGCAAAGATTGCAGCGTCCAGCTCAATAACATTATAGAACGTAACTGAGATTGCCCGTGTTGTAATATGGCCAAATCTTGTTCTAGAATGTCTATCGCAGAAGATACAATGTTGCCTAAGGAATATATCCCGGAGGTCAATGTTGTTAACCCATTGTCTACCACTGCTAGAGCTTTCTCCAAGTTAATACGGTCTCTTTCCCGTATTCTTTCTGCATCCTCCTGTTGGGATATTTTCCAATTTTCATTGTAGGCAGCATAAATGCCAGCATATATGAAGTGTTTTTGGCGTGGTTTCCTGGGACCTAGTAAAAAATCCCTAAGATCCATGTCTTGTGTGAGTAAGGATAAGTGTTGTTTCACCTCTGTGAGTGTTGAGGTTTCTAGCCAATTAAGGCATAACTTCCCAACACTGTATGACGTCACTACCCCTGGATGTTGTCTCTGTACATAGCGCGGATCTGGCCTATGGATTGTGAACCCTTCGGTTTTACCCATGAATCTTTCCTGACAACCATTTGTGTCTGTGGGCCAAATCAACCATTTCTTCCAATCGGGGTCCGATCTATTGTATTGTATGATGTCATCTAATGTAATCCCGGTTTGTGATGTTTCGTTTCCCTCGGTGTTTGATGGAGTCGGCACTCGAGGTGTGTTCAAGTCTTTGTTCTTGGCTAGTCCAAGGCAAGACGTCTGTTGCACTGTCTCGTTCAAAAACATGATCTGCTGAGGGATGAGACATGCTCTAAACAAAGCTTCTAACACCTGCAACTGCCATTCTCTAGTACCCCAGATTGATTTTAAGTCTATGGGGTCTTTCCAGAAGTCGTAACCTTGTTCAGACAACTGGGCAATAAAGGATGCAGAGTAAATCTGTTTGGTGTTTGTTAACATATTTTTCTGTGCTGATGTTGGTGCAACCTTATAATAATATGAGGCTGGGTCAGACATATTAAACCCTGAAAAATATGGAAACTTCTGTGCAAATGTTTTTGAACTGCCTTTCGAGCGGTGTTGGACAATGTTCCCACTGGTGGTATGTGAACACATTTCTCGGATTAGCAGACTTATGCAAAAAATGATGACCATAATGCTGATAACAATACATTGATTCATAGTCTGATGTGCCTTCCAATGTTTCACTATTGGAAAGCGCAGCAAATTTTTCCAAATCAGACAACATGTTATTAACAGTTTCAAAATCCCAATCATCGGAAAATGTTCTCGAGGTAATGATATCACTTAACGATATTTTAAATAAATGTGGAATTTTCAAAATTTCAGTCGGGCCAAATATATCGAAATCAACCTTGTCCCACACTATACCATCAGGTATAGGAACTGCTGTAATGTTCACTGATGACAAGTCTCTTTGTTCTCGATGAGATGATTGATGTGGTTTTAACATTAAGTTCACTTCTTGGGCAGCAGAGCTTTGCCGAATGTATTGTTCACTAATAAGCATGTTAAAAACTATTACTAAGCCTAACCAGAAAAGAAAGAAAAGAATACCGGAAGTTACCCATAGTTCTACCCATGGTGATACCAGGTAAGCCTTTCTAAGAAAGTCCATAAAGTCTTTAACTTGCTGCTTGCGTGATGTTTGGGCTGGCGTCGTTTCAGGTTCACTTGGATCCAAAGAAAACGTATCAAAGTTTATGAAGTAGCCAGAAGCAGTTCGATCAATTGTTGGAATTGCATCAGGATTTGTTGAAATCGTTCTTTGCACTTGTTGAGGTATGTTGACGTAGACGTCTGTATTTGGTCGAATAGCAACTTGTGCGTTATTTTGAGTTTGATTATGAATGTGAACTTCAGGTTCAAGAGGAGAGAGTTCCATAGCATTGTTGCTTAGTCCTTCATTCCGTGTTAGAGGCTCTTCGAACGTGATGAGTCTTTCTGTTTGAACTTCTTCTATTGTAGCGAGAGGAGGGCGTCTGCTACTTTGGAGTCCACGTGGCCTACTGCTTAGTATCGGCCACATAGTGTGGTTTGATTAGGTCAATTGAGACAAATCTTATCTCCTTTTTTCCGGCAAGAGGCGGTAGAAGTACAGTTCTTGTTCCTTCAATTGCTAGGACCGGTACAGGCTTTCTGTAGGATGGTCCAAATTCTTTCTTGTACGCTATTTTCTCTCTGACCAGATCACTTACTTGTGGGATCCAGACAGGTCTTGCCGTGACTGATTTGACTTCCCCAGTGGCGGTCTGTTTCAGGTGGACGTTACTTTGTTGTGTCCTGGATTCATTTAGATCCTGTAAAACAGCCAAACGATCATGGATGTCAAAATGTTTTTCATCCGCCACTGCGCCTTCACAATCAAGATCAGGTATCCACGGGGCATATTAACAAGGGCTGGCGATAACATTATTGCCGCTTTAGCGTCCATTTTCGGGCGAAAAGCGACGATAATTTTATCGCAATATCATCAAGGACACGCTAGCGCGTGTTTTGCATACTTAGCGCCCGTTCCCAGCACGCCTAACTTTGCATCGCTAATGAGATGCAAAGTAGGCGTGCCTCAAAAAAGCTCCATGGATAAATATCGCGAAGGCAGCTTCGCGATATTTACAACAATGGGCCGGCCGGCGTAGCGATGTACAAAATCACGCTAGCTGGCAATTATCGCTGGATTTGAACGTTTGGTAAAATCCAGACTTATGTATCCATAACGTTGGGGGTGGATTATGGTGATACAACCACATGGTCATATCACCAAGGCTATCGCCGTTTTGAGTGCAACATCGCTGGTTTTCCAGCGATGTTGGCCCATTTCCCTGGATATCGCTGGAATATTATCGCCCTGGGGTAACGCGTTGCTAATAACCCGCTAACCGGGCGATAAATTCCAGCGATAGACGGCGATAAATATAAAAGCGCTAAGCGCGCTTTGCGATATTTATCGCCGTCTGTTGCTGATATGCCCCCACATTCTTGTCCCAAATAGGACCTCATATGGAGTGACACCCCCTAGAGAACTTCTTGGCATGTTGTTAAGTACACGCTGAACTCCATACAGATGTTTTACCCAACTTTCACCTGTGCCTAATACTCTAGCTGTTAAAGATTGCTTTAAGTCTCGTTTTTTTTACTCCACTACCGAATTTCCCTCGGGATGGTACGGAGATGAATACCGCAATGCTACACCCAATCCTCGCATGGCCTCCTTGTAAGCCCGAGAGCTAAACGCAAGGCCCTGGTCAGAATGTAATGTGCCAATTGCGTATGTCCCTATGAAGACTCGCAAATCTTTTATAACAATTTGAGCGTCAGCCGAGCACTGGGGCCACACCCATAGGAATCTCGAGCAGGAATCCACTGCAACCATGATATATCTTTTAGCCCCATCTCTTTTTAAGGGGCCGCAGTGGTCCAGGTAGACACACGCTAGTGGTTTGTCAGCTATTAACAATGGTGTCTGCGCAGGACGTGTTACGGTGGAACCCTTCATCTGCTGACAGATGTCGCATTTCAAGACATATTCTTTAGTCTGCTTTGTTAAACCAGGCCACCAGTAGCGCTGTTTCAATAAGGAAACAGTCGCCGTAACTCCTGCAACTCCTGCATGAGCGTTAGAACCTAGCCCTTCGTGTGCTGCTAGAATTAAACCTAACCTACGATCCATATTTGGAATTACTCTATCCCCCCACTCCAGGAATCTGAACAAATGGAAGGTTATTGGCATCTAACTTGTAGGAGTACTTGAGTGGAAACCTTTTTGGTACTGCTCCGCTGTTTTTGCGGGTTGCATTAATAGCTACCATAATCTCACCGTCTATTCTCGTTTTAGAACGAGTGATTGCAGCTACGGAAGCCATGCGTACAGCCCCCTTCGCGGCTTCATCAGCCAATGAATTCCCTTCAACGTGAACGCCATCACGCTGATGACTCAGTGTATGTATCACGTGAGTCCTCAGTAGTTCGGATTTCAACTCCACTACCTGTTCCCATAGCATTTTATGCTTAATTGTGCCACCTTTCGCGTCTTTGAACCCATTTTGAACCCAGTATTGCAAGTATTCATTATATGACTGCACACAGTAAAAGGAATCGCACACATTTAGTGTGGGGAATTCTCGATCCGTATTTACAAGTGCCAGTATCAGTGCTTTTAATTCTGCCAACTGTGCCGTGCAGTCTCCTAGAGATTGCGTTTTAGTGCAACTCGGATAGAACTTTCCATCCTGCATGCGACCTTTAACGATTGCACATGCTGCGCTATATTGTTGCTTACTTCCTATGGCCAGTTGAGCTGATCCGTCAGTGTAAATGATATATTCATACTGATCTAGAGGCATTATTTCGTTTGGTAGAGGATATTCTTGTTCATATTGCAGGAATGCTTGTGTCTTTAAATTTGGGTCGTACCTGTATTCTACATCTGTTGCAGTGAGAGAATTAGCCCATTGTATCCATCTTGGATGTAAGGCTTTAGCGTTAGGAACGCTTGCCTTTGTCGCAGTCTCTAAGACTGGAACCGGAGTCACTAGTATTATTCGTTTCCCCTGAGCCAGTGCTCGTTCTCTCACTACAGCAGTCTGTACCGCTGTCAGAATCTTTTCAGTGGATGCGAAGCGCATCTCAGCATTTGTGTACAAATGTGACTTGTATGCTATTGGTACTGTCTCACCTTCATTATATGTTAGATAGGTGTACCCTGATTGACCCGCGATTTTACGGATCACCAGGTTGCGTACGTTTTCGCGTGTCTGTAAGTGTTTGGAAGCTATCATGTCAGCTTGTAAGGAACGAAGTGTATCTGTGTGTTCCTGTGTCCAATTTCTGGCTGAGAAATCAGGTTTCATTAAGTCATAGAAAGGTTTTACTCTTTCTGCATAATCCAAAATGTATGTTCGACCAAAATTTACGAATCCCAGTATTGATTGTACATTTTTCAATGATTTCGGAGGTTGGAGCAGTACACATTTTTCTAAAAATTGGCTGCCAGGCTCTTTCCTTTACTTGAAAGTTCGTATCCTAAAAACAGGACACTGAGGTGGGCAATTTTTGATTTTTAAAGTTAAATTTGTAGCCCTCAGATGCAAATCCCAAAATTATGGTATTTACTCCGTTCAAGTGTTCCTCCAGGTCATCGTCCATCAGATAAATATCATCCACATAGGACAATGCCTCTTCATCCAATTTTTGAAGTAATTCGGTTACTCTGGCAGAAAACAACCCTGGGCTGTTCTTATACCCTTGGGGGAGTCCACAAAATTGCCGCTGGGTCCCTGGCGCTGAGAAGGCTGTTAGATACCTGCTTTCAGGCGCTATATTTTGGCAGAAAAATCCATTTGAGATATTAAGTATTGTTTTATATTTTTTCCGCACAATGTCATTCATTAGTGCGGCACTGTGTGCATTTTGGACTGCAAATGTCTTAGTGCAAGTGTTTAAATGTCTATAATCTAAAACTAGACGATATGAATTGTCAGGTTTCATGACAGGAAACAAAGGATTGTTCATTGGTGAGGTGCAATTTTCGATCACCCCTTGGTACTCAAGTTGATCTAAGATCTCCCTGACCTGTTTTTTAGCTTCTTGCTTTATTAGATACTGCCTCTGTGCAGTTGGAGTATTTTTTATAGGAATTATGTGGTGGGTTGAATCCTCATCCCATCCAACATGGTTTTTATAGAATGCCGGAGCCTGGGCTATCGCCCACTCCTGCGCATATGTGTGTTGCAAGTGCCTGGGAATATGGTCTGAGAAAGCCAGAAGAATTACCGTTTCTCCTTTAGGGCATTCCATGACGAATGCTGGGGGCCAATCTTGTTCAGCTAATAAAATGTCATAGCCAAACGTTAGGTTCTCCCAAAAGAGACCTCTTACTGTTCTACATTTGTCCCCCTCCCTTTGGAGCGTTATTTCATATACTTTATGTGGGACACTTACTCTAGAATCAGGTGTTTCTACCGTGATATAATCATTCAAGTCCGCTGTCACCAGAAATTCCTTCAGGTTCTGGTGACCTATTGTTACTTCTGCCGCACTGTCTAGCATCGTCAGAGCCCATTCCCCGTTCAGTAGTCAAGTCCTCAGAATTCTGGGCATGTCTGATCTTTAGACCTGCAACTTTCTTCTTTTTAAACTGTGGCTTTTGCTTTGGCTTTTCTTCTTTTTTAGAAGTGTAATCTTGAGCGTGCTGCTTGTCTCTGGGCTTTGTACGCTCTTCTTGTCTGTCTGACCGTCCTTCCCTCTCGGAATTTTTCGATGAACCCTGAAAGGAACAAGAGGAACGTGCATCAGTATCCTGATACCTGTCAGGTTTCCTAATATTATCCCTATTCCTGAGATTATACCTCTTTTCAGAGGGCTCCTGTGGAGGAGATCTACCTCAGGGTTGAGATCTATTTCCTTTAAAGTTTTGTTGTTTTTTTATTATCCCACTTCTTTTTTGAAGAAGCAGGTGTCTGCTTGGAAGTGTCCTTTTCAGAACTGCCCATCAGTTGTGGTTTTAAAGCTTTCCCACCCAAACTGTCTCTGCCTAATTCTGCATACGCAGTTTCAATTATTTTGGGTAGTTCGTGTTCCTGTTCTAAAGGACTGAACTCCCTTAGGCGTTGGCGGATAGCCACTGAAGCTGCTTCCCCTTTAATATTAGCTAATATTATGGCTGATACCTGGGCATACTTACCTAGTAACGTCATACCTAAGTTTAGGGCAGGTTCTGCTCCGTACTCATTTTGTATCTGTCTCAATACGTCTGGTACCACCGCTAATGAAGGAATACCATGAGTCCTGGTATAAATGGCAGCAAAGACGGTACCCCAAGTGGTGCAATCTTCTACTTGTGGTGTTATCCCCATGGGCAAGCAGATTGTTAGCATTCTGTGTTTTTCATATGGGGTAGTATTCAGGAATACTACCTCGAGCTGTGCGATTTTCTGAGCTACCCAGAATGGCATTTGTTCACGTTTAGAGGACATTTTACCCATCACTGTGTGAAATGTTTGTGGTGTGATTTTAGTTGCTGTACCCTGTACTTGAGTTCCATTAGTTGCAACTATTGCTGGTTGGACAGTGAATGTCCTCATGACGAATTGCGTCATGTTCCTATAGATTTTAATTAAATCTTTATGTTGTATGAGTAAGTCTCCTGGTGGCATTGTGTCAATGTCAGGATGTGGTGTGTACGCTGCTAATATCAGCCATGTTGCCCCTTCTCCTCCGAGTGGGCCTAGTCTTACTCTTCTTCTTATGTGGGGTAGGGCGCCTTTAAACCAGTATAAATGTTCCTGGTACGTGAGTGGAACCTCTATGTCCTCAAACGGACAATATTCCACTGGTGCATCTCCTTCTGTGTAAGAGGGAAATGTCTGTGTTCTTGCATTTGCTGCTGGGAATGTAACCCATGAATAAAATACCTCTGTTTTATTTGATTCGTGTGCCTCAATCACGAAAACTACTAAGCCACCCCTAGCTGATAAACCATTTTCTAACAGTTTCAGGGTGATTGTATGTCTGAATTTTTCTGCAATCGGAATTGCGTCTGCATCTTCTTCTCCCCTAGAGGTGTAGATCTACTACTACGTTATCTTTTGTCTCAGTTATTTTTGTAAAGAAGAAGTTTGTTCAAGGGAACTAAGATAAGGTTTTTATGCACAATTTTAGGAACACTGTGTCCCTCAAGCTTGATTAACCAACAGCCAATAAATAGGATTTCTCACCTACTCAGCTGTAGCGGAGTTTGTGCCCACCCACTCCAGACGTCTCTGGTGTTTTGTGAGTAGTGGTCTCTGAGAATAGCACGACTGAACTACTCAGATTCTACTGTTAAATAAGTACCCAACCAACGTTGGCGGCGCCATGTCGTGTAGTTCCTATATTACCTATACAGGATCTGCGCGTTTGGATAACAAACTGTGGGTTTGGTCGCGGGCTGATTCCGTGCACCCCTACCGGATACGCTAGCCTGTCTGTATTAGCTAGCTCACAGTGCCACTAGAGTCTCCTCTTATCGGGGAGAGAATAGTTTTTGGCAACCTCAGAACATGACAACCCTGATCCCCCAGGATCGTGGAAACAATATACTACCTTTCGCTCAGTCACTCGTGCTTACTTAGTTTGTCTCAGAGAGATACACAGAATAAACAGTCTGGACGTTTCAATAAGTATTTATTGAACAGTTGTTATTCTAGTGTAAAATATATGAGCTGCAACAACCATTAGACAGTAGCTGAGATATATGATTAGCAATATTATGAAAGTAAAAGGATGGTATAGTTCTACCATCTTGCAGAAATCATGAATATACACATGTACATAAAACACATGATAAAAGTGCGTACTCCTACGATGCCTCCCTAACCTAGATGTACCTAAATGTGCCTAGCATCTATATGGGTGTTATGCCAAGAATCCTTCTAGGATCTAGTCCACCCCGCTACCTGAGAGTTAGAGAATATGGGACCCCGTCCTGGTCTCGAGTTGGACACCCCGCGAGGGATGTTAGACCACTGATAGCTGGAGCGTCTGCATGCAGGTACCTCAGCGTATCTGGTCAGTGTGTCAGCCGGGAAGTCACGGTCTCCTCTATCCGTCTAAGCAAGACATGATGTATATATACCCATAGGTCTCCCCAGGGGTCCTACCTTGCTGTGTTACTGTGTCGGCCTAAAGGATGACGTCAGGCCTGAACTTTATACAGAGATATTATACAGGAGATGGTAATCCTACTGTTAGTCCTGCTGTGCTTCCAAGAAGCCTCATGCATAATGTATGAGAATTGAACCAGGGAAAAACCCGCGTTCTGAATGCAGTGTCATATCTGGGTAAAAGGTCAGTGCCTAAGAACCGTTATGTATGTAATGTAGGGAAGGATATAGGTGAAAGGTTGCAGTGTCACCTGCGCCTATATAGGGTACCTGTATGGAATATAACACTGTCCAGATAATGAGTCCAACAAAGTATCCGATTTAGTCATCAGTTTTATTTAGTTGGTACAAAATAGCATCATCCAGCCAACGC
Organism: Calotriton arnoldi; assembly: GCA_963921515.1. Classification (NCBI taxonomy): domain Eukaryota; kingdom Metazoa; phylum Chordata; class Amphibia; order Caudata; family Salamandridae; genus Calotriton; species Calotriton arnoldi. Next base: position 656,114 of record CAWUFW010007344.1, on the reverse strand, counting down.
GTTTCGTTCAGATTATTTGTTTGAACTTCATCAGGGCTAATAATCAATAATCCATGTATACGTAATCCAAAGACGTCATAGGCCTCTTACACCAAGAAGCCATGCACCAGAAGAATGAACGCAAACATTGCAAAGATCAATAGTACGTTTCTAATAAGTCTGGGCAAGTGGCCACATGATAATGCCACCGGTATGATAGCCCAAGCGACAATTGCCCGCAATAGCTGTCAGTCGGAAAAGAAATCGCAAAGGGGAGCTTTGCGATTTCTTTTCTGACTGACAGCTATTACGAATTACTGTCTTTGGTGCACCATTCCATTAATTCTCTATTGTTGTTCTGCGTCTGCAGTTGCACCTAACGACGGCTGGTGCAGGAATGTTTGTGCACTAATCACTGTTATAAAAAGGAAACGGGAGAGCGAAGTGCGGTGATCTCAGTCTGCCGTTGGAAGTGCTCATTTATTCACTCATAGCCAGTACCTGGGTTTCCGTATAGAGTTCCTGATTTTAAAAAAAAGCAAAACTTGATGAAGAATATCTCTAGGTTCAGGATACCTGTTGCCTTCCTTATCCTTAATATATTTAACCATGTTCTGATGCCTGGCTTCGGTCTCCCCATATTCAGATAAGGCCACCCTCCCTGCCATGTACGCAGCTGCAGCCTTCTCCCTATGTGCACAATCTGCCCTACATCTACATTTAATCATTTCAAAGTATATTTTTGATTCATTAGGATCCTCCACTGGTACTGCATGTGCGTTTCTCCGTTCCCATTCTAACAGTTCAGCATATAATTATTGTGCTTGCATCTTATGAGATTTGTTCTGCTCGGAGATAAACTGTGCAGTAACTCCCCGCAAAGAAGCCTTCAAAGTATCCCAGACAATACCAGAGGCGGCAGAGCCTGAATCGATAGCTATAAATTCCCTCAGGTGGGCATTCATCTTTTTTATATATTCTAGGCTTAATAGTAGCGATCTAGGAAACGTTCACTTTCGAGGCTTCCTTCAGGAGTCAGAGACATATAATGTTAACAATAAAGTATTATGATCCGAAGTAATCTTAGGGCATAACTCAATTCCTCATTTGCTAATTTTAAGTCCTGTGAAAGAAAAAACATATTAATTCTTGAATAATGACAGTGGGGAGCAGAATAATATTTGTATCCTGGTGTACTCGGGTGCAGCATTCTCCTTAAATCTACTAAACCATGCAACCTAGTTAGATCTTTGATAGCCTGCCTGGCTTTAATCATGTGCGGGTAGCAGTTTTATTTAGTTTATACAGCTGATAACTCATAACGCAATTAAAATCACCAAGGATCAATCGTTCTACATCCCAGCATGCTAACTCAAAATTTAGCATATCTATCATCTGTGTGTCATCTTTATTTGGATCATAAACAGCACAGATAGTGATAACTTTGCCAACAACACTAATCTGAGAGATTGCCCACCTGCCATGCTGGAGAAAATGCAGAAGGATCACTTTACAGTTAAAAAAGCGAAGGCTTAACATAACGACCCAACAAATTGAAACCTGCTGTGCAGTGCTTACAATAGTCTTGTACCCTAGTTGCCGTAGGCCCCCTGTCTTTGTATGCTAAATGAGTTCCACAATACCGAAGATATGGGGCTTCTAAACCGACACCTCCTCCTTGACCAGCTGTCTCTTTAGGGGCGATTAAGGCTGGCTACATTCCAGTAGAGCTCCCGGAGCACAAAATTCACACTATTCATAACAGCCCTAATATTGATTCTGTATGTCACTTTCCTGAACACCCACCCATTAATACTCCACTTGAAAAAAGATACCACCTAGTGACCACTTCAGTCCTTTTTGATGATTTTCTTGCCCTAAACCCCCTATATCCACATAAAACAAACAGCAAACAACCCACCTGAACACAAAGCTCTCCGCCCTCCCCCTCCCACATGTAGCAAGGGCAAAAAATCATCCCATACTTGGCTGTCAGAAAGGACAAAACAGCCCCCAAGACCCACCCCCAGATGTAAAATGAAGAAAAAAAAAAGATTTCCCCCGTCCATACTAAGAAGAACAGAAAAGAAATGAAGCCATAGCTAGCTGTCCAAGAGCAGAAGATCCAAAGAGAGTAAAAAACAGAAGAAACACTATTAAATGGGTTGCTCCCCCCACCCAGCTGCTGCTCTAGCGGCCATGTAGGGGCTCCACTCAGTCCCTTTTGGTTTGCCACTACTGGAGTATGTCTATGGTCTCTCTGTGTCTGTAAAACAAACCATGGTCTTCCCACAGCACTGTATTGTGAGCCGTGCATCCTCCTGCAAGAAGACCTGGGCACCAGTCGCTTTAAGTGGGTGAGTCATTTGCCTCAGCCTCCATCTCCCATCCATAGTTGGTTTGCAAAAGTACGAACAGACATAAAAGGATACAAAGTCCAGTTTAATCAGAGCAGAGAGGCGAGCCTTCATACAGACAGTCTGTCAAAGGAGGAAGTTACCCACATAAATCAGGATAGGTCATGGCCTATCCCCCAATCCTGTAGATTTAAATCCTGCAGATGGAAGTCTATGTGTGTGTTGGCTCTGGCAATCCCAATCCGCCAAAGCAGGAAAAGCCTGTTGGAAAAGGCTATCCACATATTGCAGTGCATCTGCACCCTCTTTACCCTCTGTGATCCCCAGAGCCCTGAGGTTGTTCCACCATTGCTGATTGTCCACATCTTACAACTTTAGTTGTGTAAGTTAGATCTGGTTTCATGCTCCTTAACTGCCCACGTAATGTAAGCCATGGCCTCCTCTGCCTCAGCAACTCTCTGCTGAAGATCCTGCATCTGTAATGACAGAGTGGACACTTTCCCAGATATTTCTATGACTATTTGCTGCAATCAGGAGTTACCCGCTCTAACTTCCGCATAGTGCTTAGAAGTCTTGTTCCTGTGAGTCTGAATTGACTGGAAAATTGAGGTAAGAGAGGGCTCACAGGACTCTGAGGTCTCGGCTATTGAGTCACTCAGGCTATTCAAGGGCATCTCAGAGGGATCAATCTTTTCCACGCTCGCCGAGCTGCTTGAGCCGGACTGAGTTGTTGGGCATGTTGTTAAACTAATTGCAAGATCTTGTACAGAAATTGCTTCATAGTGATTTAAGATACAATTAGTATTTAAGGCGTGGGCCGCAGATGAAACCGCGGCGTCTTCTGAAGCAGCAGCCGCGTCCGTGTCCGCGGGAGCCCCGATAGTCGGCGCGGGTTGACAGGTAAGCGGCGCAACACGGGCAGCCAATTGATAATGGAGATAAAGTGCCCCCACTGTGTGTCCCGGGGTCGCTGTTCCCTCCGGTTGTGCCTCACCCCCCAGCTAGAGAGGTATTTCCGCGGCTGCCGCTGCAGCCCTTGTAGGCGCATTAGAATCGATCGGGGTATCTTTTTTAGGGACAACAGCTTGTGTGCAAGTCGAACTGGGTAGTTCGTAGGAACACCTAGCCTAGTATTTAGTCTTCTGTTTGCTACAAACTCAAAAGCGATCATTTCAATTCTTCCACATGTGGAAGAGGGAAATTATTCTCTGATAAAATCAGCAAAATATATTCGTCATTTAGTATCAATGCCTCGTTAGATATTACCAATTGGAAACACTTGGATCCCCACCCCGATGCCCTAGCCCGTCTGGGAAATGTTTCCCCTTTCACAGAGAAGGAGGTTGCAAAGGGGGAAGTTAAATCAGGGTCCCCACTTGATCCATGCCCACACTTCATTTACGCCCGGATTATACCGGCATTATGCCCATATGTCACTCAACTATTCAACCAATCTCTAGACACCGCAGTTTTCCCAGAAACTTGGAAGCAGGCTATTGTGACCCTTCTGCTGAAAAAGGCAGGCACGGATGTTCACAACCCTGCCAACTATCGGCCAATCTCCCAACTCCCCTATCTATCCAAGGTTATTGAGAAGTTGGTTAATAGACAATTATCCAACTATCTTGAAATGAACGAACTACTAGACCCTTCTAAAACCGGCTTCAGAGCCACCAATAGCACGGAGGCAACTCTCCTGGCCGTCCTAGACAACTTAAGATCCTTAATTGATCAGGGGAAGGCTGCAGCCCTGATCCTGTTGGACCTGTCGGCAGCGTTCGACACGGTCTCACACGAATTGCTGCTGAAAACCCTACACGAGAAAGGTATACACGCAAAAGCCCTTCAGTGGCTCAGCTCCTTCTTGAGCAATAGAACGCAAACTGTACAAATGGGCGCATTCTCCTCAAGCCCAAAACCTATCAGCTATGGTGTCCCACAGGGAGCCTCTCTGAGCCCCACGCTCTTTAATGCCTATGTGTCATCTCTGGCAAAAATTAGTGCGAAATGGGGATTCAGCACCAGCACCTATGCGGATGACACACAACTGATGATAGCCCTCGAAGAAAGGCATGAGAACACCAGGATTAAACTGAACAACTGCCTCTCTGAGATGGCGACCTGGATGTCTGAACACGGTCTGAAACTGAACGCTGAAAAATCAGAAATCCTGCTCTTTGGAGGAGCCAACCTAATCTGGGATGCATCATGGTGGCCCCAATCACTGGGAGACTCTCCAACACCCAAACAGACCGCAAACAATTTGGGCGTCCTTATTGACAACACCTTAACCATGCAGGACCATGTGCGGGCCCTGTGCAGAAGAAGCTTCGCCACTCTAAAACTCTTAAAAAGGCTTTTTCCTTGGATTCCATTGGAATGCAGAAGAACAATGACAAAAGCCCTACTCATTAGTAATCTAGATTACGGGAACGCACTGTTCGTCAATAGTGGCGGACTACCTCTTCGCACGCCTGCAGGTGATACAAAATGCAGCTGCCAAATTGGTGTGCAACAAAAGTAGATATAGCTCAGCGTCAGAATGTATGAGACGGCTCCACTGGCTGCCCGTACGTCAAAGAGCTAGATTCAAACTTTTGAGCCATGCACACAAGGCCCTACACCAATGTGGTCCTAAAATTCTTCAGAACAAAGTCCAATTCTATGCCCCGACCAGGTTCCTATGGTCATGCTATCAGGCGCAAGCCAAGACAAAACGGATCAAAAAAGCAAGGGCAGGAGGTCGCACCTTTTCCTACCTGGCTGCTACTCAATGGAACAAATTACCACTAGATCTACGTCTCACTGATGACTACATGGCATTTAGAAGGAAACTGAAAACCCACCTGTTCCCCAAGACCTAATGCTGAATATACTTACAGCACCCTACACCCCTCCTCCCCCCTACCATGAGATCCTGCTCCTCTAGCGCCGTGATACCCTATCGGATAAATGTTGCACTCTATAAATAAATAAATAACAACTTCTGCTTGCAAGTTAGAAGTGACCCCTATATCTCCCATATATATTGGTGTAATCACCGGGCTATCTGTACTAGAGAGTCCATGGAGAGAAAGGGTTTTCGATCTCTGCAGCCTCAGAGTAAACAGGGTAATCATCAGTCAAACAGTTGCTGTTTGTTACTAAATCATTACAAGCAGCCTTATCCTCAGAGGCGAGTACTACTTTGCCCTGCATGTCCGAGTGATTCCTTGATTGGGAGCTGCATGCTCAAACAGAGGAGACAGAAGCAACATGGAAAGTCTACCAAATCCTTTTCCGCCGATAGCGCCCATGACCTGCTCCACGACCGGCGAAGGCCGCAGATGAAACCGCGGCGTCTTCTGAGGCAGCAGCCGCGTCCGTGTCCGCGGGAGCCCCGATAGTCGGCGCGGGTTGACAGGTAAGCAGGCGCAACACGGGCAGGCAATTGATAATGGAGATAAAGTGCCCCCACTGCGAGTCCCGGGGGCGCTGTTCCCTCCGGTTGTGCCTCACCCCCCAGCTAGACAGGTATTTCTGCGGCTGCCGCGGGCGACTGCAGCCCCTTGGAGGCGCATCAGAATCGATCGGGGTATCTTTTTGACGGACAACAGCTTGTGTGCAAGCCGAACTGGGTAGTTCGGTGGGAACACCTAGCCTATTATTTAGTCTTCTGTTAGCTACAAACTCAAAAGCGATCATTTCAAATCTTCCCCCTGTGGAAGAGGGAAAAATCCTCTGTTAGTAAAAAATAAGAGAGGAGAGAGCACAGCATGGCAACCCTCAGCCTGCCGCCTTCTTTTTCACCAACTGCCTGCGTCGGACTCAGCGAATCATAAGGATTAGTAAGTGGGCATTTACTAATCTTGTTTTCAAAGCCTGTCCTGAGGTGCGTGAAAGTGCAGAGAAGGAACATGGAGCAGATCTGGACAGTGAGGGTATGTGTGACCAGTAGGATTGGGAGGCCGAGTGCTCACAGCACGTTCGCCCACATGCTGCCAAATATTACAAGCTCTTATTCCATACCCTCATTGTGTAGTTGTGCCCATAATTTCAGGGTTAGCAATTAAAAGCAGTTAACACTGCAATAATGCTTATAATAACTTATTTGAAATGCACAATTTCCCATTTTTTAACTTAACTGCATTTCAAAACATATTTTCCACTTGAACAGGTTTTTGAAGCCTGATGGCCTTACCAGGACACTTCAGTCCTACTAAACACCCAGACACAATATGCCTACTTATCAACGCTTGCACTTGACACAGTAGACATCACTCTGGGCCTGCTGCCTACTACATTACACGGACGACTCTTTCTCCCTGCCCTTTATATTTTTGTGCTTCCATTTATACCAAAATCTTGTCCACCTTGGGCACAGGTCTCATAATGCCATTTAGTTTCTCCCAGTAGATCGAGCCCAAATACTTGCCTGTACTGCTTCCTGGATGAAAACCCGCTTGATTTTCCTAATTTCAGTAGTCTCCTTAACTATACCATTGGCTCGTTCCAATTACTCAATAGCTTGGGATGGTACTCAAGGTTTTGTAAAGTTTTGTAAAATACATTGCTTTCAAATTTGTTAATGGATATGGTCACAAGGTAGACCTCGTTATGGTCACGGTTTGTAAAGGGAAACATTAACTAAAACTTTGTCGCAAATACTTATCACTCCCACTCTGGTGGAAACAGCAAGGAATTTCAACTTCAATCTCTTGCACCAATAATAATTTACTAAGACTGGCATATCTTAGTAAATTGTCTTCTGACATCCCACTAACACGCCACATAAAAGCCAATACCAACTTTTCCCCAAGGACCCTTTGAAAATTCAAAAGGAATCAGACGACTGGTCCTTACCATATATGACATTTGCCAGACAACACAACCTTGTCAGGGCCGGACTGGCTACCGGGCGTTTTGGCATGCTGCCGAGCTGGGGGCTGATTTCGTTGATGGGGACCTGCATGTGCTGAACGAAATTCGTTTTGCTTTGTTTATTTCGTAGCACACGCAGGTCTCCATCAACGAAATTAGCCCCCACCGCAGTGACATCAGCCCCCAGCTCGGCAGCATGCCAAAACGCCCGGTAGCCAGTCCGGCCCTGAACCTTGTACATACATTTGAAACTTGGTATCCAATTCTGGCCACCAGCAGCCACAATGTAACTTCTGGTGCCTTTAATACCTAGATAACATCCCTGGGCTTAAGGAATCTAGCTGGATAGTAATGTCAGAGAAGTCCTCTTGCAAGCATCAGTTATATTCCAGCATATGCTCTGTTTACTAGCCGTTTACAATGAACTCCTTAATGTGCCCGTATGAAGCAACCTCTTCACGTGCAAATCTTCATAAAAAATAGCAATCACCAGTTATTGCTCCATTCGATACTGCCCCCAAATCCACCAATGCCACGAACAACTTTCAACCATCTGTGAAGTGATTCTAATAAATCTTCAACAACAGGTGGTCCCATAAGCAAAATACCTTCTTACTAACTGTTACACATGTTCTGAACGCAAACTCACTCATTGTGGCTTGCAAACGAAACTGCCTCCCATACAGATTTTCCAACCCTCCATCCATCAAGGGCTATTAGTCAGCACTAAGGGGCATATGTACCAGACTGGTGGCGCAGGGCAGCGCAGCAAGTCACAGGGAAAGGGTAGGAATGCACCGTATTTATCCAATACAGTGCATTCCTGCCTTCTCCCCTGCACTGGTGCCGATTCACTAGCCTAGCGCCAACGCATGCACCCTTGCACCATGATGCAAGGGTGCCTGTGTTGTAGGCAGGATTGTTTTAGTGCAGGAAGGCGCACCTTCCTGCACAAAAACAATCCATAGAGGCGTTTTCCTCCTTCCATGTGTGCTGCAGAATGCAGCACACAAAGGGAAAAAAAACAAGGAGAAATAAAGATATGGCGAGTTATATGGTAAGGCATATCTTTTAGGCTTATTCCCAGGTATACCAGGTTTCGTAAATCTGGGAATGTGTCAAAAAACAGAGATTTGCGTGGGAACACCCACCGCAACTCCCATGGAATGCCTCCCTTGTGCATAGTAATGCAACGCAGAGATTTGCGATGTGTTGCATTAATCCATATTTATGAAGCCATTCAAAGCCACACAAAGTGGCTTAACGTGGCTTCCTAAGTATGACTTGGTGCTTTGTGTCGTGCATGTACCACGTTGTGTGGTGCAAGCATGACGCAAGGCCCTCGTAAATATGCCCCTAAGTACAGCTCTATATTGGCTGTACACTGATAGAAATGTATTGTACCATTGAATAGCCCCTGCACAAGCATGCAACTCACATTCTATCAAAGAACATTTACATTTTGCTCCCCACAGAGTACGAAGTTTTCGGATAATAGTTTCTGTTTAACCATCGATTGCGTTAATTACTGTTCCCATGCTATGATCACTGGAATCGGCTGACAAAATTGACTGGAAACGCTAAATAAAGGACTGCATAGCTACAGCTTTGGCTAAATCTTCTTTAAAATGCTCAGAATTGCCTGTGCAAGCATCATTCCACAGAAATTAAGCACGCTCTATGACAATTTTAATCAAGGTTTCAATTTTTTCAGTAAAACCAACAGGACATTAAAAAAAATAAAATCAAATATGCCTAAATACGAGATACGTTACTCCTTCTTTTAAGAGTAGTGAAATGGAAATCTAGTGTGTGTCTGCTGCAGGGTACCCAATTGGATGTAAGAATCCCTATTAATTTATTTGTTTTGCACAGAAGACAACATATCACCCTTAGTTACATTCAGGGAACTTGTAGATGCCATGGATAAAAGCTGGGCTCAGGGGGTATGGCTGGACACCAGCGACTACAATCAATCTGGAGCTTCTTCATAGAATATGGCTCCTTCAAAGCTCTCATCTTGTGGCAAGTTCAGCCTCCTCTCAAGGTTTGCGGTGCCCTGTGTGTTTCAGTTGTCAGTCAGAGTGAGATGTAGATGATAATCATACTCAGTGAGGGAGATTATGGCCTTCTAAAGGCAATGGTTGGTTCTATTATGGCAACATAATGACATGTAAACAATAGCATTCTTCCACTTTTAGTGGTGCAGGTGATACTGAGGGACAGCCTGGAATCTTATTCATTAGTTTCAACCTACTATGGCATAGCAAGGATATGTATCTCGGGCTTCTGTGGGTGGATGCGCCCCAGAGTTGCCATGATAAGACTCTGCTACCTTAGATCGAGGCACATCCTGGTTACCTGTTTTTAGTCTGCGTTTTACATTACTCTTTGCAATTCCTGCAACTGAATTCTGGCTTCCCATTGTACAGGAGAATTCTATGCACAGATCTGATAGGAGCTGTGACCTGGTAGGTTCCAAGCAGTAGATGGATTGGAACAGTGGGGGGGGGGAGATTTTCTTGAGCATAACTACACGGAAGTTAATTTCCTTAACCACCAGATTTATCTGGACCATGAGGGGCCTAGGGAGCGTTGGAAGACTTTAAATCAAGTTAGATCCCACATTTTTTACTTTCTACAAAGGGTTGGGTCTTAGTAGTATGAGCATTGCCATTCAAAGGGCATGCCACTGCTGTGTTTGCCACCAATCAGAGGTACCTCTTTTGTTGACCCGATTAGGCACACTAACCTTTCCTTCATCTAGAAATATAAATGGTTCAGACAAACCATGGCTTCAATCCAGTTCTCAAACACACTCCTGCCAGAGGTGGATCGGTATATAGGTCGCCTAAAACTAAATGGCATGACTTTCAGTTAACCACACAATGACAACCTAAATTATATTAACTGAAGATAAAATGGAGGAAACCTTTGGTATCATTAATATAGAAGAGGAGATCGGATAAGGCAAGACAGCGTCCTCAAGCTATCATTACATTTCTCCTCACATATGGAAGAGGCCGGATGGGATCCCAAGAGTTGTGTATTTGCTGGTCAGTAGAAGTGACAGGGAGCTTAGAGGCCACACACTTGTAAGACTGGAGCAGTTTCTCCTGTGGTCGGGGTGCACTAGTAGAATACGTGAAGTTGGGGCTCTGCAACATGTCTGCATCCTTCTTGAAATGGGAGTGTCTTTCAGCCGCTTCAGCCCTCATTACTGTCCAAATCCCAGAAGTGAGAAGGTCAGGGGGATAATAATAAAAAGGTGAAAGCAGTAAACATGAAAGAAAGGATCAATAACACGGGGAGAGGAAAGATGAGCAGCAAAGAAAAAAACAGGGCTGTAGCGCACGGTCAAAGAGGGTTCGCAACAAGAAACTTGGAATGACGTCCCCTGAAAGTTACATTGGAAAAAAACGAGCGAAATGGTGAGTCACGCAGGTGTACTGCTTCTTTTGAGAAATAAAAAAAAACACCCAATGTGTGGGCGCATGGCACATCAGAACAAAGTCTATCCTGAAGGTCCTCTCTTAAGTGAGCGAGTGGGCACAGAGTATTCAGAAACTGCCAAAAGTGGGCTTTTGTTTAGTGGCATTGGCAAATTTATCGACAGCCTATGGCTTCTGAAAATACAATCCTCCTGCAGTCGAATTATCGTCCCGTGTACTGTGATTCCTGTATGTCACTACAAATTGCTGATTAATTTTTATATTGTCCTTTTTACCTTTGAAGTTGACATAAGCCTAACTCGTGCTCAACATATGGTGCCATTTTAATTCCAGCCAAACAAAATATAAGAACTGGCTAGATAGAGAGGAAACTGCAAGGGAGAAGTAGGATTTGAGGGGGCAGGTGTATCATCAGGGCGGTGGCATAACCTACTGGGAGAAAGCATGCTAACGTAAGAAAGTAGTGACCAGAAGAGGACATGCGTGGGTGGGCGTATGGCCCAGTGAATGTAAGTGTGGTTTTGGGGAGCATGTGAGGTCAACAGAATGTGTTGTGTCATGGTAGGCAGTTATATGGGCTGATGGTAAGAAGTAACCATTGGTCAGAGGAAAGCAGAAGTGGTATGCTTCAACACCCTGCGCATGCTCCGCAAGATCTTCAGATGGATCCCCACTGAAACCAGGAAGACCGTCACCCAGGCACTCGTCACCAGCCGACTGGACTATGGGAACACCCTCTACGCCGGAACCACAGCCAAACTTCAAAAAGACTCCAGCGCATCCAGAACGCCTCCGCACGACTCATCCTGGACATCCCCCGGCACAGCCACATCACCGGACACCTGAAAGACCTGCACTGGCTCCCCGTCAGCAAGAGAATCACGTTCAGACTCCTCACCCACGCACACAAGGCCCTCCACAACCTGGGCCCCAAGTACCTCAACGACCGCATGACCTTCTACACGCCCACCCGCCAGCTACGATCAACCAGCCACGCCCTCGCCACCGTACCACGCATCCGCAGAGCCACCGCCGGAGGAAGATCCTTCTCCTACCTGGCAGCCAAGACCTGGAACTCCTCCCCACTCACCTTCGGCGAACCCAGGACCATCTCTCCTTCAGGAAGCAGCTCAAGACCTGGCTGTTCGAGCAGTAACTTACCCCTCCCCCAGCGCCTTGAGACCCTCCCGGGTGAGTAGCGCGCTCTATAAATGCCGTGATTGATTGATTGATTGATTGGTCTGAGAAAGAAATAAGTCCTTGAAAGAGGCATGTGTTGTAGTGTGGAGAAGAAAAATGGCTACTATTGGCAGAAGCTCCAAGTATTTTTTTTCATGAAGTGTGAATTCAATACCTATGAGGGCCTCCCAGCAGACGTAGCAGAAAGGAATTCAAAACATGAATTCAAAAAGGGTCCGAGACAGAACCACACCACCAAGAAAGCGAGGAAAATACAAAGACCAAATATTTTCTCTGTGACAAGTAGACAAAGACAGGTGCTCGTTAAATAGACACAGATGCTCTTTTCTGTCATCAGCTTCTAAGTTTTATGTTTCTATGCTGAGGTGTTAGATTTCCATCTTCAGCTGCCTGCATCACCACTATATCTCTCCGTTGTTCAATGTATTGCCTTGTACAGGGTTAACCAATGCAAATGCATGACGATTATTAGCTACATTGGGCAGATGCTGCATGTTTCCGCCTCTGTACAATGCATAACCAGCACGACTTGCAGTCACTCGGTACTGTGTAATACTTGAACACAGCTACTGTAGGGTGTAGCCTGTTATTGCCCACAGTAGATCTACTGAGACGGACTACAGGAAGTACCATATTAAACATTGTATTTATTAAGAAAGATACATGAGCAGATACTTTTGGACAGCTTAGATACAGGATACATTATATATGCATGTTTTTGCAGCTACACTCCCTTGACCAAGTCATTAAATAAAAAAATAAAAATTAATTAACAACATAACTTGGATGACTTTGAGGGATGATTTTCACTGGTGTGATATCTCGAATAGACAGAGATTGACTGGACTATAGCAAACTAAGGAGGTTCCCCAGCTTGCACATCAGGCTGATGCGAGTTGCTAACTTTCAGAGACAACAACATGTTGCAATATATCCCAGCTGTCTTGAATGGCTAGTCTGCCCGTACGCGAATATTGAACAGAAAGCAAATATTTGTGAAAATCCATGCAGAAGAACTTACGTGGAAGCATATGTGGACTGATGAGCAGGTCTGGGATGAACTGGGGTGCGTTGACCAGTGGTATGTTGACATCCGGAATGTTCTCGATGGGACCTAGTGGGATGAGTTCTGTTAATGGAATGTGTCTGGGTGGTCCAACAAGGTTCTGTGATGGATGCTTGTCCCCTGCAAGGTTTAGTGGCGGTGCAGTGGTGGGGGCCACGGCAGCCATGTTGGGAGGAAGGGTCTCCGGAGGAAAGGGTCCATTACAACATGAGATTCCAAACTGCACCTCCTGCTTCGTATAAGTGTATGGAGGAGGGTTATCTACAATTCGATCAGAAAATATGAGAAAAAACATAATTAGGCAATAATGCAGGGCATATGAGGTTTCATCCACCCACTTATCAAACAAATCCTCCATCCACGCAGAAAACCATCCATCTGGCAAGTATTTAATTGGCTTACCTGCTCAGCCAAAAAGCTCACAGTGCCTACTCACCCAGTCTTTCAAACAAACAAAAGCAATCCATTGATCCACTGGCCGATCTATTCAAGGACTCTTTTGTTCTATCTGCCCCTACTTGCAACCTTAATTCGATGCACTCACACACCAACTCAACTCCACTCAAGGCAGCCACTGATTCAATCATCCACATACTGACTCTATAAAGCATGCATCTGATTGCGCTCTTGACTACCTTTTAAAGCTGATGCTTTAGCACCACTTGACTGGACGTTTGAGGTCAACTTCTCATTACCACTTGTTTTGTGGGAGGTTTTTGAATTCACAAGGCACCCCTTTAAACTCCCTTTCTATACCCTAGCTCCTTATCACAGCTTTTAGAAAAACTCTAAACGTTAAAGCAGTCCCTTTCATTTCAGTTCTTTTTTTGTCATATCTCTGGCTCAAGTCTTCTTTGTAACTCCAACTTCCCTTTCAATGAGAAAAGCACTCAGAAGCTGTAAAGTGGCATGCGGACAGCTACAAAATAATAACTAAAATAATATATATGTTGTTGCATCGATTAAAATATTGACTGAGCTAGAGTGATTTGTCTACTCAGAACAACATACACCCAACAACAAATCAACCAGCCTATCTACTGGTGCACCTAGGTAGGTATCAACCTTTAAAATCATTCACAAAACCAAAGTATACTTTCATTCACTCATCTAATCACCTCACATCAATCATCTCACCCACTCTGCAATTCACCCATTAATCAATTCACAGAATTACTATCTGCCAGCCCACATATCAATGAAATAATCCAGTAAGCCCACCACCTAGTAAAACATACATCCTGTCACAAATCCATGAATCTATGTAATCATGTAACCTTCAACCCATCCAACTCATGCCCCCCTCAGTCAACCATTCAATAAAGACTTTGCCTACTGTTACAAAGTAAGTAGTCAGGGTGGCTTCAAAACAGGCAGTTTATTAAGTTCCATGAGATACACCTCAGCCACACCGCCAACACAGCTTCCACTGACACAGCTTCCACCGACACTCCTCTCAAAGCATACACTGCATCCCTAACATTCTAGACAGGAAAATGAGAGAGCGAGAGAGATAGAGAGAGAGAGAGAGATAGAGAGGGAGAGAGATAGAGAGAGATAGAGATAGAGAGGGAGAGAGATAGAGATAGAGAGGGAGAGATAGACTCGTGAAAGGTGGAGCCTCGAGCGAGTTGTGAGGTTCCCGCTTTTCCTCAACAATGGTAATAAATGGCATATTGTACTCTGGGAATCTGCATAAATGGTTTATGGCATGAACTTTTTCCTACGTGAATGGTATTTAAAAAACATGTATTTAACAAAACCCAGGATGCAAGGGTTTAAATCTGAGCAGTAAGGTAAACTCACTTTGAAGAGTACGTGTGACTACTAACAGAGTTGTTCAGTTGTTTTAAATAACGTGTTGTTTGGCCACATTTTCACTGCTATCGGATGGATGGGGGTCGAGGCACACTTCGTGGGTTTCTATAAATTAAACTGCGGGGTTGTGTCTGGTAGGAGTTACGGTAGCACAAAACCCTGCCAGGAGCTCTCTTTTGAATACGGATAAAACTGTGGGAGAATATAATCCGGGAGAGAAACACGAGACCGCCAGTGTGCGGCGTAAATCGTGATCTGTACAAACCAGACCACCCCATTGCCCTAGAGCATCCAGCACCTACACGCCTCCATGTCAAGTGGGTGCCATCAATCTTCCTCCAGCCACCGCACAGCTCCTTCTCCATCACTTCATTCATTAGACCTTACAAACCACTGTGGAAGGACCCAATGGCGCCAAAGTGCAAACTTACCAATTAAACGCAGGTTGGGAAGCATCTGCTGGAGCTATAAAAATAGAGTTAAAAGAGATGGGTTACAAACTATATTACTGTTGTTATTATTATTACATGCATTTATTTTGCATACTATCCTTTTAGGAGCTATTGGAGGGATGTATTGTGCAGCAAGAAAGGGTGCAAATACAATACATCTTTTTTTGTCAAAGAAAAGCATAAAACAGATAAACAAATAATGTGTGCTCCTATTATATGCTGGGAAGCACAAACTTTCAAACTGTGTCTTTTGTGGCATTTAATAATGCACATGTACAATTACCGCTATTAGTTATATTAAAACTATTCATTATTGAAGATTTCCATGAGTGAACAGCTGTCTAACGAGCTCTGCATCAAAGATTGTCCCCATTCAACATTCATTTAGTATTCCCGTCTGTAAAAAAACCTATCAAACTGGAACCAATCTGGTTTGTGATTGTTGAAATGTATTGTTTAAGATTCATCATGCCATTTGTCAAGCCTTCTTCCCAGTGTGTCTGTTTGTATTTCTAGACTCTCAAAATTATGTTCCAGAACTGGATGATCTGCGACTACCTAAAGCACAACAACCCCTCAAAACAGTTTCTACTATTTGCCGTGAACAGCCAACAACTAGTCCAAACCTTGGTCAGCAACACTAAGTCACTCTGATTCACCCGGGGCTCCAACCTCGTCCTCAAGAAACACATCAACAATAAGTGATTTCAGTGCTGTCCTAGCACTCGTACTCTTGCATCTCAGTGGTGCCAACACCCTGCCCCACTGCTTCTCAGACTGCACGCTGGCCCCCATTAAAGGCATCCTACAGTCTGCAGCACAATTCATCAAGGGTCTGAAGAAATATGACTACATAACCCCACACTGACTTCCTTGCCAGCCCTAACTCTCTTCGAAACCAACTGCATCATCGACAAAGCCATCACAAAAATACCCCCACATGTCTTGCTGACAAGCTTGCTACTTAGTTGTTCTAGACATACCCAGAACGATGACACCACCAGACTGAAGATGAAAAGCAAAAACAAACAAACAAAACCACAAAAAACAGACGTTTTCTCCATTTATGCACACAGGATCTGTAAAAACATCCCTGTATCCATCAGGCCTGTCCTAAGCTCCCCCAATTTGGGAAAGAGCTGAAGTCATACCTATTTAAAGAACAGTACATCATAGCGAAGTTCACTATCAGAACCCTGCTTCTCCCACAGGCACTCATTGACTGCATCTTTGTCCTTGACCTTGTACAGTGCTTTGCTGCTTTTTGGCACGGTTTGTGCAATACATATATCACATGTATGCACAGTGTTTGCTTCTAAAACAGTATGCTGTGCCCAGAGCAAAAGGCCTAAGTTTAGAACTCCATTCTTTAAAAGATGAATGATGGACACATAACGACAGAACGTTATTTCATTTAGCATCAGAGTGATATAAATTCATCACAGATAGATCATATATTCCTACAAATGTAAAGCCCTTCCTCATGAGTGGTGAGGTGTGTTGTATTCTCTATCTCTTTACCATCTTAGCCAATGACATTTTGGCATCTTGTACATGTTTACGCGAGTTTGACATTAATGAAATAATATTATTTAATCCCTCTAGCTAAGAAATCTACCCGGGTGAAATTTCACATATCTGTTTCCTTTCTTCAGTGAGTGTTTATTTCATTCTTCCGTGTGGACTAGAATGTTTTCAAGTCGTCCTTCTCTTAGGGTATGAAGTGTAGGTTATCGGTACAACACGTTTGGAATCTACCCTTTGCTTGATCGAAGTTTCCAGCTTGTGATAGCTCATACTTTCTCTTCCTTTTCTTTAGTATTTGAATTTTAAATAAGCAAAATCCAGTATCTGGTTATCTGACTGCCACTTTGTACACCCACAAATCCTCATTTGCTTCCAGTATATTTTATTATTAACCTTAATTCCCATGATGCCCAGTAATACTTGCTCAACTTGGTGTAGGTTTACCCCCTAGCCATACATTGGGCATACAACATACATGAGTAATCTGCTCGATCCACAACATTTTAATACTAAGCGCTGACAACCATGGTTGGTGTGGCATTGCGCCCAGTATTACTGTTTCAAGGAAAGATCCATCAACAGTGGTGAGCAGGAGTCTTATCAGCTTTTAGCGAAGCCTTTCAAATATTAAAAAACTTTGGCAAGCCTTTCAATTGAACTCTTCTTTGTAGAGTTTTCCATTACAGAAGGGAAGTCCTTTATGATCTAAATGCCAATTTACTTAATTCTTTTACTCCGGCATGTGAAGAATTGCTATTTTACTTTGGTTTCTTTCAAAATCAGAAATGCTGATAATGTAGAATTGTGTCTGGCAAGGAGACTCGGTATGGCTGATGTATGTCAGTGGACCATTTGTGTGATAGAGAATTTTGAATTCACATTCACTTCACTTGAGCCGTCCTCCCTCAGAGCTCGGTGAAGTCATCCTCTGCCTATGTCCTGTACATCACAGACAGATGAATTGGCTTTTAGTAAGGCTCCATGCTCAGTACAAGACTGCAGTGATGAAATCAATAATCTCAATCGTGACGGGATGTCAGTAATGATGTCAATAATATCACTTGTGATCCCATCTGTGATATATATCAATCAATCAATCAGGGAATTGTAAGCGCGCTACTCACCCGTGAGGGTCTCAAGGCGCTGGGGGGGAGGGGTACGCAGCTCCGTTCAGCCGAATAGCCAGGTCTTGAGAGTCTTCCTGAAGGTGTTCAGGGAGGGGGCGCGCCTGATGTCTGCCGGTAGCTCATTCCAGGTCTTGACTGCAATGTGGGAGAACGATCTTCCGCCTGCTCTGGCTCTGTGGATGCGTGGGGTTTCAGCCAGTGCGAGGTTGGCAGATCGGAGGTTTCTTTTGGGTACGTGGAAGTTTATTCTGTCGTTGAGGTATTTGGGTCCGTTGTTGTGTATATCTGATACATGGGCAGTATATTGGGGCATCAGGGTTACTTATCTCAAAGTAACTGGCCAATGTCAGTGTGTCTTTTTTCGTTTTTGGATTGTAACGTTGCCTCTTTAACAGGGGTTTTTAAAAGGGATTTTTTTATTTATTTTAAGAGTGAATGTCCTTTTCTCATCTGGGCAAAAATATGCTAACTTCCCTTTAAAACTTTTTTTTTTAGAAATCTCTGGTTGGGGTCTTTAGATCCATAGTCTTCCTACCATCAGATCACACTTTGCCCGTTTTTAATTTTCTCAGATTATGACCTCCAGGTCTATGTTCCGGGTCTGTGGATCGGTAAATTCTTGGTAATCTTCATTAGTTTATACCTGGTTTAACATTTCTGCGTCTTCCTGCCCAGTGACAGTTTTTCTCTTTTCCAGTTCTACCTATAAATGTGAAGAAATGGGTCACTTTAAGGTTGCTTCCGTGCATCTGCTTGTAATGTGAAGTTTGCAAACTGAAATGGCAGATTGGAGTAAATTGACCAGTCAAATGATGACAAACAGCAGGTGTGCTCTTTAAGACTCCTACTATTTGACAGAGCACTTTCAAAGTGAAGAGAGTGAATGATTAAATCAGACAAACCCAGACCTGTGGCTCATTGGACAACAATGAGAGAATATGTGAGTCATTTGATATTGAGTGGTAAGGGCCAGAGGTTTGTACGAACACATGAGGTAGATGTCTTCGGTGAAGGTACAAAATCGATCATGACCACAGAAGAGCTAAGACAATTGGTGGAGGCTGTATTTCAGTGTACTAAGGGAAACAGAGCAAGGAGTGACTGGTCACATGTGGACAAACCAGGGATGAGGCAGATTAGAGATACTGGTCTGCTATGTGGAATCGGATAGGGTCAGGGGACATACCAGTAACCAGGTAAGAAGGCGGGATGTTGTTGGTCCTCAAGGTCACTTCCTTCAGTCTTTTTTCATGCTTATATTCTGAAAACAACCAGGGCACTCTTCACTTATCCACTTTCAACCTCAAACTCCAAGATATTATCCCTTTCTGCCCCTTTGTAATCCAGCCCTTATTAAACACTCATCTTTACACATCAATTTTAATAAAAACCAAAATTCTGATGGATACTTCTAATCACAGATTCCTCACTTTGTGAATATTACCCAGGTATCAGACTGGATCCAGAATATTTAAAAGCAGTAATGCTGCATGCTGGTAGGTGTTTCGTGTAGCTCCACGCAGACTTCGATCTGTTCTGGAAGTGACAAGCAGAGCCATCCCTTTCGCTGTGGTCATGCGAAGGGCAGCAGAAGTTCTTGATTTACAGCTACCCACCATGGAAGTAAAGACTACTGTTTTAACTGAAGTACTGCAACCTGGTCAGGCTCCCATAGAGCCACTGTTACTATTTAATGAGGCCTTTACAGACACTCTTTTGAGCACTTAGTCAAAACCTTGTTCAGGTCCACCTGTTAATAGCAGGTTGCTCCTCGCCATTGCCCTGCACTAGGTGACCCAGACTTTCTCACTCAACACCTAGTGCCAGAGAGCTTCTGGTACAAGTGCCACGAGCAAAGTTAATCCCAATGCTTTCCCTACTGCTTCACCTGAACGTGGATTGAAACAAATAGAAACATTTGTGAAACACATTTTTTCACCCACCAGACTGTTTGACCCTCTCTGTGGCTAGAGTAGAGGTTTTCCCTTTTTCCAGCACCCGACTCCGCCACCAGTCCAGGAGGCTTTTCAGCCCTTTTTTGGCAGTGGCCGCAGTGCTTAGAGACAATGTTTTGAACAACAGGTACACTATGCAGCTCAATCCTCTGCCCCTCCAGCAGCCGCAAGACCACTTTAGTGTGTCCTTGTCAGCATACAGCCAACACCCTGTCAGAGGCAGGATCCGATGTTTCCTCTATGGGTGGCAGGCTTTCACTTCAGACAAGTGGGTCCTTCAAATTGTACATCGGGGCTAAGCTCTCCCATTTCTCTCTAACCTGCTGCACCTTCCACGACCATCAGAGCGGATGTTGGTGGATCACCTGTCCATCCTGCAGGAGGAAGTGCAGGTCCTTTTGGCTAAAGGAGCTATAGAGACGGTTCTGGCATTGCAAGTATGAACTGGGCATTACTGCTGTTAATTCTTTGTGCTGAAGAAGGACAGAAGCATTCGTCATATTCTCAACGCCTTCCTGCACAAGGGCAAATTAAAGAGGTTCACGCTAGTCCAGGTCCTGTCTGCCCTAGACCTCGAAGACTAGATGGTGGTGATGAACATGCAGGATGCTTATTTCCTTATCCCCATCCTGCAGGCCCACACACGCTACCTGCAATTCATGGTGGGACAGGAGCATTTTCAGTTCACAGTGCTCCTTTTTGACCTCACCAGCACCCCTTGGGAGTTCAGAAAAGTTATGGCGGTGGTCGCAGCACACCTTTGGAGTTTGGAGGTACCAGTCTTTCTTTAACTCAATTACTGGCTGATGAAGGCGGGCTGGCTCTGGCCTGTCATCGCCCTCCTCCAGACTTCAGTGAACCTCCTAACATTGTTGGGGTGCACTATCAACATGCCGAAGTCACACCTGGCTCCTTCGCAGACACTTATCAAAAAGGAAATTCCCTTCTGTGTCAGATTTTACTAGCTTTCAATAGTTTGCACTGAACCAGAATCTGCACTTGTGCAATTGTCTTTAAATCATGTTCCACCTATCTGCTGATCTCTTTTTGTATTTGATTACTTGATACTTGCAAAGTGTTTATGAAAAATTGTGACTACAGACATTGTGAATTAGTTACATCATTACGATGTTTTTAAATGTATTTTAAATTATATGCAATCAAAAGTGGGTCTTTTTTTGCATTGTGTGGAATAAAGAATTCTTATTAAAATGGACGTGTTATGATACTTAATGATTGAGTGCAGATTCTGGTTCAGTGCAAACTATTGAAAGCTAGTAAAATCTGACACAGAAGGGAATTTCCTTTTTGATAAGTGTACACTAACCCGGTCCCTTTTGGTCCTACTAGGGTAAACTCTCTCATATTTTGGGAATCCTTCGCAGACACTCCCATTCATCGGAACTATTCTAGATATGGAGTGATTTTGTGCCTTTCTCCCGGAGCGGAGAGTCCAGGACATTCAGGCTATGATCCCAATTTTTAAGCGGTCCTGGATCTTAGTACAGATGCCTCTGAGGCTCTTGGGGTTGTTGGCCTCCTACATCCTGCTGCCCAAACACACCAGATGGCACATGTGGGCTCGGCATTGGGACCTCAATTCCATGTGGGCACAACATCAGGGGAATTTGTCAGACTGTATTGCAGATTGCTGAGGGGGGGAAAAAGTTCTGCAGTAGTGGCTACTGGACTGTGACTACGTCAGTGGCAGACTCCTCTCCTTCCTCCACCCACAGCTGACAGTGGTCAAGGATGCATCACTACTGGGGAGGGAAGGTCATTGAGAAGAGGTGGAGATCACAAGCCTGTGGTGACTCGGCTCCACATCATTTGTTGGCGTTGACGGTTATTCGCTTGGTGTTGAAGGTTTTCCTGTCCACCATCAAAGAAAGGGTAGTACAGGTGCTCATAGACAACACCACTGCCATTTTCTAATTCAACAAGCAGGGCGGAGTGGGGTCCTGGGCCCTGTGTCAGGAAGCTCAATGCCCCTGGAAGTGGCTGGGCCGCCAAGGTAGTTCCTTGGTGGTAAACCACCTGGTGGGATCTTTGAGCGCCAAGGTGGATGGCCTCAGCTGCAGATGCTTAGCGAATCACGAACGGCAGTTGCACCCAGAAGTGACACAGGGAATCTTTCAGCAATGTGGAGAACCCGGTCCCAATCTTTTCGCCACTGTTGAGAACACGCAATGTCATCAATTTCACACTTTGAAGTTTCCAAAGCAGCCCTCTCTCTGAGAGAGCCGTCGGCTTAGAGTGGAGTGCAGGACTCTTGTATGCCTTCCTGCCACTGCCTCTCCTGCTCCAAGTTGGGAGGAAGATGAGGAACAACCAGGTGAAAGTCAGCCAAGTGGTAGCGCATTGGGTCAGGAGAGTATGGTATCTGGAATCCTGGGTATCTCTCCTCCTATCAATCTACTGCTTCTGGAGGATCTTCTGCCACAGCAGGATAGAATGATGCACCCAGGCCTGCACAATGTACATCTCAATGGTTGAATATTTAGCGACAGTAGTTGCCTTCGATCTGCCACCTGAGGTCGTTGATGCCAACTTGACAGCAAGGACTGCATCCACAAAATCAGTGTGCTTCAGTTGTTGGGATAAATTTGTGGATTACTGCAGCACCCAACAAATTGACCCATTAGAGGTAAAGCTGTCTGAAGTTTTGTTGTTTGTTCTCTTGCTAGAAAAGCAAGGACTTGCTTTGGGTACTAGTATGGGCTAATTATCATCTCTTTTGACTTTTTTGAGGTTGCTGGATCAGCCTACATTATTTGTGATTAGATTTTTGAAAGGTTGGCAGCATTTGTTTCTGCCTAAACCCTTTGTGATGCCTCAGTAGGATTTGGGCATAGTTCTAGTCCTCACTTTTTTATGTGAACCCCTTTTGAGCTGCTGCACAGTTGTCTTTTGAGGATTCTGATTTTTAAGACAGTTTTATTTTCATCGCCATATCATTGGCTAGACATGTAAGCATGCTGCAAGCTCTCTCTATTAACCCACTTTATACCACCTTCTTCCCAGGCAAGTCAGTGTTGAGGACCCAAGCTTCTGTTTTTTCAAAAGTGATCACTCCTTTTCATGTGGGGCAGACCAGACGATCAACCTTCTGGTATTCTTTGCTCCACCTCATGCCTCTAAGGAGGAAGAGAGACTCCATCGTCTGGACTCTAAGAGGGCACTAATCTTCTCTATCGATCGTACAAAGGTGCACTGAGTGGACAATCAGCTCTTAGCATGATTTTCCAGAGCAAAGGAGGACAAGGCAGTGCAAAAACAGACCATCTCGTGATGGAATGTTCTCTGCACAAAGATCTGCTATGCACTGGCTAATAAGCAGCTCCCAGAAGGCTTGCGGGCTCATTCCATCAGGACCAAAGCTGCTACCACTGCATTAGCACATGGAGTGCCTGTCTTGGACATCTATCAAGCGGTTATGTGGGCATCAGTACACACAAAGCACTTCTTACATCAGCCCTCAGCTCTAAGGATAGAACTGAGACAGTGGTTATCAATTGGAGAATTTTACCTCTTCATCGTCTTCTTGGCCGCAGATGTACTCATCTCCAACGAAGGTATCTGCAACAAAGACAGAGCAAAATCCAGTTATCAGTCTTAAAAAATCACCGCCAGCTTCTAAAGTCCTATTTTCTTAAGGTCCCTTAGAACAGAATAAAACATTTCATGCAGGTATCTGATATCAAGTAATATTAATGTTATGTCAAGTAAAAAAAGAGGCAAAAAAAATCCCCAGTATGCACCCAAGAATAACATTTCAGGATTCGCCTTCAGATATCCATCCTGGCTTCTACACTGAAGAGAGACATAAAACAAAATCCAAGAATAGTTGGGATAGCATGGCCTTACAGCACTGAGGGTTATATTGAGTGTGCTTTTCCACCTCGTTCTACCTAAATGTGCATACCACAGTCTCACCTGTCGTTTAATGAAGTGTTCTGATCGTCCCCAATACAGTCGTATGCCAATCTCAGATGACAAGATTGAGTGTACGGTTCAAATGGAGGCGGACCACTTGCATTGTTAGATGGTGCTAGGTGGTTAGATGGAAATGTCTTAAGCTTTGAGATGAGAGTGTATGATTTTAGTGTGAGGGATGTGTGCCTTCAGGGCCTTAACATTTGCTAGCCATAAATGTTAATCTGTATTTGGTGTTGTGGCTTTGAGGCACCTCAAAGTTGTACTGCATCTATGTGCCATGTTCTGTGTACATGTACTCCTTAGTTTGTGAGGCGGATGTCTCTTTAGCAGTTAGTGCTTTTGGGAGAGAGGTGTTTGCCTACCATCAGATACGGTATGCATGGTGTTTCGTCTAATGTGTTTTGTTGCAATAAGTGATAAATAAATATTTTGATATTTGGCATTGTATTGTGATTTTGTTGGCGCATCTTGGTGGTCCGTGCCATTGGAAGAGATGTGATAGCACCATTCGCTCGCTTTGTGCTATATTAGATGTATGTGATATGATCAGTTTAATGCACTCTATGGCATTTGTAGGAGGGCATACCTTGGTGAATGGTGCTCTGGGGCGAACAGTGGTATAACTATACTGTTTATCATTATATAGCTGAAAGCCCTCACATGACCAGGAAAGCTTTTCCACCTTGCCCTTTTCAACTTCAGGAGACCACTTGGCTATGCTGATCACGGGTTGCAAGCACTGTACCCACCCTGTTGTCAAGTGTGGTTACCTCCTGTCCTATCAGGCTGTGAGAGAACCCATGATTGCTTACAGCTGATTCAGGGGCACATAGGACTGTTTACTTGTAGCCATCCCAGCACAACCTGTTCAGTCTCATATATGTTTTTTCTTCTTCATTTTTTCACATCAGTTACATAACGCAAGGTTACATTAATTTTTTTTAAGGCACAGGAGATTATTTGACTTGTACAGAACCATGGATTTTGAGCCGACGCCAAAACTAGAATCTGGTTGTAACGTCCATCTTCTCCCATTCATGCTTCTTTTACGTGCTGTGTGTGATTATACAGTATTACATTTCATCCCTGCACATGCCAAATGACGGAGCTCATGCCACTCCCCTTTTTACAACACTATAAGTATCTGATAATACTTGCCTCATGAACACTAAGGAATTGAACATACTTAATAAGCTCTGAGCCATCTCCCATATTGCGCAGTGCTTTACAAAAAAATCCCCCCCAAAATGCAATTATTAATTACATAATTTAGTCTCCATTCGGAAAATATATCTAAGAAATTAACCCAACTATCAAGGCATCGTCACCAAATTTATGTCGGTTCATTTTCAACGACGAGAATCCACTTTTTAGCTTGAACAATATTAAGAAAAGGATGGACATGTCACGAGTAGCAAGATTTCCCGCTATCAACCTCAGAGAAGAAGATCAGCCTCTGTTGCTACTGTGCCCACTCCTGTCACCATTTCACGCAAATTCGACTTCAGAATAGACAGCGCTATCTCCCCTCCTTCATTCTGTCTTCTAGGATGGGGTGCACATGTTTCTATGGGCACTATGTAACCTCCAGGTCATTCCACATCCATGCTCCTGCCTAGGTCCCTTTCTTCTTGGACTCCCTCCTACTTCTCTTCACCTCCGCTACATATTTCTGTAACCCAAGTAACAACACGACCAGACATTTCACTACTTATAACGATGTGCACCGTTCCAGTACCTTTTAACTTTAGAATTCAACTTTATACTCATTGAAGGTAATGTTTCACCTCAGCTGATCTGCCAGGCATCTACATGCTTGTATGTCAGAATACTGTACATAGAAATATCGCCCGACATAAATATTGTGTCTTAAATGGCGTTTACAAAAAATATTGTCCCATTGTGTGTAAATTTTATATCAGTAACTCCAAAGGGGCGATATTTTTGTAGACGATATTTCTCTCAGACGATATTCTGGCAACACACCCAACTGAATGATACATTTATCGGCCAAAGAGCACAAAAGCAGTTCAGGATGCCCCACTCTACTGTCCCATCTCCCTCTCCCATTTCTTTCATTGCAACTTTCTTGGCTATCTAACCACTTCCTGGAAGAAAAAAAAAAACACCTACAGGTGTCACCCTTCCCCTTCCAGCATCTTCACCAGTCACAGTCCCACTGCTTTTTTTCTGTTACACTCCGGCCTCTTGTACCTCCATTGGTCTGCTGGATATCGCACACCTCGTAGATCTTGAAGGGCTGCATAGGTGTCTCCTTAGTGCCATCATACAGGAGCTTGAACTCGCGGCTTTTGTTTAAGGCACAACGCAGGTTAGCCTTCCACTTGGCAGGATCTGGCTCATCCACACCCTCCTGGTACTTGCCAGTCTCCTTGGCCCAGGCCTGTAAACATAGAGCATTGTGAGTAAATGTATGAATGAACTGGTCACGGTCTGTGATCAATACAATATGTAGGTCCCTAGTAGGTACAGGATTCTCAAAGGCGATAACAAGGAGCTAGTATCAGGCGGTTAGGTGACACAGATAAAATCCAGTGTGAGTGTGCAAATAGGGAACACAGCGCATAATACCTTACTGGTTGTGATGTCACAGTAGAAGGTTGGAAGCAGCAGGGTGGCAGCCACGTTCGGAGGTGCTCTGGTCACCATCTTCTCCGAAGGGTGACTGCTGCAACAACTTTGCTGGTGTTAACTCACTTTTTCATAAGAATAAAAACATGTTCTTTATATAGCACTTGGTTCTGCACTTCTGCTATTTTTATTAGGACTTTAAATAATTGGTGCTACTATTACCCAAATTAATACTACTCAGTTCAGAGACCTTGGACACATGAAATGCTGAGCTGGCCTTGCTAGGATTTGAAAATGTGACCTTGAGCTCACAGCGGATGTTAATGCCAAGCATTACCTTACTGGGCCATATTGTGGACATTTGAAAGTTTACATTGAGGATTCTCCCTGCTACTCAGGGAGAAGAACCCCAGAAACAGATAGACAGCTACATAATCTGATGATGCTGCCATCAGATAGAATATGGAGGTAATCTATCACTTGTGTGCAGGAACATGGAAATCTTCCACAAAACGTGAACTTATTAGCTGACTTGTAGAATGTTATGTGCACTAACAGAGTGAAAATATTTTGCTGCAGAGTAAAACTTTTATGTTGGTAACCCTAACATCTGTCAGATGCTTGTGGGGGAACACTATATATAACTTTCCTGGCTGAAAAACTAAATATGTTGCTTGGTAGTTGGGTTTATTGTGTAACATGCTTGATGAACAAGGAAATGAGGAAAAAGAAAAAAAGAAAGAAATACCTAGTTTCCATAGGAAAAGCGTTTTTTGTTTTGCTAATAACTTTGACGCCGTTTGCCGAATATTGACAAAATGTTCAAAACTACTTTGCCACTCACTTCAGGGTGATTCGTCAAGCGGGGGCCGAGAAAAAGGGGGGTCCCAAACATGTTTTCTTCACGCAATTTCCCATAGGGGTTTTAGACACTGCTGCACCCTGATCTGCTGAACGGAATTACAACACATTTGGCAGAAAGCTAGATCTTGGTCCAAAAAGAGTGCTTTTTGTAATTTGGTGTAAATCTGTTCACTAGTTTTGGAGTTATTAAAGAAAAAATTATTTATGTCTATCTAGAGACGCAGACCAACCGTGGATCCACCTCGGTAGATCCATGGATCTACACGCCAACAGAAATGCCGTGATTGGCTGGCTGCAAACTGAGAGAAAAGTTGCGGCTGACAGTTTGTGAATCGGGACACGGTTTCCGGGGGAGAAATAAAATCTAACAAGGTTATAAGGGGTCAGGATAGAGGTATCCTGACCCCATGGGACTGATGGAGGGGTATGTGAGGGACCCCTCATGGGCAAGAAATGCTCCAAAAAGGTTTTTTTTTGTGGCACACAAGGATCCACGGATCAACCACAGTGCTCAGCATGACTCCCATACTGGCTGATCCACAGATCCAGACACCAATTAAAAAAAACACATGCACCCACTCATAGACCAACTCACACACTCACTCACTCACACACCCATACAACCACTCACACATCCGCTCACACATCCATACACCCACTCACACACCCATACAGTCACTACCACATCCACGCAGAGACCCAGAGAACCACACTCACCCACTCACAGACTCAAACAGGGACTCACACTCACACATCCACGTACCTAACCATACAGCCACTTACACAACCCCTCACAGACTCACAGCCACTCACACACCACTCAGAGACCCACACAGCCACTTACAGACCCACTCATAAACCCACACACTCACATGCCCACTTACACCCCCACACAACCACTTACACACCGACTCACACACATTATAGTTAGGAAATAGCATTAAAAACCGTAAAAATTCACTGAAAAAAACAGGTTACAGGGACGTTATAGTTGGGAAATAGAATTTACAAAAACTTTAGAAATTAACTGAAAAAAACAAAGGTTACAGGGACTTTATAGTTAAGTTCAGATTTTACACACACAAAACCATAGAAATTCAGCAGTTATAGTTATCTCAAGTAACTATAACTCGTGCCCTAAGGAAACTATAACTAGCACCCTCGCCATGTACTGCTAATTACCCCACATATTACATCAGTCATGACATCTTCTATGACATCATTGATAATATTACTGCAACTTTTGCAGTGAAATTATTGATGAGAAAACTGCATGGCGGGGGCACGACAAGTTAGTAAAATGTTTATAGTGTGGATTGGTGAATGAATGAATTGCAATTTCTAGAATGCCAGCTGCTTCCAAGGAAGTCTCCCAGCGCTAAACAGCAAGGTAATCCTAACATTTAACTAAACATCCATGAACAGAAAGGTCTTCAGACTTTTTTTTAATTTACCTTCAGCTTTAATCTCTTTGTTCTTTAGGTAGAGCATTTCATAATTTTGCTGCCAGTACGGAAAAGGAGCGACCGCCCCTTCTTCACTTCCGAACTCTGGGAATAGTGAGAAAATCCTGATTAGAAGGTAGATGGCAGATCTCTGACGTGGGCATATTCACTAAATCTCTTACAGAGATAAAGAGGCCCCTTTTTGTGAAAGGCTCTTAAAGTGATCAACAGGGCCTTAAAGATAATCCTTTTGTTCACTGTTAATCAGTGAAGTTGCTTTAGTCAGGGACAAACGGATTGCCTTCTGGGGCTGTTCAGAATCACACGGGCTGCCACGTTTTGCACCAGCTGTAGTTTATTTAATAGAACAAAAGGGACCCCCAAATTGAGACAGTTGGCGTAGTCCAACCAGGAGGGCACTAAAGCATGCACAATAGGTTTTTTTGTATGAACTGGTAGGAATTACAAGGTCTTTTTGCACTGGCTCCCTGTCAACAAGAGGATAACCTTCAAGCTCCTCACCCACGCACACAAAGCACTCCACAACTCCGGACCAGCCTACCTCAACAGACGACTCAGCTTCTACACCCCCACCCGCCAGCTCCGCTCGACCAGCCTCGCCCTCGCCACAGTCCCCCGCATCCGGAAAACGACCGCCGGCGGCAGATCCTTCTCCCACCTCGCCGCCAAGACCTGGAACACCCTCCCCACCAACCTCCGACAGACCCAAGACCTACTGGCCTTCAGAAGACTCCTCAAGACCTGGCTCCTCGATCAGTAGCAGCACCACCCCCCTCTTCCCCCAGCGCCTTGAGACCCTCGCGGGTATGTAGTGCGCTTTATAAGTGACATGATTGATTGATTGATTGATTGACTTGAGCACCCTGAAACAAGTTGGTGGCCCAACGAAGTGGAAGCAGCACTTCTTCTGGCCAACTCTGCTCAGAACCATGACATATTTAACTCAGAGCATACTTTCTGGGAACACATTACTAAGCATATGTCTACCTGTTTTTGTTGTTGAGAGTACTGAGAGAAACTGTTTGCCTTATCTTCCATCCAGTTTTCAGAAATCAGTTGTACAATCTCTTATTCTTTTTCAACTGGACTACTGTAACTTTCTATAATTTGGACTTTTCCCAATATCTCTCATGTCATTGAAAAATAGTTCAGAATGTGGTAGCATAATTGATTCTAGGTCTTAGTAAGTATTAGCATTCACGAAGGCCAAGGTATTGGAATCCTTTCCAGTTGGCTCTTTGCACAACCAGCTCCTTGATACCTTTTCACAAACTTTTAAAAACCCATCTGTTTTTTTCATAAAAACTCCTTGACTACCTGAATCCAATTTGGAGCCGGGAAACCTACCTGGTGAAGTACGTAGTGGAGAAGTGCTAAATCAATTAAATCAATCAATAAAACTGGACTGACAGTAAAGAGATAAAAGTGCCATATAAATGTCAGGATTATAAGGTACCTGTGTAGGTCCATAACCAGGGAAGGAAGATGATTAAAGGAGAAGTTAGTGGTCTTCCTTGAGTGCATTCCCACCAGTGGATAAGGATCAGTCACACTCATATTTGGACTGATTGAGTTCGCGGTGGATGCCAATGCTAGAATGGTCTTGAAGCAGGTGCAGCATGCTAAAAATGTAGTCATTTTCTATTACGGTCATTGGCAGAGGCAGAGTGTAAATTTTCAGTTGTAAAAAGCAGGTACTATTTATATTTTGGGCCTCTGTATATTTTAGAAAATATCTCTAGGGACTGGCCTACAAAATAAGAACAGGTCATGAGGTGCTAGCAGACTTTTTCACTACCAGCTGAAAGGGTCTAGCTACACCAGGATAGTGAGATGGTTATCCACACTGCAAGCAAGACACTTACCCACATCGCAAGAATATTATTTTATGGTTGACTATGTGGCTCGTAAGGACATTTATCTGGTGGATACATTGCCTCATAATGTAATGTCTAGCAATAAAGAAGCTTGTGAAAGCCTTGATAGGACTGAAGAAGGTTGGGTGGCAGTAGAAATAATAGTGATAGCAGCTTTACATGTGAGGATGAGGAGGATAAAAAGTATATGGTTTTGAGGAGGTACAGTAGCGATGATGGAATAGAGGAAGGTTGGGTGACAACAGAAAATGCTAATGCTGGCATGTCTTCATGTGGGGATGAGAAGAAAGAAGAAGATAAGAAATATATGTTTTTTTGGAGGTATCTTACTAAGGGTGGCCAGTGAATTATCTTGTACTTGAAGATTCTTGTGGCATTATGAATTAGAGTGTGAGAGCCCACTGGGTTTGAGGTGGCTAGAAACTAGTTTATACTCAATGGTTTAGTTTTACCAACACTGCCCAAGAGGAACCACTGGGGCATATAATTACCAAGAAGATCTTGACAGACAAATATTGGTGGACGCAGATGGCCTTGGATGTGGAAATGGTAGTGAAAGAATGTATTGTAACAATTGTATCAAACTCCCAAGGTGGCAGAGAGAGGGTAGGTGGTTCAGTGGTATCGTCACGCAGAGGCAGATGCTAAAATTAGTGTTCCCCCTGCCATTATTGAGGAGGCCTGAGAGCCACCCCACTTGGGTCGGTCTTCCTAAAAAGGTACACCACATTTAGGTTCCACCAGTGGTTGGTTTAACCTCACTACTAATTGAGATTCCAATCACTGTGTAGATGACATTAAAAACAATTTTTGGTCCTGATGAATTGCCGTTTGATTACTTTGTGTGACAGATTAGGCAAGAAACATGTTGACCTTTTCTTAGAGCAACCAGAGAACATTATCTCAGAGGTTCTCCATTTTTATTTTAATCTAGACAAGCAGACTAATTTATTCAAGTTGACTTGAGAGTACTATTTTACTTCACTATCCAACCCACTTTTGCACTTTCAACACATTCATCTCAACACCCCCACTTCACATTACAGCTTTGGAACAAAAGACCTCAGAAAAAGAGCCCCTCTTCGGATGCCCATTGGGCATTGTAGCGCCGGCCCGACGAGGAGCCAGCCCAATGATGAAGCATGACACCTAATTGGGTGTGTGAGGGCCCCAGTTCCAAAAGGAGTGGACCACTGTCCTAACCTGTGGACATAGGACCGACCAGCCATATATTCTCTCTGTCTACCTCTATTTGAAGGAACTGCATACCTTTTTGATACAATTGATATTTATATGGGGCTTGTATGCTGGATCTATAAGCGCCCTTTGTCCCTCCCCCATTGATGATACACAGTGAAAGAATGTATACCATATGAAAGAAGCATGAAACTCACAATCCAGGGAGACTATCTCAGCCCAGTCAGACACATCAGGCCCCATTCATGTTTTGTGGGAAAGGTGTCACTACACGTTGCTGCATTACCACTCCAGGCGACCAGATGTCAGTAGAGAGAGAAATTAAGGATTTTATTTGGGAGGTGTTTTCAGCATAAATGGCGATGGTCAATGGGGTTTAACTGTATTTGGCCGACACGTGAACAAGAACCTGGTTCAGGGATCTATCAGACACAAGTGTATACCTTTGTATAGGCCAGGGTTCAACGGACAGGTGACAAGGACAAATAAGGCAGTCAAGAATAGCTTGCAGATGGCCAGTGCCAGTAGGTGGAAGTGGACAGAGACTTCAAGGAAATGAGGTTGGCTAACAGGATGGTGGAACAACATAGATGCTGATTTACCAATTGTCAGGGGTACCAGCCGTTACATACTCTCTAACCATCATATGCATCAAAGGTTTGGCCCATGGACCTTCCCATAGCCCCTAAAATCCTTCCTGAAGGATAAAGTAGGGTAGGAGTAAAAACTGCAGAAAGAAAGCAGCTTCTTAGAACTTAGACAGGGGTAGCATCTGCTACTTCTTGCTATCATTAGCTGATGTCCAGGTGGAATACTCTACCTGGGGTACAAATCCATGTGTTTGTAGAGAGGCAGGTTCCCTAGAACTAAACTGTCTCCTCTGTGTTTAGAAAAGGATCAGGAGGTTTCAGCAAATTTGGATGCGGTACACGTACTACTTACATGTAGGCTGCAGAAATGTAAAATATGATCGGTTCGATTCAGAAAGAGCTAACTACGACAGTGGAATATTTACCCCAAGTATACTCCTTTGTTAGGAGGATAGTTTGACTACTTATGGAATTTTAGAAGTAAACATTGAACACTATGACAGTCTTATTCTTCCAGGAGTACCCACCTGGGTAACACTGTACCAGAGGAACGTCACCCAGGTGCAAAATTCTGCATACTGAAAAATTATGCTGATGCTTTTTTGCACATTTAACTTTTTTTGTTTCTCCCGTGTGAAAAACATGGGGATGTTTTCTTCCCATTTCAAGAATACGTTTAAAATTATTTCAATGACAGGAAACTACCTGCAAGGAGTATGCGAATACACAAACATGCAGGTTTTAGGGCATTCACCTAGTATTTTTAGGCAAAAGCTTCCTGGAATAACCGCAAATTCTACCCCTAACCATGTTATGTTAACATTCTTAGAGCGCATAGTTGCTCCCAACGGAGCGTCCCCGTGCTAGGATTGCTCTGTCGAGGTGCATAAGTGACAAGCAGAATTAAGGGAAGGGAAAAAGGGGGGGGGCATGCAGAAGGAGTTATGCTACACTAAACCTTGCAATGCGGAATTTCCATGATGCTGCCAGAATACCTGTATTAACAGATTCCATTTGCGAGGGTGATGTTTCCCCAATCCCGACTCTGTAATGCAAGATTTAAATTCTGCCCTCCCATATGCAATTGTACACTTTGGCGAAATGCGAGTAGGAGGCATAGTCAATCGGACCCACAAGAAAGTGGATTTCTCTGTAGAGCGAGAGTGATGCCCCGCTTTCTGCGGAGGATCTGGAAAGGAAGATCGCTTTCCATGGACCCAGTCATGGTTACCAAAGTGGGCAAACATTAGGCTGTTCTTGAGGATGGATCGCGGCGGATCAAAGGACGATTGCTAAAGTGATGTGGTTTTGAGACTGCCGGATGAGAGAGAGAGAGGCAGAGAGGTTTGACTGGTGGCAGTGGCGAAGAAAGAGAGGTTAACAGGTAATTCCAACAGGGATACACCCCAGACCTGGCTGAAATCTCCAGGTGAAATATATCGGAAAATGAGGAATTACTGGAGGAAATCAGACCAGGTATTACTGACACCTTTGATAGTTCCACAGTTGTAGGGAATCTCAGGGTTCACTTTGCATTCCCGGTAGTCCCACACACCGGAGTTACCCGTACTCCTCCCCCAGTATTAATAATTCCAGACAGCAGATTTAAAGGGGCCAAACACGGAGCACTCATAATGAGACGGTTCTGTTCGATGTAGGTAGGGTGTTGGCAACCAGCTGAACTAAAGACAGTGAACTGCACACATTCCTTCCAGGGGTGTCATCTCTTGTTGCAATAAATTACTTGTTTATCAACATGCTTATAGAATTATTTCAGGAGATGAAAGCATGAAAGGCGATTCGCCAAAATGCCAGGGTTGGCAGAAGTGACATCACTTACCTTACAGCAATCCAACAATATAACGTGGTTGACTGCTTGTCCGACACTTTGTCCGTAGAAGTCTTGTAATTGCCATTGTTTGGCTTGATCAAACTACAAAAAGTAAATAGCTCTGCTGCTGACATGGTCTTTCTTACCTTTAGAGCAAGGAAAGCAAACTGCAATGCAAGGAGTAGCAATAAGCTACTAATGCCTACCGATGCTGACACATAGGTAGGCATTAGAACAAACCCCTAGTCAAAGTAACTTATGTACTCTGAGTCAACACAAACTTCTTTCATACGTTATGTCCACTGTCCCCTCAACTTAAGTCTTCTTGTGTGCTTTTATTGCATCTTGAACGTGGTGAAATAAAAAAAGGAAATAATGGCTGAACGCTCATGCCATGGCGTTAGGCAAGACCACATATATCACTTCCTCTTAGTGGGAAGGATGAAACAAGGGGATATTCAGAACCTGCATCATATATTCTCTGTAACACCTCTCAGACATTAATCTCTCAGAGCAGCCTACATCTGATCGAGACATCTAGCCGCAGATTCCTTAAATTGAACTTCACACGCGTCAGACTTGATCCGGAAGATTTTTCTTTGAGCAATACCCCTACACGCTGGTAGGTAGCGTCGGTCGGCTCCATATGACGTAGTCGGCATCGTCTGCGCTTTAGTGTCATCCGCGTCACCTATATAGGCGCCACCTTGGTGCGCTGATATCAGTTATTTTCTTTCCGTGCCAGTCAAGCGCTGATCCTTGAAGATAGTTACCCTCTGTCACATTTTGACGGGATTTTTTGAAATTTTCTCGACCTTGTTTTGCTGAGTTAGGATTTTTGTCATGTCTAGGAAGACTTCTGGCTTCAAGCCGTGCGGCGGCTGTCACCGTGCCATGTCAGTCATGGACCAGTACCTCATCTGCCTGTGTTGCCTGGAGCCCGAGCACGACTCGAAGTCGTACTCCGACTGCCAAACCATGGCTCGGAAGGCTTTGAGGGAGCGGTACCTAAAGCTGCTGGCAGCCGGGCAGTCCCTACTGCATTGTACGACTCCTCAGATATCCCGCTTCCTGTCCAGTTTGAGAGGAAGGTCCGGGCATTGCTCCAGGAGTCCCAAGTCCTCTTAGTCCCACTCCAAGTCCTCTGGACATTCTAGCAAGATGCATAAGAAGTCGAAGCGTGCTTCGACTTCTCCCAGTCTGTCGGCCGACGTGATGGAGGTGTTTCGGCATTCTAGGCCTCGTTCTTTGGAACCTGTGCCTGGATCGGCTCCACGCCTCCCCAATTTTCTGTGAGCAGGAGCAACCCCCGCCAAGCTATGAGAATTTTATGAGGCCATGTGTCTCCTTTTTGGGCGGCTTGACCCCACTGGCGTGCCTTAGGGCCCCGGGGGTTAAGAGGGGGCTCCATTGGATTCTGTGGCTCCGGTGACACCTCCATGGATCCGGCAATGAACCCGGACCAACACCGATCATGCCATTGCGACCTTCCCAGGCGCTGGACCCGACACCAAAACTCCTGACGCCCCGCGGCGGCGCCAGCCCCAGTCTGATTTCAGACGACCCGCAGCCGGATCGGCACCTATTGATGTCGATCCCGGCTCCGACAGAACCTAGACATTTGGAGGGGCTACTCCCTCCCCTTTGAGGCTACTCCTCCCTTCATGAATCCATCTTACGATCGGCTGGTGGAGGATCATCTGATTTTGCTTCAGGAGGAAGTCATGACTCTCTTGGCTAAGGGAGCCGTAGAGAGGGTTCCAGCGCCAGAAGTAGGCTGTGGTTGCTAATCCCAGTACTTTCTGGTCCCGGAAAAAAACAAGGGTCTTCGCCTTATTCCTAGATCAGCGAGCCCTCAACTACTTCCTCAAAAAGGAAAAGTTCAAGATGCTCACACTAGCTCAGGTCCTGTCTACCCTGGACCCAGGAGACTGGATGGCAGCTTTGGACTTGAAGGACGCCTATTTTCACATCCTCATACTGCCTGCTCATCGGTGCTACCTGCGGTTTACGGTAGGCCATGAGAATTTTCAGTTCACCGTGCTCCCCTTTGGCCTTACCAGCGCCCCTCAGGTGTTCACCAAGGTGATGGCGGTGGTCGCAGCTCATCTGCGCAGATCAGGCGTGCCAGTCTTCTCCTATCTTGACGACTGGTTGTTGAAGGCTGGCTCACCCCAGGCTGTTGTCTCCCACCACTTCCACCTCCAGACTACGGTGGAACTCCTGCATTCAATGGGGTTCACTATCAACTTGCCCAAGTCACACCTGACTCCCTCTCATATGCTCACTTTCATCAGAGATGTTCTGGACACAGTGCAGTTTCCTCCCGAGCGGTGAGTCCAAGATATTTAGGCTATGATACCGATGTTTCAGCCTCTATCATGGATATCGGTGAGAATGACTCGGAGGCTGCTAGGTCTCACGACCTCCTGCATCCTGCCACTGACACATGCCAGATGGCATATGCGGGCTCTGCAGTGGGACCTAAAGTTCCAGTGTGTGCAGCATCAGGGAATCTCTCTGACATGGTCCAGATCTCGGAGGGAACTGCACAAGACCTGCAGTGGTGGCTGACAATCCGCGTTTGGGTCACAGGCAAACTCCTCTCCCTTTCCCAACCAGATCTCACAGTAGTGACCGATGCGTCACTCCTGGGATGGGGCGGCCATCTGGGAGAGGTGGAGATCAGAGGACTCTGGTCTCCGGCGAAATCCGGACTCCACATCAACTTGCTGGAGCTCCGTGCGATTCGTTTGGCATTGAAAGTCTTCCTTCCTTCCATCAAGGGGAAGCTAGTGCAAGTGTTTATGGATAATACTACTGCCATGTGGTAAAGCAACAAACAGGGTGGGGCGGAGTTTAGTGGACCCTTTGTCAAGAGGCCCTGCTTCTCTGGACTTGGCTGGAACAGCAGGGCATATCCCTGGTGGTTCAACATCTGGCAGGTTCTCTGAACGCCAGAGCAGACAACATATCTGTCAATGCTAGGGGGATCATGAATGGTGTCTCCATCCAGAGGTGGCACATGGTCTCTTTCAGCAGTGGGGAGCGCCTTGGTTAGATCTGTTCTCCTCCGCTGAGAACGCACAATGTCAGCAGTTTTGCACGCTGGAGTTTCCAAGACGGTTCTCGCTCAGAGACGCTTTTCGTCTTGAGGGGAGCTCAGGCTTTCTATACACCTTTCCTCCCATACCACTCCCGTCCAGAGTGCTCAAGAAGATCAGGAGCGACCGGGCCAAAGTCATTCTTGTTGCTCCGACTGGGAAGGAGAGTCTGGTATACTGAGCTTCTCCAATTGAGCATCGATCTCTTCCAGGAGGATCTTCTTTCGCAGCAGCAAGGGAGGGTCCTCCACCCAAACCTGTCAACTCTACGCCTTCCTGCGTGGATATTGAGCTGCAGCAGTTGATAGCATTCGACCTTCCTCCTGAAGTTTGTAATGTTATTTTGGCAGCCAGGCATTCCTCCACCAAGACTGTGTACGCATGCCGATGGAACAAATTTGTATTATATTGTACAGAAAAGGCTATTGACCCTCTTTCGGCTTCCCTTTTGGATGTTGTGCTTTTTATTTTGACCTTTCCCAGCAGGGCGCTGCTCTGAGCACTCTGAAGGGGTACCTTGCCGCCCCATCTACTTTCTTGAGGCTGCCAGACCAACCCTCATTATTTAAATCCCCCATTGCAAATAGATTCCACAAAGGTCTTGTACATATGTTCCCACCTTCCCCTTTCACTATCCCTCAGTGGAACCTTAATTTGGTTCTCACCTTCCTGATGTGTGCTCCATTCAAAACTTTGCACAACTACCCCTCCGGTTGCTTACCATCAAAACAACCTTTTTAGTGGCCAATGGATCTGCCAGGAGGGTGAGCGAATTGCACGCTTTGTCTTCCAAGCTTCCTTACCTGATAATATTCCCTGATAAATTGGTGCTTTGAACTAGGGCCTCTTTCCTCCCGAAAGTGGTAATGCCATTCCATGTGGAGCAATCTGTCACGTTTTCCACTTTATAGGCTCCTCTGCATCCCTCTAAAAAAAAAAAAAAAAGAGGAGCAACTCCACCGCCTGGATTCAAAAAGAGCATTGTCGTTCTACCTTGATCGCACTAAAGGTTGTGCAGTGCGATCAGAGGACTATATTGTGATGGATCATCCTCTGCATCAAAATTTGCTACACACACTTGCCAAAAAGCAGCCTCCTGAAGGCTTACGGGCTCACTCCACCAGAGCGAAGGCTGCCACCACTGCGTTGCAACGTGGGGTTCCAGTCCTGGACATTTGTCAGGCAGCAACGTGGGCATCCCTGCACACGTTTACCAAGCATTACTGTCTTGATAGTCAAGTCTGAAGGGAAGGCCTCTTTGACTGCTCTGTCCTGCAG
Source organism: Calotriton arnoldi (assembly GCA_963921515.1). Lineage (NCBI taxonomy): Eukaryota > Metazoa > Chordata > Amphibia > Caudata > Salamandridae > Calotriton > Calotriton arnoldi. The sequence goes on along the minus strand of CAWUFW010007344.1, from coordinate 617,583 downwards.
GATTTTCTGGTCTAACTTGTCCGCAGTCCTTCCTCCGGAACGGTATTGCTTGTGTATGTATTCAAAGGTAAGGAATGTGCGGCTAGATGGCTCTATCAGATGAACAAGTTACTTACCTTCAGTAAAGCATATCTGGTAGAGACATAATCTAGCCACAGAATCCTTACCGACCCACCCATCCTCCCCACACTGCAGACAGGTTTCTAGGGTCCGGGCTGATCCTTTTTAGTTCCCTAGTTGTTCAAAAACACACCAATGTCAGTGCACTTCATGGCTCCGCACTCCTGGCGTGGAAAGTCGTGAAAAGTAACTGATGTCAGCGTAATGAGGTGGTGCCTATATTGGTGACGCGGACATCACTACACCGCAGACGACGTCACATGGACCCGACCGATGCCACCTACCAGCGCGCAGGGGTATTGCTCGCAGAAAAATCTTCCAGATCCAGTCTGGCGCCTGGGACATTCAAAGGTGAGGAATCTGCAGCTAGATTACTTACTTGATGAGGCGTTACCGAAGGTAAGTAGCTTGTTCATCAATGACACTTATAAGTTCTTTCCAATTCCCCTTGTTACCAAAATATACATAGTATCCTCTGAGGAGACAAGCATGAAGAAGAATCACCCATGCAAGTGTAAACAGGAAGCATTCTTCATTAGGTGCAAGTCAGGGTAGAGCTCCTTGTAATACAACTGGTCAGTTTGGAGTGCGCCACAGAAGTGTAACACGTTTCTAAAAATGAATCTAGCTGTGCTGAGTGAGATCGGTTTGCTGCACAATGCAGATAAGATTTATTTTAATGGAATAAAAAATACAAAACACCACAATCTCAGAGAAAAGGCCTTACTCGTTTCTTGCGTAGTAGCTCACCTTGAAGATGGTGTTTTCATCATCCTGGATGGGGATGTGCCGAGTCGCGTGGCGCCAGGGGATACGGAAGAGTTTGCGTTCCTGGTTCTCCCACTGGAGGCCCATGTACTGCCCGCTGTCCACCTGGGCAATGAGCCAGGGCTTCAGTCGGATCCGCCGTGGGTGGCAGTTCATTGAAGCCGGAGTCCTGACATCCATGCGTCGGACTGTACCACAAGCGACCTGGAGACGAAATCAGGAAGTGAAGTCAGCACAAGTATTCTGGTATAAAGGGATGTACGTATGCATTTTATGTATTATATAAACTACACTTCTTTATTAGAAATATGTACATATGCGTGTGTGTGCATTGAGGAGTTTGTGCATTTTACAAATGTACATGTGTATGTAGCATGTGTGGGTGAAGAATGTAACGAGTTGTTTATAACCATTGTTTGAGTGTGGGTAGGGACCATGACTCGCAAGAGGCGAAGCCCTGCGGTCTGGCCCTACGCCCACCCTCTCTTGTGCACAATCACAACTCCTCAGAACTTTTTGCCGTGCACAGGAGGGCCAGGCCCTGCTCCTTTGCGACCAACCTCCAGTCCAACCACTGTTAGCCTATTTTTTAATTGATGATATGTTCGGCTCTCACGCATATGTTTGCCTGTTGACCAGACCAAGTGCTAATCGTGTTCTCTCCATGTAAAGTGCTCTGATACCCTCGAGGGTCACGTTCGCGCTATACAAAACTTTCTAAATAAATAATGGCCTAAGCAAGCAATAAAACTCATGTAGCTGGTAATGTGTACTATGGTTCTCTTTTGCCATCTTAGGTTCTGGATAAATGTACCAACTACTAGGCCAATACGGTTCTACACTACCACCTTGGGTTACTGGTGACATCCACAAACAACTTGGCCTTTAGCCTTATGGTTTCTGATATCACCAGAACCCTGAGGTGGCAATACAGTCCTGTATTACATGACACCCCTTATGTATTTGTCTTAAGATATGTTTATACTAATCACAGTTAGCTTTAGAACCATGTTTCTTCAACCATGGACATGTTTCTTGAAAAGAGTAAGTGAAATACTGGTCAATACTGTTAGCTTGTCTGTAGTAAAAGAAAGAGAAACAGGTTTCCTTATGGGTTTTAGAAGTTGGAGTTTTAGTTAAAACGTTTTGCGTTGTTGAAGGCACACGTTATCTGTAAAAGCGAGAGACTGCTGCCTGGTATGTACAGCTAGTAATCAGTTCTGTCTGGAATTAGAGTGTTAGGATTTGTTGAAGGGCAATAGTAGAGCTTAGCAGAGTGGTTTGGGGCTCGAATTATGTAAATGCAATGACAGTTTGATAGTAAATAGATGGTGACAATGACTAATAATTGCACTCTTAATGGCTGAAATCTGTATTTCACAGGAGTTATGTCATTTTTGCAAATAACCGTGCATTACTGTCCCATATTGGCCCTGGCGTTTTTCCTTGCCATATCAAATCATGCCTTTGAAACGCCACGCCTCTTCCGTGTCGTCATTTTTTGTGTAAATACGGTTTATTTTTGTCTGTTTGTCGCTGCTCGTGCCTCGCCGGCTGCCAAGAGCCACACATGACGGACGGGGGATTGTGACTCAGTTTTTGGGCGCGTCACACCTGGAAGAGTGCATGCGGGGCCTGTTGGAACGGCACGCTTACTGCCGGGCCGGAGTCTCACCAGCTCGTCTCGCCGCACAGGTTGGCAGGCCTGGCAGGTGTTTTGCAGGAAGTGGGAGCATTCAAGCTCAGCAAATCACAGGGCGTGTAGAGACAGGTCGACCGTGGGAGTTGATAACCAACCGGGCCGCTGAGCAAGAGTGAGTGGGGTGTGCACTCTGTGTGAACCTGGCTCACCGTGGGCGCAGAGCCAACCACCGGTGCTCCTTTCACATCGTCACGTTGCAGACGGCAGAAAGCAACAAGCACCAGCCTGTCAAGAGGGGAGTAAACAGCCAACACATTTCAGCTACAAATCACACATTGTTGCTCCAAGTAATGTATATTGAATACATGGCTACATTTTCAAACTAGGGAAGCGGGAGAATTATTTTTAAGAAAAGAAGTCTCGGGCACAGTGGTTTATTTGTAAAAAAATAAGTGCGGGGGGTGGGGGGGGGGTGGAGCTTACAATTTGCCAGGAACAGCTTCTGCCTGCCCATTGCTCCTATTAGCGTCGCCTATCACAAAACCAACCACTAACCTTGAAACCCTACAAGTGGGGAGAGGATGTGGCGCAACGGCCAGAGCTGCTGACCTTGGAGCTGGGGAACCAGGCTCGAGTCTCGGCGTAGGCTTACCATCCTGTGATTCTGGGGATATCACTCAATCTCCCCGTGCCTATCCAAAATGAATGTGTCCTTAACTGGCGCTTATGAAAAGCACTCCAATGCTTTTGGGTTGAGTTTGCGCTATAAGAGCTGGTGTTGACGATTAAGTGCCCTACTGGAAACCACGCCTCAAATTAAGCACTGCGGGTATATATTTTCACCATTGGTGCAAACTGAGGCAGAGGCAATTTTCCTTTAGAAATTGGGAGTCTCCCGCCTGAATCGGGTCTATTGGCACGTACACATGGCTATCCGAAGACTGCAGCAAATACTACCTCCAAACTTTGCAACACAGGCCACCCGCCACATTGCAATACATTACAACACTGGAACCCACATGGGCTCGAACACTGCAACACATAACAGCATTCCCGCTCCAAATTCTGGTACACAAGCTTCCTCCCACCACTGTAACTTAGTAGTAGTAAGAATAGACTCATTGGGACACATGCCCATAAAACATTAAAAATAATCATAAAACATCATGAAACGACTAATACACTGCAACTTAATTTGTCACTGATAAATACTGAAACATATACCAGGCAAAAAAATGCCTACTCTGTACATTCCAACAACGCCGGCTCCCTGCACAGTAACAATACCAGTTCCAAAACTCTCAGACATGCCACTTTCAAACACTGGAACACACTATGGCGATACATAACACTGCTATCAGTCATAAATGCTGCAAGTCATATGGCTCCAAAGACTGGCACATCGTGCCTCCCATTAGATACTGGCTTAGAAATCAATCTGCAAAAGGCAACTGCAATGCATGCCAGGCCTGTACACTGCAACCCACAACCACTCCAGACAGTTCAGTATATTCTTGAATCAAAGACTGCAACATATTCTAGCTCTGAAAACCTGTAACACGTCTGTTCCAAAAACTACAACACCTTCTGACTGTGAATGCTGAAACACATGCTCCTACAAAGAGTCCAAAATGTAGCTGCCAGAACTCTTCTCGGCATGCCTAGACGCTGCTCCACCTCCAGTGCCATTCGCCAGCTACATTGGCTACCGGTGGCGAGACGTGTGGAGTTCAAGTCCCTCTGTTTTGCTTTTAGGATCCTGAATTCCCCTGCCCCTGGCATTCTAGCGGGCCTGCTTTCCTCCTACACTCCCACTCGCCATCTTCGTTCGGTGGGTCAACACCTGGTAGTTGTCCCCCGGGTCAGGAGGGCTCGCGCCGGGGGGGGGGGGGCGCTCCTTTCACTCACTGGCAGCTAAACTTTGGAATGCCCTCCCTGTACATGTCCGGAGTATGGATAATTATCTGGCATTTCGTAAAGCACTGAAGACACATCTTTTTCCTTCACTTTAGGCCATTTTTGCAGTCCACGCCTTTCTGTCTGCCTCTGTGGCTTGTTATAGCCCATTGGTCTTTTTTAGGTCTCGCCTAGCGACGCAGCGCATGCTCTGCTCGCCTTGGCGAGATCTATTGTTGTCGGTTTCTTAGCCGAAGGGGGACAGGACATGTGTACGCGTACAGAGGACAAGAGTTGTGCACGCGTACGGCGGCGTTAGCACAACTCGGAGGACAGGAGATGTGCACGCGTACGGCTCATGGCGTGATCACACCTCCTGCTCGCTCGCTGTCTAGAATTACTCTGGCGTCTTGAAAGAGCTGACTGTGACTGCAACTTCCCCGGCATTGGTTTATTTTCCTTTCACTATTTGATTTTTTTGCAGTTTTATTTAGCGCGAACACCACCCGAAGGTATGGGACTGCTTTACTTGAGACCCAGTTACTTTACACAAGGACGCACCACTTTTGTAGACCTGGGGAGATTAAGACATGTGCCCAGAATCGCAGGATGCTGAGCCAGCGCCGAGACTCGAACCCGGTTTCCCAGATGTGTAGTCGGCAGCTCTGACCGTTATGCCACATCCTCTACTTTACGTTTACATACACTGTCATTGTCACGTTTACATTTCAGATGAACTCCAGGTGTAGAGCAGCTTTCTTTTGTGGTCATTCTGTAGCCCTCGGTCGTGCAGGGAGGCCCGGTTGTCAGAGAGCAGCATTTACTCACCAGGGATTCACTACGCGTGTGCTTAAGTGGAGATTAATTGGACCAGAGACCGCCAGACAGCAACTCCTGTTGCTTCTAATAACGTGTAAGGTCGTCATTAGCTCCCCCCTTCAGCTATCTAACCCCCTCCGCTGCACCCCCCTCCCCCAAGTTTTCAGACATTTGAGGCCTGACATCACTGCTCGTGAAAAGTTATTCGCAGACTGTTACCTCGAAAAGCGGCTACGTCCACACTGCTTCGTGCGCCGTATTTTTAGGAAGAAGGTGGAAAAATGACGCGGCTAGAATTACTCAGGCGTCTTGAAAGAGCTGACTGTGACTGCAACTTTCCCGGCATTGGTTTATTTTCCTTTCACTATTTGATTTTTTTGCAGTTTTATTTAGCGCGAACACCACCCAAAGGTATGGGATTGCTTTACTTGCGACCCAGTTACTTTACACAAGGACGCACCACTTTTGTAGACATGGGGAGATTAAGACATGTGCCCAGAATCGCAGGATGCTGAGCCAGCGCCGAGACTCGAACCCGGTTTCCCAGATGTGTAGTCGGCAGCTCTGACCGTTATGCCACATCCTCTACTTTACGTTTACATACACTGTCATTGTCACGTTTACATTTCAGATGAACTCTAGGTGTAGAGCAGCTTTCTTTTGTGGTCATTCTGTAGCCCTCGGTCGTGCAGGGAGGCCCGGTTGTCAGAGAGCAGCATTTACTCACCAGGGATTCACTAATTACAGGGACCAATGAAAAGCCACCCAGTGGTGAACTACGGACGGGCTCCAACCCCCTCTATGTTCTTGATGAGCCCACAATATGTCTCACAACTGTCTAGTAAGAGATACATAAAAAGGTTTGCACTTGCTATGAGCTGCCGTGGCTGTCTGTGTGCTCACCTGGGTTTAAATTTAACAGCACGGGCTCCGATTTGTTTGCTTCCCTATTTGTCATGTGACATAATTATCAGTTTATCAATTTCAAACCGGGCTGCGCTTTACACAGTATATAAACTGGGGGTGTTAACCCTGCGCAATTTTGGTGCTGTGAACGAATTTATGAAGAAGGAGAAAGGGGATTTAGGAAGTGGGAGGTTCATTTAGAGCAAAATGCACACTCTTCCTTAATGATGTGCGAGGCGTCATCTACTGCTGCCACAATCATAATAATTGTGCACTGTTTAATGGATTCTAACTCATTCTGCACTCTTCATTTGACTGCTTGCCAAATTCTCTTCTTTATCTGAATATCTTCGCATTAATACAACATTGCGGCAGACACTCACTCATATAAGGCTTCATTTGTGCCAGAAACCTATTTGGGTTTGTAATCTGTTTAGTTTGATTAACTTTAACATGAATCAAAAGGTTTGCTGCAATTTTTTTGAGAGAACATAATAAATTGCCATTTCCACCGGCCTCATAAATTAAAGTAGTTAATAAGTACCGTGGTTGCTTATATGTAAACATTTCTGTTCTGAAAAGATATTTGCAACGAACAGGGTCTACATATCCTTGCATGCTGTTAGACTTTGCAGCCTTGCTGTGTCTCTATTCATACATCCACTAAACTCCAAAACACATAGATAAAAGACACTCATTTACAACGCCAATAGCTCTAACTCTCACAAATGCGAGACCTATTGCATTGCAAATGCTTGTTTCTTTTGTCATGACAGGTTTCCTTTGCTGTCAGCTGCCTTTATTGCTATTAGCACCGGGACGCCCCTTTGCTGGGGCAGCTGCGCGCTCTACAAGACATCCTAACATAACAATAACATAACATAACAACAGAAAGAGCCCTGACTCACATCATTGTGGATCAAACATGAGTTGTAGTTGTAGTGTTGTGTGATTATGTACAGCAGGACCTTTGTGGTCCTTGATGGACTCCTTACAAAGTATGACTGTAGCGTCCCGAGCTGACATGTCATTAGTGTTCAGAGGCAGACTGTGTTTACTTTTAATGATAGTACAAAGTAGATGTTTTCCTTTTTAAGGAATCAATTTGCACTGCTTGATTTACAAAGTCTTGATGTTGGCATGCTGGAATCTCAACACAAGAAGATATGCTGGCTCGGAATACTACAACAAGGGCTGGCTCTGGTGGCGCGTGTTGAGAGAATCTTTTTTGGTGCACCCCCCATGACCTCCTCTTTGGATTCCCTCACTACCACCCGGCAAAAGAGCCCCTCATCTCTCCAAAGCCCCTCATCTCTCCAAAGCCCCTCTCTCACATAAGTTTCTTTTGTTTTAAAGCGCTGGTAAAGGTGAGTCAAAACTGCCACTAGACAAAACTCCAATCTCTCTCTGTAGCAGGAACATTAATCACAGGAGTTATCTTGACATTTTTATTGCTGCCTGAAAGCTGGACGCACAACACACTCAGCAGCAGGTGCTTTTAAATCGTAAGTTATTGCTAAACACAGCGCCCCCCCCCCAATGTAAGTGCCACCCTCCAGGTCAGCGCCCAGTGCGGCCACACCGGTCCCACTGCCGTAAAGCCGGCCCTGACTACAACCTGTGCTGGATCTAAACACTACAAAATAAGCCTACTCTAAATGCTGTAACATCCTTCGAACAATGCACAAATCGCTGGCTTACAATACTTCAACGGACACTGTAACCCATGCAACCTCTGAATACTGTAAGATATGCTGGTTCAGAATCCAGCAACACACACTGTATCCAAAAAGTACACTCATGGCAGCTACGAACATGACAACACTGTTTCTGTGCATCGCAAAAAATGGGTGGACCATAGACTGCAAAGCATGCCAACTCCAAGCACTTCAAATTACTCCAAGAAATGACTGCCTTTCTCCAACAACAGAGTATTCATGAGGCAGCTAAAAGTCTGTAATACTATTTTCAGCACAAGAAGAAAGAGGCCGGTGGGGGCGTGGCCTGCAGCCGAGGAAGATGGCCGCACACTAAGGGAGCTGCGGTAGCAGACGGAGTAGAATCACCCCACATCCGTAATAATCCGGTCACAGGGGGACGCCTACAGCGGAGCTGACCGGCGGTGAGCCGCTGGACAGTGCGAACGCTGCAGCGGCGTCGATGAGGGAGGCTTCCGTGGCGGACTTCAGAGCTATGCGCCCGTAGTGGAGAAAATGGCGCATGTGGCAGATGAACGCTCGGCCTGAAGCGGCAGGTCCCTGCGGTGAGCTCCGAGCAGCGGTGGAGAGGCGCCTGATCTGCGGCTCGTCCTGAGTTGTGCACCTGAGCAAGGGTAGACGGCGAAGGGCGCTCGGGCTGTGGCGGAGCCCGGGAGTCGAGCACACACGAGTGGCTGGAGAGGCGGCCAGGCACGCTTTGGCGCCCTGAAGAAGTCGGCGGCGGCAACAGAGGTGGGTGCGGAGGTGCCCCGCGAGTGTCGCCGTGCCAGTTTGGGGCCTTGCGGTGGGCTCGCAGTCCAGGCGCTGAGACGAAACGAGCGGCCGGTACACTGAGGGCTGAGCTGGTGATTCCGCTGCCAGCGCGGTGGAGCGAGCTGAGCGTGCCTGGCGGACAGCACCGTGATCCTGTGGCGGGGGCGACGGTGGAGAGAGCCTGCGATCCGGGGAGTCAGCTACAACTGTGGGGCCTGTGAGAGTGAGGAGGGCCTGCTGAACGTTGGTGCTTCCCGCCTGGGAGTTAAAGGACTGGACGGTCTGTGTTCTGCGCCCCGTGGACTCCGGGGGCGGAGCCATCGCGGCGGGAGGCCCGGACAAGCGCCGAGGGACCCTGGATGTGCTGGGGTGAGAACTCGTCTGCCCGTCCCTGGCGCCCCGCTGCAGCCGGAGTGAGTGATTGGCAGTCCATTGCGTGGCCGGCGGCAATAGGGTCTGCGGTGCCAGCCGGAGGTGGATGCCCCCTGGCGTGTGACCCGAGCGAGGGTACGGGGTAGTGTCCCCCACTGCGAGGGCGGTTGGCGACCAGGAGTGGACTCGGCAGTTCCTGTGCAGGCAACTCCGGCCTACGGTTGGACGTCTGCAACGCAGACAGGAGGCCCGGCGTGCGCGCCCTCCTACCACGGCCTCGTCTACGGTCATGGGCCGACATAAGCCGCCACTTCAGGGACAAGCAAATCAAATTGACAAATACACGGTGGCCATGGGGAAAGAGGAGGGCCTCCGTGAAGGGGGTCAACAGGGCGACGACGCAGACGGCGGATCGGACCCGTCACTCAGAGACATCATGCAAGCCATAAAAGATATGCGTGGCACCATGGAGCCCAAACTGGACTCAGTCACCGAGGAGGTAAACCTCCTCCGCGCTGACTTTAGGAACATGTCAGGCAGGGTGGCTGAGGCGGAGAGTGGCATTGGGAACCTGCAGACCAGAACAAAGAAGATTGAAGAACAGGTTGCCACGCTAGTGAAGGCCCAGGGCGACGTCGTGGCCCGCCTGGAGGACCAGGAAGGCCGGGCGCGACGCAACCACGTCCGTATAGTGGGGGTGCCTGAGGGCTTGGAGGGGCCGTCCATGGATTGTTTTGTGGAGGAACTGATATTGAAACACCTCAAGCCGAAGCGTCTCTCAAAGTTCTTCTCCGTTGAAAGAGCCCACCGTGCATTGGGGGGGGGGGGGAGGCCCAAGCCTGGGGCCCCGCCGCGCACCATCATTGCCCGGCTCCTGAACTACCGGGACCGGGATGCCATCCTGCAGGCCTCACGAACATCGGGGGATCTACGACTGGAGAACGCCACGATCCGTTTCTTCCCCGACTTCACTCTACAAGTTCAACGCCAGCGCAGGTCCTTTGAGGGCGTCAAGCGAGCCCTCAGGGACCAGGGCGTGAAATACATGATGCTTTTTCCAGCGAGGCTCAAAATCCTGGACGGAGAAAAGGCATACTTTTTTGATTCTCCGGCGGAGGCGAGCGACTGGATAGAGGGATGGCGGACCGTGGGCCGTCAGGGTGGATCGCGACGCCGGACCTCCAGCGACACCTCTCGTGAGGTTAGGAAGGACATAGCGCCATCCCGAGAGAGCCAAGAACGTGAACGCCCGCCACCCGAGGGCTGATGGCGATAAAGGCCGCAGTGAGGGTCCCATATCGGTGAGGCAGGTAAAAGTGCACGCCTCCTGCGACCTGGAGAGCTGGGGGGCACTCGACACGTTGCAAAGACACTATGAACATCTCCGGGACTGTAAGTGGCTACGCTGGCTGCTACGGGCTGACCATCCACATGGCTTCAAGCGTCGGCCCGTGGGGGTTGGGGGGGGGGGGGGCGGGTGTGTGCTAGTATTCACTCAAGGGGTGGGAATCCGACAGTCAGTTGTGCCAATTTCTGCGTGTTGTGGGCTTACGTTCCCTCATCTAGTTGGAATGGGATTATTTGGGCGACAGGCACTCTGCGAGTTTTCAAGGTGGGTGGTTGGGGGCCCACTTAGCAGGGAGGCAGGGAGGGGGGTGCGGATTGGGGGGGGTGGGATGGGGTTGAGGGTAAGTTCAAGTTCAGCTCATGTCAACCTATTTGTTTCAATGCCGTTGAATTGTTTTGGCACTACGCAGTGGCAGGTTGGGAATCCGTTGAGGTCGTGGACTCAAAGTGTGAATGGGGGATTAGGCTAAAATCAGAATATGGACATGGAATGTCAATGGGATGGGCAATAAGATTAAGAGAACGTTGGTATTGCAGCACTTGAAACGCCATTCCCCAGACGTGGTGCTCTTGCAGGAAACCCACCTCCGTGGTAATAATTGCAGGGCCTTGGATAGGTTCGGGTACAAGATGGTAGCCCACTCAGGGTTCACGTCAGGCTCGAGGGGTGTGGGGATATGGGTCCGCAGGAGTCTGCCAGTGACCGTCTCGGGCTCCTGGACAGAGGATTCTGGGTGCCTAGCGGCGGTGGCGGTGAGATGGGAAGGACGTATCGTGGTCCTTTGCTCCTGTTATATCCCGCCCGGCCTGCATGTCACACTCTACAAGAAACTGGGGACATACTTGGCGAACCTTCCAAGCGGCACTCTGGTCCTAGGGGGTGACACTAACGCGGTCATGAACGTCGAATTAGATCGGTCAGGGACAGACGGGCTAGCGGAGGGGAGATGGGCCTGCGGGGCTTCACGGACGCAATGGGCCTCAGCGACATATGGCGAACATGGTTCCCAGCCCGGAGACTCTACACCTTCTACTCGGCCAGACATGGTTCCTTTTCGAGGTTGGACCACATTTTTACGCGGGGTGATCAATTGGGAGACTTCGTGGACCCGTGCATTATGGCGCGGGGTACATCGGACCACTCTCCGGTTGGTGTTCTCCTTAGGGGGACGGCGGTTGACAGGGCCGCATTCCCTCGGATAGATCCGTGGCGGTTAAAAGACAATTCGATCACTGACAAGCTTAGGGAGGGTTCCGAACACTATTTCTCCGACAATCAGGGGTCGGTTGCCTCCCAGCTAACGATGTGGGAGGCATACAAGGCGGTCCTGAGGGGACAGACCCAAGCTTTGATCGGCGCCCAGAAGAAAGAAGAATCGCTGCAGATTCAACAGTTGGAGCGCGAAATCGAGTCTCTGGAGCGAGAGGCCAGTGCGACGCCCTCGCCGGAGCGCAGCCATGCCCTGGCCCTGAAGCATAAGGAACTTCGCTCGTTAGCGGAGGGTGAGGCGCGTGCCTACTCCCTCGCCACGCAACATCGGATATACGACGCAGGAGACAAAAGTATGAGGTTTCTCGAATGGCTTGAGCGTCGTGATAGGGAGCGTTCTTGGGTCACGGAGGTGCGGGATGGTTCGGGGGCCCTAGCTTCCACGAGTGCGGCCATAGCGGAGGCTTTTGCATCCTACTATGAGGGGGTATACACCCCGGTGTGCACTAGAACCGAGAGAGACTGCGAGGAATTCTTGCGGGACATTGCGCTGCCCATGCTATTCCAGGTGCACACTGATCGTCTGGATGCAGACCTCACAAGAGCGGAGCTGGGAGAAGCCCTCAATGCCCTCCAGGCCGGCAAGGCGCAGGGACCCAATGGACTCCCGGTTGAAATCTTTAAGAAACAGGCGAGTGTGGTACTGGAGCCCATGCGACGCATGCTCCTTGAGGCGCGGGAGGTGGGTATGCTTTCACCCGACCAGCGAGAAGCCACAATTGTGGTTATCCATAAGGCCGGGAAACCGGCGGACTGCTGCTCCTCCTATCGGCCCATCTCGCTCCTGAATGTGGAGGCGAAGGTATTGGCCAAGGCCTTAGCGACAAGACTGCTATCCGTACTTCCCGACCTTGTGCATGTGGACCAGTCGGGTTTTATGCCCCACAGGAGCACTCGGCATAACCTGCGGAGCCTCTATGGTATTCTGCATATGACGAAGGACGTGGGCAATGCGCAGACGGCATTGATGGCGCTGGACGCCTCAATGGCCTTCGATAGCATCGAATGGCCATACCTATTTATGGTACTGCAGAGACTGGGCCTGGGCCCGGTGTTCTGTAGCTGGGTGAGACTCCTTTACACGCAGCCGATGGCAAGGGTGAGGGTCAATGGGGTGATGTCCCGGGCTTTTCTCTTGCACAGGGGCACTAGGCAGGGTTGCCCCCTGTCTCCGCTCCTGTTTGCCCTGGCCCTGGAGCCGCTCGCCCATTGGATCAGAAGAGATAGGGCCTTCTGGGGCCTGGCACTCACGGATGAGTGGGAGGAGCGTATATCTTTATACGCAGATGATATTGTCCTCTATATGGCCAGACCCTACCACTCGATGGCACGGGCTCTCCACCTCTTTGCTCTCTTCGGCAGTTGTTCTGGCTATTCGATCAATTGGGCCAAGTCGGTGGTTTATCCTCTGTCGGGTCCATCCCCTCGGATCCCGAGGGACTGCCCTGCATCGTTGGAGACCGCTGGATTCAGGTACCTGGGAGTGTACGTCACCAGAGACAGAGAGGAGTTTTTCGCCCGCAATCTGGAGCCTCAACTGACGAGGCTGGGGTTGGACATTGTTCACTGGAGGTCTCTGCCCCTTTCCTTGATGGGGCGCGTGGCGCTCTTCAAAATGCTGGCGCTGCCACGCCTTCTATATATCCTACAAAATACACCGTACCTGGTCCCGGCGGCGACGTTCAAGCGGATCTCCCGGGAGTTGCGGACGTTACTTTGGGACGGCGGCAACCCGAGGATTGCACTGCAGAAGCTTACGCGGGGGTGTACGACGGGGGGCTGGCCCTCCCGGACGTCCAACTCTACTACTGGGCAGCGCAACTGCAGGTGGTCAACGATTGGGTCTATGCGCCAATCTCGGAGCCAGCTTATAGAATGGATAGGCATGCTATGCTTGGGGGAACTTGTGAGCCATATCTCTACTCCCGTAGGCAGAGTCGTGACTTGCCCGCGCATACCGGGGTAGTGCTCCACTGCTGGAGGGAGGCCAACAAATTCTTAGGCTGGGCGAATACCCTAACGGGACGGACCCCGCTTTGGACGGGTGACCAGTTAAAGGAGGTGACGGGACTATCAGGCTTTAAGGGGTGGAAACTGATTGGCATTGAGTATCTTGGCGATGTGTGGAAGGGGAGGGCCCCTGTCTCCTTTGCGGCTCTGAAAAAAGAATACCAACTTAATGACTCCCAACAGTACCATTACCTGCGCCTTGTACATGCATTGCGCGCCCACATACATTCTGACACCTCAATCCCGGAGTACTCCCCTATGGAAGACAGGCTCCTCCTCGACCCCATCCTAGCGAAGCCCACGTCAACAATCTACCGAAAACTCATAAACAATATGCCGGACCCCCTTGGTCCCCTACGGGCGAGATGGGAGGGCGACATTGGGACACTAGACGATGAAGACTGGCAGGATGCCCTGCAGAGCCCTCGTGAAGTTGTGATCCGGCCGCGATTCCGCCTCGTGCAGCTAAAAATACTTCACAGGGTCTATTACCCCCGCACCCACCTGTTCTCCTGGGGTAGGATTTTATCCCCCTTGTGCGTGAGGGGCTGTCAAGGGGAGGGCTCGTTCTACCACATTCTATGGGACTGCCCACTCATAATACCGTTCTGGACCAGGGTGGCGCAGACGATGGCAGTGGTGGTGGGATCTCCGGTCCCAATGGAGCCCAAGTGGCTCATACTCATGATTAAAGGAGCCACAGATTGGACACGGCATAATGAGACTTGGTTAGCGCTGGCAGCAGGGGTGGCGAAACGTAACATTGCCAGGTGCTGGGGTGCACAGGCGCCCCCTTCAGTGGCTCTGTGACTTGGATTGGTGTCAGAGGGCGGAGGAAACGGTCTACAAGTCTCGGGGTTGTGTGAACAAATGGAGGAAGGTGTGGGGTCCCTGGCAAAGGTTCCGAGCCTTACAGGGGGGGATGGGATAAGGAGATTATTGCACTTAACCGTCCGTATTTCCACGCATGCAAAAACCACATGACGAACTGTGATCCCTATATTTGTATAATGAACTGCCGCTGTGTACTGTATTTGAACATGAGCAATGTTAATAAAAAGAATTTAAAAAAAAAAAAAAAAAGAAGAGGCCGATTTGTCACAGCTAGCCAAATTAGCTTTTTAATGTCAATGAGCAATTCCTTTAATGGTGCGAATGATCAAAGATGTAGTTAGTACAAGTTAAAAATAATTTAAAATATTCTGTATTTATAAGAAAATGACTCTTTTTGTATGTTCATCCCCAAGTTTTTGGACTGATGCTGCTAGTTTTTGGACTCAGAGTGCCCTTAGGCCTGCTAACTAGACCTCAATACCTGCGCCCTTACCTGTAAACTGGTATGCTGAATTGGCTTTTACCCAATTGGCTGCGCTAACTTATCTGTAAGTCCTTAGTAAATGGTGGTACCCAGGGCATGCAAGGTAGAGGGGCCCCCCTAGGGACTGCAGCATGGGTTGTGCCGTCCTGGGTGGGACACGAGTAAAACAAGACTCTCAGTCTGCCATCTGCAGGCTGTAAAAGGAGATTTAACTGCTGGACCGACTTTGCCAATTAAAGAAATGGCAAAGCCAAACTTCCCCCTAGTATCTGTGTAGGCCACCGCTATGGCAGGCCTATCGAGTCCTAAGGCAGCGTGCAGCACATTCCACAGACAGAACGTGCAATTTTACATGCTCTGAGAGTAGAAACGTGGAACTGTATTTTTTACTGTGGAAAAGCTTGGTCACTCAGTTGGCGAGTGCAGAGTGACACGCTGACCCCTCAGCGAATCATTCAAGGTATCCAACAACTCGTTACATAAACCCTGACTTGATTCGAAGGTCGAAATTAATGTAACAAGTTGCAGTGTGCAACTTTAGCCAAGTTGCTACTTTGTTGCCTTTAGTCCCCTGTGCCCATACTGGTTGCACACAGGGTCCTGTCACAGACAGCTTTCTGCCCTCCTGGGAAGACATGCTAACGACTGCCAGGAAAGGATACAATAGGGGCCTGCTCTGGAAGGTGTCACCTTCCTCCTGCAGGAAGCCACATAGATGTTGGCCCAAGCTGGCTTTGAAGGGTAAATGGGTAACACTTGAGAGAGGGGCTGCTCCATTCTTCAGGCAAATAGGGAGGCACTAGGGACAGGAGAGGAGAAACCAGTTGCCAAACCAGTTTTCCAGGGGCACGTAGCCCCCCTTGGTAGCCACACCTCTGGGTAGGTCTAGGGAGCGTCACATGCCGGTAGAGGGGTCCTGCCATATAGGAAGTGGGCAGAATGATGCATCTTGGGATGCCCAGATGACACTCTTCACAGTAAGTGGTCATGAGGTGGAAGGAAACATGGTAGCCCATTGGCTACCAACAGCATTCTGCCCGGAGGGCATTTTCTGAGCATACATAGAGCACCTCTGGTTCTCTGGACGAAGATCTTGACTGGACTGGAAGAAGGAACGAAGAAGGGCTGCCGTGCTAAACCGTGTAAACAGCAAGGAAAGGCTGCACTGGTGTGGACTGCACCAGCTAAACCTGGTGGCTAGCAAAGGAAAGGGACTGTGCCCGCTGTATCCTGCTCAAGTAGAAGCCAGCTCCAGAGCCCCACCAAAGCCAAGAGACTCCAAGGGTAAGTGAGCTGGTCTTCGGATCATAGCACAGGGACACAACAGCTGAGAAGCTTGATGGGGCAAGTTGGTAGCCCAAAGTCTTCAACCCTCCACCAACCGCAGCCGTGCAGCAGCAGGGACCAGGACCCAACCCACAAAGTTGCACCCCAGTTTGCTAATCCCGGTAGTGTTGTCGAAGTGCAGCTGGGACCCCCAGAGGACAAGTTACCAACCCAGGAAGGATTGGCCTGTGACCGTTATACTGGGCGACAGGTAGTTCAGTGGCAAATGGACTTCTGCCAGCACCAAGAGGACTTCGAGGGATGTCAATCCTGTGACCAGAACCGTCTCACCTCCTTCGTGGATCGAGGAGAAGTCGCAGCAAGACCCCCGTCAATGGCATCGCATCCACAGCATCCTTTGAGCATCTTCGGCATCCTCTTTCCCTTGCATCAGGACCACTTCCATAGGAAAGTCCTCCAAAGGATAAAAGTGCCTGGAAGGGACTGAAGACTGCTTCACCTGCCGAGGTAACGGTTTATGAGGGCCTTGCTGGCCCCCCTGACTGGCTCTCTACTGGAGTTGGCCACCTAAAGTGACTTCAAGTGACTGCATTACAACTAGCCCAAACTTTTTAGTGAAAAACTTGTCTAAGTGTCAAATTCGTTGAATTTGCCAGTGCTTGTTTGTGGTTGAATGAAATGCTTTGATTTACTATACCTTGTAAATTCTATATCTTAAGAACCCTCGTTTAGATCTTTTTCATTGTGGTGTCAAAAAATACATGAAAATACAGTCTATTTCTATAAATTGGTATAGGGTTTCTTTGGTGTCTTGTTGATTTCTTCTTCAATTATGTTGGTGCTTTCTAAATGCTTTACACCTGTTCCTTTGTGTTAGCTTTGCTGCTCAGAGCCACAGCTATTCAGGGTTGAGCTGAAGGTTTGACAAATGAAAGCTAAGGGTCCT
The DNA here is from genome assembly GCA_963921515.1 of Calotriton arnoldi. NCBI lineage: Eukaryota > Metazoa > Chordata > Amphibia > Caudata > Salamandridae > Calotriton > Calotriton arnoldi. The sequence continues at coordinate 600,411 of CAWUFW010007344.1, read as the reverse complement.
AAAGGCGTTGGTAAGTGTATTACACAGTGAGGCCGCCCACCAAAGCAAATAATGCACCCTATTTCCTCACAGTATTACAAGGTGTGGGACAAAAAGCAAACAAAAGTGTACTTGGCTGAAAAAGTCAAGCATTGAGAACCCCAAAGGACACAACACTGAAAGCAAATATCAAAATAAAATAAAACAGTAAAAGGTGAAGAGGGCACAACTGAAGCGGTAACAGATAATCTACAGTGTGAGCTCTCAGCAAAATCTTGTTTGCCACAGAGAAGTAGGACACCACCCTGACTGGAGAAACCTGCCAACACTTTGTTTAGCACAGCACAAAAAGTACCTGTAACTGGCACTGCACAACAGTAGCACTCCCTTGTTTGGGTACACAAAGAAATCTGTAATTTGTTAGTTTGGAAACCATGCAGATTAGCATTTCACTGTGTTTTATGTATGTATGTATGCATTCATGGCATGTGCTAAACGCATGGGAGAAATCGCAGACTAAATAAAGGACAGGACCAGAAACCAAGTGAAGTCAGCTTGATGGGCAGATGAGACAGACCTGATGAGCCTTCTCTTCCATCAACCTCTATGTATCTAAGTCCTGGCACTGAGAGGTAAGAAAAGCTTGGGATATGCAGTGAAGCTGCACAGGCTTTAGCTATCAACTGAGCAACATACATGGTCACCTGACCCCTGGTCTGGCACAGAATTGTGGGCAGGGTTGCGGCAGCTCTGCCCCCATTCTGTTGACTATTAACTCTAGCATATAGATTAGATATCTCAGAGGGGCAGCTACCACCATTTTTTGTCAAGCTTCCCGACAACAAAAATAAATAAAGCTGTTGTTGCATTCAGCAATCGCATTTGGAGTAAAAATGAAATTAATGTTGGTTTGTGGTTCCTCTTCCACACCAATGAAAAGGGGAAATAATGTCACTGTAATGGGAAATGTATGCATGTGTCACTGTTGCCTTTAGAACAAGAGAACACGATACGCTGCCATTTAGCAGTCTTTAGACCGTGGAGATTTTTTATGCAGCCACACTCGCAAAGATTGTTTCAGAAACACAGAGCCAGATTCAAAAAACTATTTTTGAATACAGGAAGTAGTATTACAGGAGTACTCTTTTACGTACTAGTACACGCATTTGTAAATCAGCCATAAAATGTCTAACTCCCTAATAATATATGTGCAAAGGGGGCACAATCCATCCCATTTGCAGTAACTGTAAAATAATTGCCCCTGAATAATCCAGTTTTATTCCCATTTAAGTTGCTTTGGGGCAAGCCCATGAAGGCATATAAGATTACATAAAAGAATACTGCACGAGAACTACTGTACACACTCCAAAATGCTTTTGGGAATAGGCCCCATATCTGTACCAAAACATTAATGCATACCTCTTCTTGAGAACTGCTTAAGCAAAACAAGCTCTTCTAGTGAGTAAAGGTTCTGTCAGTTGTGACTGTAGAATTTAACTAAAATACCGGTGTCATTTGAATTTGGAAAATCAAACTGCATTATCTAAAGACTAAATGACACAAGAGCCAGCCATCAACCTCAGAAGAAATTTGAAAGTTATAGAATGTCTGCAAAACAGAAAATGAACGTTGTTGTTACCTATTGTGTTACATCACATTATGAATAAAACAATAGGCTTACTTCCGGTTTCTATTGACAGATTCATATTGATCAATACAGGGAACCTTTAATTTTATGTTACACATCAGTTAATTGGGTAAATGTATGTAATTAGCAGAGACACAAGGTGTAAAACATAATTTTCTTATTTACCATATGTTGTTTTTCAGACCCCACACACACTCTCTCGGTATCATGTTACATTGCTGTAAACTGGCCAATTAAAAAGAAAAATCTTCTTTGTGAAATCTAGAGCACTAATCATTAAAAATAAGCATATCAGAAAATAAGCCATTTCTTACTGTGACCTCCCTTTATTAAGCAATCACATTCTTTTTACTTAATTTATTGGTCTGCTTCACAGTAATAGGGTAATGGAAACTACAGTATAGGGTGTGGTACACAAAAGTAGTTTTGAAGACATACACAAAAGAAAAAACCTGATTGCCTGGCACCTGGAGCTACACTCGTATCAAACGGTGAGCTCTCATATACTATCCTGATTTTTACTGTGAAGAATAATTTCTGCTAAACTATGCTATGGTGAAGCTATGAAAGGCTTTTAGGCTGCCCAAGTTGGTTCTCAAATGCAACTGCCAGTTGTTTTTTTCACATTACACTAGTTTCTTGCGCTGCACAGGGAAAATCACTTTGCACCCATTCCTCGTGCTCTGTCTGTGACATCACAAGTAATGTAGGCAAGCCAACTCACTGTTACATTTAGGTCCATGAGACACCATCTTAAGCGTCAGATTTGGTGACAGTATGGTGAGTGAAATTGGGGTATTGTCAGAAATGGTGATGTGTGTCAGAGACATATCTAAGATTAAAGCTCTACATGGGAAGAGCATTAAAAACAACCAGACAGCCTAATTTCCTTACGTTTCTGGTTGTGGAAGGTACATGTGGAATTAAGGTTATAATGTGTAACAAATCTACAGAGAGAAGTTCTGGTGCCAACAATATGATACAACGTCCATTGTTTCCTGGGCAGTAAAAGTCCCTGGTGCAGTGGTCCATTAATGAGTGTTATTTGGATTTTCTAAAGAATATATGTATCAATTGTTCTAAACAGTAACTGCATTATATACAGCTCTGTTACATATTCTACATAAAGCAGAAATTCTCCACAAAGTGTCTTACTTCCACAATAAACTGATGGTTGCTGGTAGTTTGGATAACACCAAGATCACATCCAGACTCTTACTAGAAACATCCAAAGGAAAGAAATAAAAATGCGGCAAACTCAACCTTCATTTCACTAGAAAGTAAGGTTCTTATTGCCAAAAAGAAAAGATAATATGGTCTTTGAACTAGTATAAACTAAAGACAGTTTAAAAACTCAAGCATAACTAAAAAAGAATAAAGAATGGAAAAAAAACATTGGCATAGAAAATTATTTTCGGACAGCCATAGCACTGTAGTTAACTTCTTGCTAGGCAGATGTGCACATGTGATTAGGTAAAATTCTTTCACTCATAGTGCAAGAGAGCCAGTGGTTGAAATGGGCTAATCTATTGTTCCATGCTGTATACTGTGGTGGGCGGAAGTAAAATGTGAATGACAGTTGGACATACCAATAAATTGAATTAGGCTGACGAGACAGATAAAGCTCTCTCCAAGCCAAACCTAAAAACATTTTGTGACATATGGGGCCGTATTACAATAAGTGCCCTGGGGGAGCAACAATCGTTTGTGCCCGCTTTGCGCACCCCCGGGGCACTTTGGTATTGTAGAAGTGGGCGCAGACGCTTGTGCGTCCCCTTCAATAATACCAATAGCGCTGGCGCACTTAAAGCGCCAGCGCTACCTTCAGAGGGTGTTCCCTCATTTGCATAGGGGCGTGCCCAATGCAAATGAGGGAATTCCTTTGACTCTGCGACCGGGCCAACATACAGACGTGGGCGCAGAGGCAAAGAAGCCCTCTGGAGGCGCACTGATAGTGTGCCTACTAAATGGTGATGCACTGTCAGTGCACCCCTTGATGGCAGCCCTGTGGCAGGAGAAAGGGGGGTCCTGGGTACCCTCCAGACATCCCCTTGCAGGCAGGTGCAGTCACTGACTGCACCCGTTTGCAAGGTGATCTCTATTTCCCTGTAAAAGTGAAAAACACAGAGCAGCTGCTCCATGTTTCACATGAATGCGCTGCCATCAGGAGAGAGCGAGTTCGCGGCTGCCCTGGGGGCGGCACATACATCCTAATAGGGCGCATTGTCATTGTTTGCGCCCAGCACACCTTTTAAAAGGTGCGCCGGGCGCAAACAATGACAATGCATAATACGGCCCATGGTGAGCAAAGAATCCAAGATTAGCACATTTTTCAAAGTAGTGAACAAAGCTGATTTTTTCCCCCCAGAAGGTGTCTTGCCACACTTGTGTTCTATTGATGACCATTTACTTCCCGCTGTGATGGGGTGGTGTTTTCAATCTGCTGTAATTCATTTTACTTTATGCCTTTCAAATTAGCATTTCGCTAGCAGGAAAGCATGCACCTCTGACATGAGCAGGTGTGGTGCTCCTGGCAAATGTTTTACGAACAGATGTTTCTGTATTACCGGCCACTTTTTTATTTTTTTATTTTTATTGAAAACCATATACAATACATGAATATAAATCTGATTCTACATCCTTTAAAATTCAGCCAGAACATTCAAAAAGATAATAAATAACACCAATTAATCAAACAACACCCAACAGTTCTAATAGCTCATAATTAAAAAGCATCGAGTTCTTAACAAAGACACCTAGACTCTCAAGGTTTGTCTCCTTATTAACAAAAAAAGAGGGCAAAGTATATACAACTTTAAACCACAGAATCAAAGTACAATGCCCAAATCTTGTCAAATCTCTTAAGTCCCCCAATTCGAGAAGCATAAATACGTTCGCTCTTTTTAACCTGTCCCATTTTCCGAACCCATTCTATTTTAGACGGGATTAAATCCGTACGCCATCTTTGAAGTAAGAGTGATCTGGCGACAGCCATGCCGATATATAAAAACTTAATCAATTTCTCAGATAGCGGGAGATCTGGGTCATAACCCCATATTATCAATCGATCATTAAAACCAATTGATATCAAGCATTCTGTCGCCAGATACTCAAAGATCTCATTCCAGAACTTCTGGACCAAGGGACATTGTAATATTATATGAGTCCAATTAGCTGCAGGGTGGGTATGACACCGGAAACACTGCCCTGATTGACTGGGATAGACCTTGGCCACAAAAGAAGGGGTTCTATACAATAACCACTTACTAAAATATAGCATCCTCCTCCAATTAGCCCCTCTAACTGAACTAAAATTTAAACTATTGATTTTGGACCACATATTTACTGTAATTTCCTGATCTTCATATTTGCCCCATTTTAATATGGCCTTGGTCTCTAAATCTACCCCTTTAATTTCAGCCATATATCTTCTCCAATCGCCCGGTTTTTTCGTTACCCTTTCTTCCAGTAAGTCATGAACTAAATGTTTTTGAGCGATAATCTGAGACAAATTGAGATTACTGAAGAATTTACTAAGAATTATATATGACCCCATAAGAAGAAAATCACCTGAGATTATTTGAGACATTTCATTTCCATTTATCATTTCGAAGAAAATCGGAAAGTTTACAAAACCCAGCCTTAAGCCAGTTTTGTATAATTATAGAGGAATCTCTTATGCCTGCAGAGGCAAAGAGATCAGCTATTGAAGTTATGGCATTAACAGCTGGAATAGAATACCGTCTAAAAAGTGCCTGGCATTTATGGAAAAACCAATGCAGAGACTTATATCTTACTAATTTAGGGGATCGAAAAATTGATAATGGGCAGTGGATCTGATTTTCTTTCAATATTAAATCCATAAAATAATTAATAAAAAGACCCGACTGAAAACCCTGCTTGAATCTAGACATATATTGTGCAAAATACGCAAAATAGTATTCCTTCAAGTTGGGGAGGGCTAATCCACCATCTTCTAAATTCTCATATAAAGTGCTGAGTGCAATTCTGGGAATTTTCTTGTCCCATATAAACAATGTAAACATTGACTCTAGTTTCGTAAAAAAAAGAGTTCATTAACACACAGGGGATTGCAGAAAAGAGGAAATTAAACAGTGGAAGCACTGACATTTTTATCAAAGCGACCCTTCCTATAATGGTTAAAGGGAGAGATATCCATCGTGTGAATAGATCCTGAACTTTTCGCAACAAAGGAACAAAATTCAAATCATACAAATCCGAGACAAATGGCGAAAAATAAACTCCTAAATACCTTTTAGGGTTTAAGTTAAAACACGAGAAAATGTCGGGGTATAAAACTGCCGATGTACACCCACACAAAATTATTTCTGTTTTTCTTTTATTGATTTTATACCCTCCAAACAATTCATAAAGGTCAAATATCTGGAAGGCTTTTGCCTGAACTTCCTCCTCCGGCTTTATAATAAGCATAATGTTGTCGGCGTATAATTTGATTTTACCCATGGACGGCAGCGGGGGGCGAATATCCCCGTTATTCCTAATTGCAATCGCTAGAGGCTCTATAAAAAAAGCAAATAGCACCGGGGATAACGGGCAGCCTTGTCTGGTTCCCCTTTTGACTTTTACTTGGCCAACCTGAGTAGCATTAATAATAATATTGGCCTCTGCGTTCACATATAAATTATCCACCAGCCCTATAATTTTGGAGGGTATACCAAATTTTGTTAAGATGTAAAATAAACTCTCCCAAATAACCAAATCAAAAGACTTTTTGGCATCTAAAAGAAGAACTAATGCTGGAATCTTCCGAATCTCAAAGTAATCCAGTGCCTCTGCTAAAAAATGCGTATTAGTTCCTAGTTGCCTCCCAACTATAAAGCCATTTTGATCGGGATGAATTAAATGGGAGGCACTCCCATTAAAACGATTGGCTACTAGTTTAGTGATTACTTTGTAGTCAGAATTAAGAAGCGTAAACGGGCGATATGAATTAGGGTCCTCACTATTTTTGGCTTTTTTTAAAAAGCGAACTACATTCCCTTCTCTGAAAGAATGAGGTACAGAGCCTCCTTCAAAAATTGAATTTGCCAGCAATAGGAGATAATCCGAAATTACACTAGCAAAAGTTTTTAAAAACTCAGCGGGGAGGCAATCTGGGCCGCAGGCTTTACCATTCGGTAGGTTTTTAACCCTTTCGCTGCTTCTGTCGGCCAACGGCCGTCGCGAGCACTACCTCCGTAGTGCTGCGCACGTCCGTTGGCCGACGCGGCCCCGCCCACTCTTCAAAGCCGCCGCACCGCGGCGAAATTTCGGCCGCGGTAAAGGGGTTAATAACCCCTTCTAGCTCTTCTTTTGTGAATGGTCTTGCCATGTTCCCTTTCTCCAGGTCTGTCAAGACCGGTAATTCATTTTCCTGAAGAAAATCTCCCAAGGATGACATGTCGATTAATTGATGTTGACCATATATCCTCTCATAGTGCTGTACCATGATGTCTCCTATTACTTCCGGATCCTCCACCCGGGTACCAGAAATAGGGCATCTCACTGCAGTTATTTGATTACTTGCAGCCCGCTCCCTCGCCTGCCATGCCAAAAATCTGCCTGTATAATTACTTCCCTCATAGATTTTCTGCTGATCCTGATGAAATTGGGATTCACTTTTAGCATAATACTTCTCGGCTAAGACCCGTTTAGCCTGATCCAATTGTTGACAATTTGCCACAGTGGGGCTAAAAAGAAATCTATCCATAGACCGTTGCACATTTTGCTCCAATGTTTGTTTCTCCGCTTTCCTACTCTGTGAATTCTCCGCATCCTTAGCCACGACAAGCCCGCGAAAAAAAGCTTTAAACGAGTCCCAGACCATATGTACTGGAGCTGAGCCATGATTTCGCTCAAAGAATTCTCTGATTTCTATTTTAACAGAAGAAACCCAATTTTCCTCAAGTAAATGCTGTCGATTTAGCTGCCATCTTTTAAAAGGTTTCTTGGATTCACCCAGTTCCAAAATAACCAATGCATGATCCGAGAGCCCGCTCTGAAAAACTTTTTGTGAAATAAAGCCCAAACACCTCGAAATAAGAAAGAAATCAATGCGCGAGAAAGTCTGGAACCTGCCTGAAAAACAGGTATAAACTCTTTCCAAGGGGAATGCAGCCCGCCAAGGATCAACAATATCGAGGATTGAACTATAGCTTTGAACAAGACTAAATGATTTTTGCTTTAGCTGTTTTTTCATTTTAGATGAGGAGTCAATTTTCGGATTCATTAACAAATTAAAATCCCCCCCCACAATTAACTCCCCTGAAACTTGATTTAAGGATTGGAAAAATTCCTCATAGGGGGTAGGATTATCCTCTACTGGGGCGTATAAACTAGCAAACGTCAATGGTCTATGTCCTAAATTGCAGGTGACCCAACACCATCTTCCACTTTGATCACTCACTGACTTAATAACCTCTACCTGAAATTTCTTATTCAGAAAAATCGCTGTCCCCCTGTGGGCCGCAGATGATGAAGAGAAACCCCTATACGCCGCCCAGGATTTAAACATTGAAAAATCTGCTGTTTTCCCTGCTGGTATGTGGGTTTCTTGTATCAAGATGGCAGTTGGATTCTCTGTCTTTATCCAGCCCTCAATGGCCCTCATTTTCCTCTTATTATTTAGGCCATTTGCATTAAAAGAAGCCACCCTCAGCAATTCCTTATTTTATCTTATTACCAAATTGTCGTTTACGGCAAAAAATAATTTAAAAAAAAATTTCACTCTAAAAAGTCATCGAAAACTCCCAATTTAGCCCCCCATCTGCACCTGAGAGCGAACTAGATAGCTTGCCCCCCCCCCTTCTTCCCTGCTTCATTTCTGTGTAATGATGGACGGATGTATTTAAAGTTTAGATTGAGGTTTTCATTTTTTCCCAGATGCTCCCTTACCACCCCTGTATACCCCCCTTGAACCAAAGGTGCCCGAGCAGATGGCTGTCCCTGCTCAAATCCAGACCTACCCCACCCACCCTTATACTGGCACAGTGACTTGGTGCCATATACAGCTGATCGGCCCTCCTCCACCCCCACTGTCCTCCCCTCCCTTTCTTAAGAAATAGGCGAACAATCGCTTAACCGCATTAAAGACCGCACTTAAAGACCCAAAAAAAAAGGAACTGAAGACTAATTACAAATTATTTAAGCTTTTTCCAAAGATATCTGCTGGAGTAATTCCTGCGCCTCTGGGACACTGCAAAAAATGTGACATCTACCCTTAACTAAAACTTTCAGTTTGCTCTGCTGGGCTATCATAGCCTGTGCCCCCTGCGCCTTAAACACATGTAACATTTTAACAAATTCCTTCCGCCTTTTTGCCGCAGAAGCTGACATGTCTGAAAAAATGCGGCAGACTGGCACTTCTGCAGAAGAGAACTGTCTTTGTTTAATAGCTTTAAATAATATCTGCTCCTTGACCCTAAAGTCCCCAAAGTTGACCAAAACAGTCCGTGGGAACTTGGCATTAGGAGGAAGATGTGCTGGAACACGATGAGCTCTCATTATCGTCAAATCGCCATTAAATTCTGGGAGGATGTTCTTCTTTATAAAAGAGTCAATCCATTGTGGCATCTGTTGACCCTCAATGCCCTCCGGAATGTCCAAAAATCGAAGATTGGAGCGCCTGGAGTGGTTTTCTAACTCCTCCAACTTAGCCTCGAGGGTAGGTCTCTGTGACTGAAAGCTGGCAACTTTAAGGTTCATAGATGAAACCTGATCCTCCAGTTGAGAAATCCTGGTTTCGGCCTCCAAGAGCCGAGTCGGAATCTGAGCCATGCTTTCCTCAATCTTAGTTAGGCGGGCATGAATCACTGCGATCTTTGCAGATTGTGAGGTTTTTAATTCACGAATTTCTTCCAGTATCAAATTCAGGAGACTCTTAGCGTCCCATTGCATGGAAAAAGAGCTGATGACTAAGGAAGGATTGATCTGATTAACGTCAGCCCTGTCCTCCGCCTGAGATTTCTCTAAATCAGCCAGGACAACCTCCTCGGATAGGGACGGCATTGACGCCTCTGAGGTCATCGGAATAGAAAGATACCTGGATCCTTCGCCAGCTCCGACTGATGGATTTAACATGCCTGGCAATAGACCCAAGGGGTGTAAAAGATGATTACCAATAGCAGCGTCTTCACAGCTTCGCAGTTTACTTCCCTTTTCAGAACATATATTTCCCAGGCCTGACCCCAAAGAGTTATCCGTTGAAAGGGGTTCATTCCCATCCATCTCCTGCTCGGCTTCAGCCGGAGGCCCACCCTGTTTAGTTTTGAAAAAAAATAGGGTACTCTCTAACCTCTATTGATTCTATTGATTCCCCTGCACCAGGAGGTATCTTAGTTATTTTTGATGAAGTAGCCGAAGTTGGTGAATCCGTCCTAGCGAGTGCCATCTCGGTAGGACTAAGAGAGGAGTCCGAGTCCACTAGAGCTACTTCATAAGAATCCTGTTTACTGGCCTCAGCACATGCCATCTCAGCGAATTCAGCTAACAGGGGAAGATCCTTTGTAAACGCAGCTGCTCGATTCAGCCGCGCCACGGCCTGCCCAACTCGCTTTTTAGTTTTTTGGCCAAGGGACGGAGAGTCAGACTGAAGAGATTGAAGAGACAGAGCACTCCCCTTGGCTGCTTTGGAAAGTTTTCGCATGATGAATTAAACTGAATCAAAATGAAAGGCAAATCGCTCTGCCGATTCTTAGCCAGGGATGTTACATGAATTCTTTAAGGATCCTATGGGCCTCCCCAGCGACCCTCAACCAGGTGGATAAGGACAAAATCTTCACTTACCCTCCTGGAGAGAAACCTGGAGCCCTCAAAGACAGCCTTACATCCAGCAAACCGCAATCAACCTCCGTGTACTCCAGCTCCAAACCAAAAGTAGAAATTTGGCTTTAAATTCTAGGTGAGTCTTGCCTTACGCCTTTAGCAAGTGCCAATTATTTCGCAGGCTTCTGTGCTCAGTCTACTGTACCAGCGCCGCCGCCGCTGACTCCTCGCTTTACCGGCCGTAAATAAAGTCTCTTATCACCTCCAAAAAGATAGCGAGTTACAGGAACTCAGCCTGCCAGCTGGTCTGTTGAATATGTCCAAAAACCGGTTTTCCTAGCTCTGTGGTTCCGGAGCATCGGCTTGGAAGGAGCAGCAGTATCTTTCACGGCGTCCTCGAAGCTTTCGCGGCTGTTACTGGTGGCAAGGGGAAGTGGAAGTGAGGGGGAGTGGAAGTGAGGGGGAGTGGTTACAGCCTTCCTCTCAGCCGATCCACATCAGCTCGTCTCATTACCGGCCACTCTTGTTGTGGCGCCACGCTAGCAGCTAAGATCAGCAACTCTCAGCTCTGACTGTGCTGAGCAGGGGTGGGGTGGACATATCAAACACACTACCCCTCACTGCTCAATTTGTAATAATAAATAAGCGCAGGTGCCTAGATTTTCCTTAGCAGCTACCTACAGCTTGGCCAAATACAGAGGTGGCAAACTTGCCCAACGTACTTGCGCGTACTCCGCCTTACCCAGCCTTCCCATGAGTCACCCAAGGACGACATTTCCACCTCCTGATCTGGCTCCACTATTTACTAGACTGACTGTCTTACACCTATTTTCTTGAGAAATGCAGTGTGTGTCCTTTTATGTTTGTTCATATTGGGCTTGATTACGAGTTTCGGCGGTCCTGGAGCGGGCAGCACGCCACCGCTTTGCTCAAGGACTGCCAAAACTCACAGCCGCCCGTCAGATTACAAGTGATTTTGTGGTCTGGCGGGCAGCGTGGCGGTGCTGTTTAAAGGATCATTGTGAGTCTTAAACAGCACTGCCGTGGGACCCACAGTGCACATTCCTGCATGGGAAGGAATGCACCATGTCGTACATTCCTTCCCGTGCAGGAACTGAGGGTGCAAAACTACAGGGGGGCACAACATGTGCCCCCTGCATGCACCCCCGTGCACAGGGGCAAGAGGGGGCCCTGTAGGGTCCCCTTTGTTTCCTCACCGCCTTGTGGTGCGACCGCCATGAAAAGGGCGGTGGAGAGGCAACTCAAAATATGCTCAGCTGTGCCACTGTGGCACCCCCAACATATTTTGGCTTTGAACTGCTGCCAGACAGCCGCAGGATCTTTGATCTGCGGCGGTAGCAGTGGTTCAGTGGCGGTCCGGCCGCCACACTTATGATACTGCAGCCGGTCCTGCAGTGTCGCGGTGATCGGGCCGCCACCACGACTACGGCTGTCCCCTGGACCGCTGTAGTCGTAATAAGGCCCATTGTTCTCTTCTTCAGTTCCTCCTTGTTCCCCCGACTTCCTTTTCCCCACTCATGCAAGCATGTTTAAGCTTCACTGACCAGTGGATGTACATGCAGGTTGATTGTATAGTTCGACTATTTGATTAAAACTCTGATAAAACAGATTTAAATCAAATACAGAGGTGGCAGAACGCCAAGGATGCCTAGTCTTAATTCCACCCGTCTCATTCTTCCACCACAGTACACTTCCAGATTCTTTATTTCAATCTTGGAGTTTTTTTTCCACATCAGCTTTCTCCCTTTCTCACTTTTTTTACTGTCTTTCTCGTCCTCTTTTTTCCCCTTTTCTCTCTTTCCTTCTCTTCCTCTAGGTCAAAGTCTGATGATTACAAATAAGTCTTTGTCCCCAAAACTCTGTGGCTGTGCCCACCACCTGCAACCACTGGCTTCCATTTAGCACTGTTTTCCCCTTTCCAGATAGTACCTGGGCAAGAATGCACATGGCTGCACCCACTGTGCAGAACCAATAAGGGCCAAATGACTCAATAGGCAGCGAGGAAAGCAGGCACGAGGCCCACCAACCAGCTACCACGCAATAGGGCCTAATGCCTAGCCCCGACTAGAAGCAGTGCCGCAGCTATCATTGGTGCAACAGGTGCAGCATGGTGTATAAGAAGCTGATTACACTTTTGGGCAGAGGAGAAAATGTTTCTTTCTTGAATGAGGACCATGGCATTTTTGCTTTGTGCTATACACATGCTCACTGAGCCAATTCTTTTCTGCTGAAAGCATTACATATTGTTATATTATTGATACCATATATAGTGCACATATACACTATAGAGGTGTCCCTCGACACTAGGAAGAAGATGGCAAAAAGAAGGAAACAGAAGATCCTATATCGCACAAGTAAGTTTTTCCTCAATGATAAATAAATATTTCTCTACCTTCCAGCAAGGGGGATTCCCATAATGTCAGGAACTAACTGGGAATGATCTGGCCCCGATTCTAGCTTTATGATAGAGACAGAACTTCAAAATCATGGTATTAGATGATCGAAGAGTCCTTGTGGAAACCCACTCGGTTCGACAGAACAGTATGATTTCTGGAAAGTTTCCACTGGCTCAACGGTAAACCAGACAAAGAGCCTTATTTAGAGTGTGGTGGACAGGACACTCCATTACAGAAGTGCCGAATGTCCCATCCACCGATTTACAAGTGCATAACAGTCTATCACACTTTTAATATGGCAGACAGGCTGTACGTTTTGTAGAGTATTCCATCGCCAAACTCTAAATAAGGCCCAAAGTACTTTATTGTAAAGTCTGTTTATTGAAAATAAAGCAAATGCAGAGGCCAAACAAATTCAGGACACATGTCCCTATAAGAGAAGCATCAAAATAAGTTCACATTCCATGTTACACGGTGAAACATCATAATAAAAAAACACAAGGAGCGTAGTCTAAACTATGCAAAATATCACCAATTCTTCCATTGCGTGGTATGTCAAAATAGAGGAAAACGATGCGTGCTGTACCAAAGTACTTTAAAAGAGATCTTGACTTGAATGGGCAGCCAGCAAAGTTATGAGGCGAGGAGGAGGAGTCATACTAAATATGGGGCAAAAGGGATGAGCCAAGGGCCCTGATTTTGGATGATCCGCAAGTAGAGAATCAGAGATTGATTTAAGCCCAGGTAGGCAGCATTGTATTAATTAAGACTGGATCATACAACAGCTGAGACCGCCCTGTGAGATTCAGAAGGATCAGTGAGGTACAGAAGGATCTTTCTGGACCTCCGTCAATGTAAGGTACAGGAATAGACCGCTGATAGGATTCAGGACTACATTTGTAGATTTGCATCAAGATTTGTTTAAAAGTTCAGGACAAATGCATAGACTAGTAGACCACTGGCTTACCATACACTCCCTCATCTCCTAAATTCATTGCCACCGCATGGCTCTACTATCTCCTGCCCATTAACGCCAAAGAGACTTTCTGTGTATATACCGGAGACAAGGTGGAATGTAGGCTTTAAAGAGGTAGCATGAGAGAGCGGAGCTGTGATGTACTGAACAAGTAAGAGAAGAGACCGAGGATTTGAAAGGGCCATGATCGGAGGTCCACTGAATAGACCGGAGTAGAAGCAGTCATGCATAGTTCTGCCCAAACCCATTACCCTAAGTCTATTTAGCAGGGGGGCGGGGGTGCTCAACAGTGTCAAATCACTGAGTGCTCTGCTGAGTGTGCATCACCACCCAGTAATTCCATGCTTGCCTACATTCTTCACTGAGTAAGCCCCTGCCTAGAAGTGTACCTACCGCACTGAGTAGGTCTGTGCCTACTGTGCAGACATCACTGAATAGGCACATAACTGGCAAGCAAGCCACCCTTAATGATTAAAAATCTGTCTCTCAATTAGTAATTCTGTGCCTACTTAGTAACCCTCACTGTAAGTGATTCCATACCTTGTGAATGCCCCTCACTTTGAGTGAACTCAAATTTCCCTTGTGTGTCTTGCTGCAAGTAATTCTATACCAGACGGGCACCCCTCACTAAGTGATTGTATACATCCTAAGTGTCTCTCAGCAGTAGCAACAGGTGGAATGTAAATGCCTGGTCCCAATTATACAGAAATTCCTTTCACCTTCTCACCCTCTCCCTTTAAAATAGATTATGGATGGGAGAATGTAGGGTATACATTGAATATTGTGCAACCATCCCTTAAAGTCATATGAAAGGTTATGGTCCATAGGACACAGTAGAAAATGTAATACCATTGTTGAATAAGGTCTCCTGGGCCACATCATGGCTCGAAGAGGGGGCCTGTGCGATTTTGAAGATACCGGCATAAGAGCATGGGGTCCCGGGGCCTCATTGAGGCTCGGGGAGAGAGCCTTGCTCCTCTCCTCATAAACAAACAATACACCCCTTCTGGGCCTGGCCTGCACTAGGGGTTTATTAAAAACAAGGCAGGAGAGCGCCACATTTTTTTCTGATTTTGGTGCCAGGATCGACACCCGTTTTTTGGCCTGGCTACCAAGTCTAGATGAATAGGGTATCCCTACCCTGTTCCCCCTATAGACATTTTTACTTTGTTGTAGGAGAGAGGACCGAGTCCTCAGATGGCTCCTATAATATCTTTGTTAATGTGGTGGCAGCCAATCAGATCTCACTTTGCGGATCCTTCGCAGCTTGAAATATCTATATTTTTTAAACCTTAATTTCTCTGAAACTACTGAGCGGAATTAAACCTTATCACCAAAAACATGTTTTTTGGACCAAGATCTTGCTTGTTTTTGCAGTACAACAATTTAATTTTCCTGTGGAAAAATGAACAGGGAAAATGTGTTTTGGGACCTCCCATTTTCCTTGGTCCCTGCTGGACAGGTCAACCCAAAATGCTTCAGGAAGGAGCGGAGGTGGATGAGATTGTGGAGATTGTGGAGACTGTATATATATATATATATATATATATATATATATATATATATATATATATATTCACTGAAAAAAACAAAGGTTACAGAGACGTTATGGTTAGGCTCAGGTGTCACCCGTACAAAACCAGAGAAATTTAGCCGTTATAGTTAGCGAGCTAACTATAACTCGCGCCCCCGCAATGCACTGCTTATGACCTCACATATTACATCACTCATGACATGGTCAGTGACATCACCGATGACATCACTGATGACATCTCAAATGATTTGCAGAGTGGTGGAGAAACCGGGAGCCCTATATAATACCTACTGGCAGTCGCCAGTAGGTAGTTATAGTTAGAACCTAGCTTCCATAGGAAAAGCGCTTTTTGTTTTGCTAATAACTTTGGCGCCGTTTGAGGATTCTTCATGAACTTTTCTACACTAGTTTGCCACTCACTTCCATTTGCTGTCTGGAAAATGTCAGGGTGATTTGTCAAGTGGGTGCCGAGAAAATAGGGTGTCCCAAAACGCATTCACTACATGCAATTTCCAATAGTGATTTTGGACACAACTACAGCCTGAACCGCTGAACAGAATGACATCAAATTTGGCAGAAAGTTAGTTCTTGGTCCAGAAAGATCTCTTTTTATAATTTGGTGTAAATCCATTCAGTAATTTTTAAGTAATTAAAAAAGATTTATGTATATCTAGGGACGTGGAGGGTCTACGGATCTGACAGATCTCATGCTGAGATCGGATTGGCTGACACCACTTCAACCAGGAAGTGTTGTCAGCCATCTTGGGACTCGGCCTGAGTCCCAAGAAAAACGTTAAAAAAAACACAAGGGGGAAGGGTAGGAATAGCCCGACCTCATAGGCCTGATGGTGGGGTCACACAGGCACACTGCCGGGGCCCAAAAAGGTTCTGAGGCAAAATAAAAAAAAATAAAAAAACAAGTTTCCTGTGCTTGTTATTTTTTTGCCCCCCCAGGTGGGCCAGGTCCCGGGGGGGGATTATTAGTATTCATATGGGGGAGAGGGGTGCACAAGGCCCCCCCTCCCGTGATGATTTTGGCCCCAGGGACCCAATGCCCCTGGGCCCAGCCAAACTTAAAAAGGGGAAGGGGGCCCTGCCGAAAAAGCAAAGGGAACAGTGGCAGCACAGCCCACTTCCCGGAGTCATTAATGGCCCTGGGGACCCCATTCCCCAGGGCCGGCTCCTGCTATGTCCCGAGACAATTTAAGCCTACCTTCCTCAGTAAGCCTTGGATTGCTCAGTTTTACTACCTTCAGGATCAAGTGCTAAAAGGGCTGTACTTGGGGTTCAGTTATCGGTCCAATAGGACAATGCCCTGAGACAACAGGGGTTAAAGACTCCAATTTTTACAATTGGGGACCAGTAACTCCTGAATGCCCCCGTCTCACAATTCTGACACACTCTAAATTGAATATCAGGCCCGCTGTACACTGATGGGTGTTTGTCACAATACTGAAGTCAGTAAAATTCACTACCACTATATATCAAAGTAAGCATATAAAGGGAAGTATACATTTACTATTCTAACTCCACAGGTACTTGCCTTGACGCAATAGTGCACGCAGACACTGTGGAGTCAATATTCGTGCAGGCTGATATTAAAGTTCAGTATTAAGAATCTCCACCACACTAACTGCGTGACTGAAAACCTACAGCAGAAACACAGCCAGGCACTATGTCGAGGAGATGAGCGAGAGCTCAGACAGCCAGAGCGAAATGTCCTGTGGTAAGTATAAAAACTCTTCAATGCTGAAGGTATGTGTGTATATA
The DNA here is from genome assembly GCA_963921515.1 of Calotriton arnoldi. Classification (NCBI taxonomy): domain Eukaryota; kingdom Metazoa; phylum Chordata; class Amphibia; order Caudata; family Salamandridae; genus Calotriton; species Calotriton arnoldi. The sequence goes on along the minus strand of CAWUFW010007344.1, from coordinate 583,303 downwards.
TGGTAGGTTGTGTATCATGATGGCCCTGAGATAATGGTGGTGGTTTTTGGCTATTGTGGACATTCGTGACATGATGGTGTCCACTCTTGGCATGATGCTGCCCTGGTAAAATGGTGATAACTTCTGGAATATGGTGGATATTCATGCCAAGATAATGCTCATCTCTGGTATAACTGTCCACTTGGCATAATGTGACAGTTTATGGCATATTTAGTGCATATCTATAGTATTAAGGTGCCCACTCCTGTCAGAATTCTGGCCTTAGCATAATGGTGTTAATTCGTGGCACCCAAGAAATTAAATTGTGATGCTTGAGACAGCAAGGCAGAATCTATCAATGAGTACAGTAGAACATGTGAGTACTTCATGAAATTAGGCTGGACGAAGCTTAAACTTCACCAGCGAAGTCAGATAAATTCACCTTCATGTACCGGTCGCTGCGTGCATGTCTAAGAAATAGGTTATTAGGCTTCAGGGGATTAGCTACAGAATATTCCCTCATATGTGTCTTAGCTCTGCATGACAATAAGGAAATGCTGGAATAGCTCCCTACTATCCATTCCACACATGCCAGACTTCCCACTTTTAAGGGCAACACTGCCCCACCTCTTGAAGTTTCTGGGGGTGAGGTTGCAAGGGTGCATCATTCATTCAGAGCAGCAGATTGTCCCATTGTAGGATGTGGGACGTTCACAGCTTGGAATGGATGCTAAGTGGTGCTGTGTGGCTGTAAGGTGACAGCCTGAAGTATACAAAAAGTGATGGATGGAGTGCTTAAATTAATCTCAGCCACTGGTAATTACTCGAGGCCGCATCCCAATCCATCGTTATTTTGCATACCATGCCACCTCAGTTGGCTGTAGAGGAGCATCGACCTGCTCCAGTGACGTAAGCCCCCCAGAGCGGAGGGCTCCCCCCCCCGCCCCACGGGGGCTGCAGGGGCTTTTGTTGTGCCACTGACCTGCTCAGGACCCTGTGCAGCAGCAGGAACATTTTCCCACTGTCACAATTGTTATTTTGCACACCATGCCACCTCAGTTTGGACCCAAGCATATGCAAATCAGTCTCTGCCATGCTCCAATGGGAACAGTCCAGCCTGAACTGCCAGGACCTAGTGAGCACGGGAACCACGTCTGGTCATACCCATCCCACTTAGAGCGACGCACAGAAGTATACGAAAAAGTGATGGATGTAAGGCTTGAATGAATCTCAGCCACTGGCAATTACTCGGGCCGCATCCCAATCCATCGTTATTTTGCACATAATACCACCTCAGTTTGGATCCAGCCATATGGAAATCAGTCTTGACTCAGCTCCAATGAAAACACTCCAGCCTGAATTGCCAGGCCAGGTACTCCCTGAACCGGAACACAAGCAACCGAGAACCGGTTTCAGTCTTATTAGAGCGTATCAACCAGGTGTAGTTTGGTTCAAGTGGCATAGTGTGCACAGGACCCACATCTGGGCATACCCGTCACACTTAGAGTGACACACTGAAGTATACAAAAAGTGATGGATGGAATCCTTGAAATAATCTCTGCCACTGGTAATTACTTGAGGCTGCATTCCAATCGATCAATATTTTACACACCATGCCACCTCAGTTGGCTGTAGAGCGGCATCAGCCTGCTCATGACCCTGTGCAGCAGCAGGAACATGTTCCCGCTGTCCCAATTTGTTTAACCTTTTTTTTTTAAATGAGCTTTGCATTTTGCTAAACTTGCGAAATTTAGAGGAAGTTGCGAAATCCCCGACTCCACAGTTTCACGATACCCTAAATATGACAAATCGATGCTTGGTAGCAAACATGCTTGTATTAAAAATGAAAAACTGAGGTTTGTTTTCTCCAAAAATGATAAGCTATTGTTTGCGGAAATTCGCTTATTTTTCCAATACGTAAAGTGTGTGTTTGATAGAAAAGTGTGTGTATTTTCATAAACTGACAAGCTGATGCCAACTCAACAGCCCCTATTTTATGAGGCTCAAGAATAGGAGGCGTATTTATGAACAGTGAACTTGTATAGCTTAAAGTGAAAATGAATTAAAAAAATTTTTTTAAAGAAAAGCCAAGTCAACATAATCGGGATTACATGGTATGGCCTGCACGGTTTCTTCAGGTGTGTGTAGCTGGTGCATTATGTGCCAAGGGACCATCCTGACCCTTTTTAAATCATCTCTCCTGATCATCTCTCTTGCATCGCTGCTGCAGTTCAAGAATTCCACCTCCCCAATTCATCTCCATATTTCTCATGGCCAACATCAAAAAACTGACGCATGATGATCCTTTCAGGGCCAGTTCCTCATGCGGGCACGGTAGAGAGCTACTTTACATCACCACAACAAAAGGTTAGATGAGCATGCCAGACTACAACAATCTGCCAAAGGCCTTGCTGCTATAGGAAAGGAAGAGCCAAACATATAATTTGGCATGGGACTCCGAAAATCCTTGCACCACGCAGAGATCTTTCCATGCACTGAGCCAACATATACAGTCTTTTCCACCGTTTTGCTCTTTGCTTTGGCAGTTTCTCTTGGGAGTCACTGGCACCGACCACTTACAAGTGTTTCCTTCAAGCGTATCTGATTTTACTCAATATACTTATTGAATGGACGTGTCTTGCCCCATTTTGGTTCATTTATTCATGTTAGATATGTGACAGTTTCATCTGTATTGTTAACTAGCCCTGCAGGATGCGTGGCTTTAAGCAAAAAATTTAAGCACCCTTCAAATATGCTCCCCCGCATGGACCACTATCAGATGGGTTGGAGTTAGCAGCCTAGCACTGAAAGCACAGGGTTTCATCTGAAGCTGTAGTGGGCGTTGCCTGTGGTGAAAGTGAATGTCACTAGCAGTAGTAGTGGACAGTGCCTTCCTAAGAAAATCTTTGGCCTTCCATTTATTTTTGTACAATTAAGTTCTTGGTGACTTGTAAGTCGAAGGGGTGTTCTGACAGCCCCTTGATTTTGAATTCTGGAGGTTGGGCACACCACAGGTTTTGCTTCACTAACTTAAATATTAACATATTCGGGTATATGGGTATCTCCATTTCAGTAAATTCTAGTGGTGGGGTTTGTGAGTTAAGACACAGATTAGGTTGTGACTGCATTGGATAACTGCCCCCTTCTTGACGACACAACGCGCCGCAGTCTGATAGACACAAAGAAACATCAAGCTGCATTAGTAGAACGCCACTGCTGGTATAATCAAACAGAATACACAGCCCGCATTCATGCTGCAGGTGACAAACCTGGTTGGCTACTGGCATTGTTGGCTCGACAGGAAACACATACTTCCTCAATTACGGAAATCGTCACTGCCATAGGCCCTATTTTGAGATCTCAAACAGCTATACTACAAGCATTTAGCACATACTATGTCAAGCTATACAAGGCGCCTCGACACACAGCCTGACACAATTAGACGTTTCTTAACACCCCTCCCATTGCCCACCATCAACGCGTTGCTACGAGAGGAGTTAGACAAACTCATTACTGTAGCTGAGGTAAAGAAAGCAATACATGACTTAGCCCACAATAAGGCCCTAGGATTTGATGGTTTTCCAGCTGAAAACTATGAACGGTTCTCAGTCAGCCTGGCTCCACGTTTGGTTGAGGTATACAATGAAGCCCTTACCACCGGCGTACTCCCAGCTTCCCCCCAGGAATCTCTTCTAGTATCCCTACTGAAGCCCGATGGGGAGTCCACTTACCTCTCTTCCTATCGCCCAGTGGCCATATTGGGCGCCGATTATAAAATACTTAGTAAAGTCCTAGCAAATCAGTATTTGAGTATACTTCCTGTCTTCATTCACCCTGACCAAAATGGATTTGTTCCAGGACGTACCACATCTAATATTATTAGACAACTCTTCCATGTGATGGATCAAGCCTCGCTCGATACCCGCAGTCCGCTGTCTCATATTGGACCTCGAGAAGGCCTTTGATTCTTTATCTTGGGAGTATCTCTTTGAGGTTTTATGGGCAGTAGGCCTAGGCCAATGCCTGCTGACCTATACAAAGCTATTATACACAAACTCATCATCTAGGATGCGCATTGGTCGCCTGATTTCACCCCCCTTTCCAATAGGTCGAGGCACGCGTCAGGGCTGCCCTCTCTCCTCTATCCTATTCACAATTGCCATGGAACCATTGGCCCTTCGTCTTCGCTTGGAAGGACAGCGATGGGGTATCCCTCTTGACGAAATCACACATTCTGTGTCACTCTATGCAGATGACTGTTATTATACATCCGGGATGCATCAGCAGACAGGTCCTCAATATCATCTACCTTCCGGGACTTTGAGGAAGCAGCTGGCCTCCGAGTGAGCTGGGGGAAATCTTGTGTCTTTCCATTTTGCAGCAATGCCCACCCACAGGTAATCCAAATGAGTGACACTCCACTAGCCTAGAGGACATCTGCGGTAAGTTATCTGGGGGTTCGTCTATACCATTCTCAAAAAGACCTACTTGAGGTCAACCTAAAATGTGCCTACATAACCCCTAAATCTCAAATCCGCTTCTGGCAAAGGCTCCCTCTGGCACTCTCAGGCAGGATAGCACCATCTAAAATGATCGTCCTGCTCCGCCTCCTATATTATTTTGTAAATGTACCAGTGTTCCTCAACGTCGCTTTTTCCGGAATTTAGATCAATTGTTGGGGGACTTGCAATGGCACAATGGGAGGCGTCGAATGGCTCTTCAAAAACTTCCGCTGCCAGTGGGTCAAGGTGGGCTTGGGGCACCATGCTTTGAAACTTATTACCTCGCAGTACCACTCCAATGGATATCCAGATGGTTGGCATGAATAAACATCTACGAGACAAGCACAGGCGATGGTCCACTCCCCTCCTATATAATACGCCAGCTCTTACACCCCAATATCAAGATAAATCGCTCCCTACACGGATGGATCGCCTGAAAATGTATAACTAGAGTTCTCCAGCTTACGAGTAAAATCAGCCCATATTCCCCAAAATACCCCTCCCAGCGTCTACAGGGACCCTTAGGGCCACTAACAGATGAGCAGCTGTCAGAATGGCATGCACAATCCTTAGAAACGGTGGGAGATCTCTTCCAAGATGCCCAGATCCTCAGTCGATGAAATCCATCAGGGTTATAATATTCCCCTGGGACAGTTAGCAACATATGAGCAATTAGTATTGGTACTCCAAACATTATGGGGAGCACTAAATGAAGAACCGCCTACCCATGCGGTGATACATACTCTATACCTCATGGAGGGTGGTCGACATCTCATCACATGGCCAAACTTCAAACTGTGCAGAATTGTGCCGCTAGGATTCTTATGGGAATTCATAGTCGCCAAACTGCAAGGCCTGCCCTAAAGGCTCTCCATTGGCTTCCAGTTTTGGAAAGAGTCCATTTCAAAGCTCTGTGTATTACTCACAGGCTGATAGGAGGGAATGGACCTCCTATCATCTCCTCCTTGATCCAGCCCTATTTAGCCACTAGGGACCTTCGCTCAAATAATCTTCACTTGGCGTCTGTGCCCAGAATTAAGAAGGCCCGTAGCGGCGGACGTCTTTTCTCTTACAACGCCGCTAAACTGTGGAATTCACTTCCTCTGCAGCTCCGAAAGGAACCCAACTATATGTCATTCCGTAAGATGCTTAAAACCTGGCTTTTCCCCAATTGATCGTGTCACAGCTGTTTCGACTTGCCCTCAGCGCTGGGATGCCCGCGGGTAGCTATGCGCTTTATAAATATTATTTTCATTTCATTATACAAAGCCATTAGGGAACACGCAGACATTTCTCTGGTTCACCTCCGTCGCCTCTGGGAGGAGGACTTAACAAGACCTCTTCACGACACAGAGTGGTCTAGTGCCCAGGAGTCCCCTAAGACTGTTTTGAGGAATGTTGGTTTTAAAAAATATCCAATATATGATCCTTCACAAGCCTCATCTTACACCCTCTCGTCTAAATCATATGTTCCCAGGAGCCAATTTCACTTGTCCTAGATGTTTCACCAAAGTTGCTGACTTCCGGCACATGCTCTGGTCATGCCCTAGAATAGCATGTTTTTGGCATGTAATACATGCTTCATTGAGCGCTATCACAGAACTCACCACACTGAATTAATGGGAGGCTACTGCCGTAGGTATTTTACAAAGACAAAAAAAACACAGGGTTCCGGTGCAAATCGCCAATCTGGGCCTACTGTTGGCTAAGCGTCTACTAACTATGCACTGGAAGGACCAACACACGCCCACCCCCCGGCTCTCGTACTATGGCGTAAGGCACTACTTAGATGGGGAAAAGCAAAAAGATCTACACTGCATTGAGAGGAGGCCAGTTGTATACGCCGGCGCCCTATTGCTGCTGCCTGGGATACTATGCTTATACAGTATAAGGAACTGAGTGAAGAGAATCCCCCTCCCTCATAGTGTTAAATCTTTAGACATCGGGTCACCCTCAGTCTCCATAATAATACAGCCGAGTTCACTACCGCTCCACGAACCCCCCAAATTCTGTTCCGCAGTACACTATTTACGCTAGTGTATCCCCAGTTCCTTTTTCCAAGTTTTGCAACCCAACCCTATTATTCATTGGGTCCCCCTATCCTTCAGTGTGAGCCAGTGCAACTCACTCCTCTAACTTGTTAATGTCTCATCCCGCTACAAATGGTCTTGTCTAAAGTTGATAATTTATTAGTCTCATCCTGGTATTATTGCTATCATCTACCATTGATAATTTGTTAATGTCATATCCGGCAACAATTGCTATTGTCTACAGTTGGTAAAAAAAAACAATAACAATTGTTTAATCAGCACTAAAGAGGTGTCTCAGGGCAACCCTGCAGTCCACAAACACCTGTCTAGAGCACTGTGGTATCCACATATCATATTTATTATTTATTTATTTATTTATTTAGAGTGTTTCTGTGTTATTAGTAGTATTAATGTGCTTTATGTTAAAAAAGGAACATAACATATATTCACTTTACATTGTGCAAGGTACAAGCGTACATAGAACCTATGTAAAACAACAGGCAACATTCCATGAAGGGTGAGGGAGAGGATGGTTCTTAAAAAGGTAAGGGGCTGTAATAAGATGTCATCAGTGATGTCATCAATAATGCCATTCAACATGTCATGAATGATGTAATATGTGGGGTTGTAAGCAGTGAATGGCTGAGCCGCAAGTTATATTTAACTACGTAAATTATACTTGGCGAACTTCAGTTTTGTTTGTTTTTTAAACATTTGTTTTTATCTCATTGCAACACCTAATTATAACGTCACCTTAACCTTTGATATTTTTCAGTGAATTTCTGGGTGGTTTTTAACGTAAACTAAGATCTTATTAGAATACCCAACAATATAGTCACTTTAACCTTTGGTTTTTTCAGTGAATTTCTGAATTTTTTTAACCATATTTTTTAAACTTAATCATACACCCAATCCCATCTGGGAGCCTACAGCCAATGCCCCACTTGCGCACGGCCTTGGCCCCTGCGCAGTAGGGGGTAGGTTGGCTGTAGGGCCTGTCATCCGGCCTGACCCTGCACCCGACGCTGCCGGCTAACCCCTGCTGCACACAGCCTTTGGCTGGTGCAGCAGGCAATCGAATGGAAAGCAGGCCTCCAGACGCACAAGTTACTAACTTGTGTAACGATATATCTGTAAGAGACAGTAGTTAGTGACAGATTCCTTACCTTAGAATATCCCCAGGCGTCAGGCTGGATCCGGAAAGTTTTGCGTAGCAGTACCCTTGCGCGTCGGTAGGCGGCGTCGTGCGGCTCCGCGTCCGTCGTCGGCGTCGTGATCGCCGGGATGACGTCGCGGGCAGTACTTAGGCGCCGCCCCTGCGCGCTGACGTCAGTTCTGTACACGACTTTCCGCGCCAGGAACGCAGAGCCATGCAAGAAGCTGACATAGGTGTCTGAAAAAATACTAGGGCCCTGAAAGGGATGTCCTTAACCCTAGAAATCAGTTCGCAGAACGGGGAGGATGGGTGGGCGGTAAGGAATCTGTCACTAACTACTGTCTCTTACAGATATATCGTTACACAAGTTAGTAACTTGTGCATCTGAAAGAGACACGTTAGTGACAGATTCCTTACCTTAGAATAGATACCCCAGCAATACCAACCCCGGTGGTGGGTCTGCGAACAAAGATCAGACAAGGAAGTCCTGGAGGACAGAACGGCCAAAGAAGCCGTCCCTCCGGACCTGACTGTCAAGGCAGTAATGCTTTGTAAACGTGTGCAGCGAGGCCCACGTAGCTGCCTGACAGATAACCGGCAGCGGAACACCGCGGCCCAAGGCCGTGGTAGCAGCCGTCGCCCTGGTGGAATGGGCACGCAGCCCAACAGGAGGCTCCTTCTTAGCCAAAGAATAGCAGGTCTTGATGCACAAGGTAACCCAGCGGGAGATGGTCCTCTTGTGCACCGCCCGACCTTTTTGGCGCCCACGTAGCCAACAAAGAGCTGGTCATCCACCCGGAAGTGTTTTGTGCGGTCGATATAGAAGGAGAGCGCACGTTTTGGGTCCAGACGGTGGAGCCTCTCTTCCTCTCTAGAAGGATGCGGAGGCGGAAAGAAGGTGGGCAAAGAGATGGCCTGCCCAATGTGGAAAGCAGTAACCACCTTTGGCAAGAAGGACGGACGCGTCCGAAGAACAACCTTGTCTGGATGAACAGACAGAAAGGGAGGTTTGCAAGATAGAGCCTGGAGCTCACTCACCCGCCGAGCGGAGGTGATGGCCACCAGAAAGGCTGTCTTCAGAGTCAGAAGACGAAGAGGACAGTTATGCAGAGGCTCAAAGGGAGCGCACATTAAAAAGGTAAGAACCAAGTTTAAGTCCCACTGAGGCATCACAAACGGAACAGGAGGGAAGAGGTGAGTAATGCCTTTTAAGAACCTGTTAACAACAGGGGACTTGAAAAGGGAGGGCTGATCAGGGAGCCTGAGGAAGGCCGAGATAGCACAAAGATAGCCCTTGATGGTACCCAAGGCAGAACCCTGTTGGGCCAGGGAAAGAAGGAACAGAAGAACCTCAGAAAGAGGAGCAGAGAGAGGGTTCACAGCCTTTGCTGTGCACCATGCCACAAACTTGTTCCACCTGCAGGCGTATACCACCTTAGTGGAGGGACGCCTGGCTGCCAGAATCACATCACAAACTTCGGGAGGCAAGTCGAAAGGAATCAACTGCCGCCGCTCAATCTCCACGCAAGCAGGTGTAGACTGGACAGGTTCGGGTGGAGGACCGTCCCCTGCTGCTGCGACAGAAGATCCTCCCGAAGAGGCAGACGGATCGGGGGATCTATGCTCATATTGAGTAGCTCGGGATACCAAACTCTTCGAGCCCAGTCCGGAGCCACAAGAATGACTTGGGCCCGGTCGTGCCGAATCTTCTTCAACACTCTGGGTAGAAGTGGTATAGGCGGAAAGGCGTACAAAAGACCGCAACTCCACTCGTGACGAAAAGCGTCGCCGAGCGAGTGCCGCCTTGGAAATTCCAACGCGCAGAACTGATGACATTGCGCGTTCTCTTCGGTGGCGAATAGATCTAACCAAGGCTCTCCCCACTGTAGAAAGAGTCCTTGCGCCACTTCCGAGTGAAGACGCCATTCGTGATCCATCATGCACCTGCGGCTGAGTTCGTCCGCCCTGGCGTTCAGGGAACCTGCCAGGTGTTGAACCATCAGGAACATGCCCTGATGTTCCAGCCATGTCCAGAGGCGCAGAGCCTCCTGACAAAGGGTCCAAGACCCCACCCCGCCCTGTTTGTTGCAGTACCACATGGCGGTGGTGTTGTCTGTGAACACCTGCACTACCTTCCCTTTGACAGAGGGAAGGAATGCCTTGAGTGCAAGTCGGATCGCCCGGAGCTCCAGAAGGTTGATATGGAGCCGGGACTCCGTTGGAGACCAGAGGCCTCTGATCTCCGCCTCTCCCATGTGACCGCCCCATCCCAGAAGGGACGCGTCCGTCACAACTGTATGCTCTGGCTGGGGAAGGAGAGGGATCTGCCCATGACCCATTGCCGGTTCGAGAGCCACCACTGCAACTGTTTTGCAGTCCCCTCCGAGATCTGGACGTGATCGGACAGGTTGCCCTGGTGCTGCGCCCACTGGAACTTCAGGTCCCACTGCAGAGCCCGCATATGCCATCTGGCATGAGTGACCAGCAGGATGCAGGAGGCCATGAGGCCCAGCAGCCTCAGGGTCATCCGTACCGAAACCCAGGATAAAGGCCGAAAGATCGGAATCATAGCCTGAATATCCCGGACTCGCCGTTCGGGAGGATAGGCCCGAAACTGCGTCGTATCCAGAACTGCTCCGATGAAAAGGAGCTGTGGAGAAGGAATCAGATGCGACTTCGGCACATTGATGGAGAACCCCAGCGAGTGCAGGAGTTCGGCCGTAGTCTGGAGGTGGGAGACGACTGCCTGGGACGAGCCCGCCTTCAGCAGCCAGTCGTCGAGGTAGGGGAAGACTGAAACCCCTGCCCGGCGCAGATGAGCTGCGACCACCGCCATCACTTTCGTGAACACCCGAGGGGCACTTGTAAGGCCAAAGGGGAGCACGGTGAACTGAAAATGCTCGTGGCCTACCGTGAACCGAAGGTAACGCCGGTGGGCCGGCAGGACGGGGATGTGGAAATACGCGTCCTGCAAGTCCAACGCTACCAACCAGTCTCCAGGGTCGAGGGCAGTCAAGACCTGAGCTAGGGTGAGCATCTTGAACTTCTCCTTCCGGAGGAAGCGATTGACGTTCCGGAGGTCCAAGATAGGACGCATGTCCTCCTTGTCCTTTTTGGGCACCAGAAAGTAGTGGGAGTAGCAACCACGCCCTACTTCTGGGGTCGGAACATGCTCGATGGCCCTCTTGGTCAAGAGGGCCGTGACTTCCTTCCGTAGAAGCACCAAGTGATCCCCTGACATGCGGTGGAATTGAGGTGGCATGGCTGGGGGTGGTCTCGAAGGGGAGGGAGTAGCCCCTTCGGACAATGTCCAAGACCCACCTGTCCGAGGTGATGGTGCGCCAGTGGGGAAGGTGATGGCGGACCCTGCTCCCTACTGGCGTGCTGTGCACCTGAAAGGAGGGACTAGGAGGGCTTGGAGGCCGCGGACGGGTTGGAGGTGGTGGCCTGACCCGCACGCTGGTTGCCCGATCCGCCACGGCGGAATCCACGTCCTCGGCCACGCGAAGACGCCTGCTGCGCGGGCCGGTGGCTGGGCTGCTGACGTGAAGGGGCGCCCCTACCGTGGCCACGATAGGGGCGAAAAGCAGAAGTCAGCGGAGGGCGTGTAGCAGAAAGGCCCAGGGACTTGGCAGTAGCCCGTGAGTCCTTAAAGCGCTCCAACGCATGATCTGCTTTGGACCCAAAAAGACCGACTCCATCAAAGGGCATGTCCATGAGAGTATTCTGGACATCCCCTGAAAACCAGTGGTTCTCAGCCAGGCGTGGCGTCTGAGCGCCACCGTCGTTGCAATAGACCTGCCCAGCGAGTCGGCGGTGTCAAGGCCACAACGAATGGTGTATTGTAGCCGCATCCCTTCCTTCCGCAATGGCGCGGGAAAGCAGTGTCTGGACCTCCTCAGGACACTGGGGCAAAACATCCGCCACCGAATCCCACAGGGAGTGGGTATATCGGCCCAAAAGACAAGCGGTGTTAACGGACCGCAAGCCAGCACTGGAGGAAGAAAACCCTTCTTCCCAAACTGATCCAGGCGTTTGGATTCCCTATCCGGAGGAGCGGTAGGGAAGGCGGTTTGGGAAGCGGAGGCTTGGACAACCAAGCTCTCAGGAGTGGGGTGGACAGAGAGAAACAGGGGGTCGCCCGGAGCTGGGCGATGGCGTCGTGACACGTTCCGATCCACAGGAGCCCCTGTGTTGGGCTTGGACCAGGCGCCCAAAAGAACGTCAGTGAGGGCGTCGTTAAACGGCAGCACAGTCTCCGCAGAGGAGGCTGCCGGCTGAAGCACCTCTGTAAAGATGTTAGGCTTGACCGTCAAAGTAGGAAGTTGGAGACGTAAGGCCCCAGCTGCCCTACGCAACACCGTACCAAAATTGGCTCCCTCCTCCGTAGCCACGGGAGGAGACAGCATGCCAGTGTCAGGGGAAGTATCCAGACCACTGGCCTCCCCTAGACTCTCTGTCCAGTCCTGATCATACTGACAGTGTCGTGTCAGAGGGTCATCAGACCCCTCCCAGTCCAACTGGTCCTCCTCTGGTTCAAAATAAGGAGGAGGAGGGACAGTTGGGACCCAGAGTCCCATCGGCGCCGGAGCCGGCGCCGAGCGACGCTCGGCCCGGATCCATGTCCGGAGCCGGAAGGAACAGGGGGACGACGCCGCCCGGAGCCCAGGGCGGCGCCGAGAACGGCACCGGAGACATCGGCGCCGGCGGAGGTGTCGTTAGGTCGACCGGCGTCGATGGGGGTTGTGGAGCCGGGATCGAGGCCGGAGCCGGGATCGAGGCTGGAGCCGTCGGCGACGCCGGGGCCGGAGCCGTCGGCGACGCCGGAGCAACCCCATCAGGGCCCGCGGGGCCCGAAGGCGCACCGGAGGGGCCTGAAGGCCCGAAGAGGCGGGCCATGGCCGACAGGAATTCCTGTACCTTGGCCGGATCCGCCCCCGAACCCGGGAAGGGCGGGTATGGCGGGGGCGACTCCACAGGCATGTCCGGGGCCGCGGGGACGGTGCCGGGAGGGGCCTCAGCCGAGTCGCGAGACCGGCGAGGCGAAGTCCTAGAGCGATGATGCTTTCTGGACTTTTTGTGCTTCGACTTACCGGACGAAGAAGACTTCGACGCCGATGACCGGTGTGGACTCCGCGATCGACCCCTGGACCTCTCACGCGACCGGGGCTCCGCGGAGCCGAATGCCGGGCCTCGAGGAGCTTTCGAGACCGCTCCTCGCAAAGCTTTCGGGTGGAGGGCCTGGCAGTCGGTACAAGACTCCGTGTCGTGGCCTCGGCCGAGGCAGAAGAGACACTCCCAATGCGGGTCGGTGACGGACATCATCCGCGCACAGGCGCCGCATCGCTTGAAGCCGGGCATCCCTACGACACCTTGAAAGATGGAAAAACAGTGAAAAAATCACCAAAAAGTATGGTCAAAAAATGACCAGGGCACTGCTCTTCCCGGATCTGCGCTTGCTGGCGCGGAAAAAGAAGAACTGACGTCAGCGCGCAGGGGCGGCGCCTAAGTACTGCCCGCGACGTCATCCCGGCGATCACGACGCCGACGACGGACGCGGAGCCGCACGACGCCGCCTACCGACGCGCAAGGGTACTGCTACGCAAAACTTTCCGGATCCAGCCTGACGCCTGGGGATATTCTAAGGTAAGGAATCTGTCACTAACGTGTCTCTTTCAGATAGGCCCTGCGCCCAACACTGTTGAGGCTGGCCAAGTCCCTCTGCGTACAGCCAGAGGTTTTGCACAGTGGAGGGATTGGCAGCAGGGCCTGTGCTTAGCACCAAAGAGGCCGTCCAACCCCCGCTTCAGCCGTGCTCAGCGGTGGGCTGGTCACAGGGCCTGGCCTCCTGCCAGGTTCCGCAGCCAAACCCCTGCTGAACATGGTCTTTGTCCGGCATAGCGGGTGTTGATCGCAGGTCCAGGTCTCCAGTCAGGCCCTGCGACCAACAACGCTGCGAAAGGCCAACTCCCCTCTGCACACGCACCAAGGCCGTTTGCAGCTTGGGACTGGCAGAAAGGCCTGACCAAAAGCCAAGCCTGTGCCCAACCCCATTACAGGGGAAAACAGCCTTTACAACGCAGTTGTTATCACGCAATACCTTTGCCATGCGCCCACTACCATGCATATGCCTTTACCACGCATGCCTTTACCAAACGTTTTTACCACGCATACCTTTACAACGAGAATGTAAGCATATTGCTGATAAATGAATACGATAGATAGATAGATACTGTGGTAAGGGTGTTTTTAGGTTTTATGTGTGGGTATGGGTATTGTGGTATTTTTAGGTTTGGGGTGGATAGGGCTATTGGGTAGTAAGGTTATTTTTAGGGTTTAGGGTGGGTAAGGGTATTTGGGTGGCAAGAGTGTGTTTAGTGTGGGTAAGGGTATTTGAGTTGCAAGGTTATTGTTAGGGCTTAGGGTGGGTGAGAGTTTTTGGGTGGCAAGGGTATTTTTAGGGTTTAGGGTGGGTGAGGGTATTTGGGTGCCAAGGGTATTTTTAGGGTTTAGGGAGGGTAAGGGTATTTGGGTGGCAAGGGCATTTTTAGGGTTGGTTAGGGTATTTGGGTGGTAAGGGTATATTTAGGGATTAGGGTGGGTGAGGGTATTTGGGTGGTAAGAGTATTTTTAGGGTGGGTAGGGGAATTGGGTGGTATGGGTATATTTAGGGTTTAGGGGTGGTTGAATATATATATATATATATATATATATATATATATATAGGTATGCATGGTAAAGGCATATACGTGGTAAAGGCATGTGTGTGGTAATGAACACGTGGTTAAGGCATGCATGGTTCCGTCATACATCCCATTACAGGCGGCCAATCCTCTGCTCCAAATGGCCTTCACCTGTGTGCAGTGGGGTGGTTGGCTGCAGGGCTTGGTCTCTGGCCAGGCCCTGCACCCACCCCCCTGCGGGTGCCAAACCCCAACAGTCATCCAACCAACAGTTTCTTCTCCTTTTGTTTAAAAAAACAAAAAAAACAGGTACTGTGGTACCCGCCACGCAAGCTTCTGCTCCATGGTACTGCAGTATCATGCAAGCTTCCTTATAGGAGCTCGCACTGTACCCAAAACCAATGGGGTGGAAGCTTGTACAGGGCCTCCCACAGGAGTACTGTGATCACTCACAAGAGGGCTGCACTGGGTCCTGCGGGAGTACCACGATACTTATGGCCCAATAGTTTTTTTTATTTTAACCTCTGTGGGTGATGGGCCACTCTGGATCCCTACCCACCCTATGTACCCTTTTTAAAATATATTTTTCAAGACACAGGGACCCAGCCCCTGGGTCCTGGAATGGCAACTAACATTTTCATTAGAGTTCCGGCCAACCAATCAGATCATTTTGTACCTCAGAACCGGCATAGGTACCACATCCCAAAATGGCTGAATGGAGGAAACTCCCTCTGTTAATTGGAAGGCCTTATTTTTTTAATTTTTGCTACTGCATGTCTCCTACGTGACCTACTGTCCATATAGGCCTAACTTTTAACCCCTTCATGCCCAACACTTTAAACACTAATTTCTCAAAAACGGCTGATTGGATATACACCAAATCACAAAAGCACGTTTTCTGAGTAAAGTTCTAACTTTTTGCAAAATTTGTCTTAATTCCATTCAGCAGTTTTTGTGCGTCAAAGAGCAAATTATCCTATGGGAATTAACAGGGATTTCCCTTTTTCTTGGACGTTGATTTACAGATCAGTGTGAAACTTGAAGAAGCCAGGTGTATGAACTTTTTTTATTTCCAAAAAACTACTTCCTATTTCTGTTTAAGAAAGCCACTGCACTCCGAGAGAGTTTTGTTATGCAAGAATGTAATCCTTTTGCAGCGGAGAAATACGCATCAACGCGTCCTGGCGTTTACATGCCTTTGTCACAACGTCGATCATTTGTTGCACGGTGCACTATTTACAAATAAACCGGTGCTGACAATACAATAAACATAGCGGAGAGACAAAAACCAGTAATGGCACTTTCAACGCCACTGTGGTGAGGCTTGTGCATTTAAATTCATGCAAAACGTGAAATAACTTAATGCATTGCGATAAACCAACACAAATCATGCAGTGAATTACAATGACATCTGGTTGAAATTCATAATATTTCATAAAGCCCCCAACAGCAATCAAGTACCTAGTGAATTCTTAACGATAGCGCTGCTCACTGGCACCACCGGCGCTTGGAAGCCCGTAGGTAGGTAGATATATATATATATATACACACACACACACACACACACACTCGATTTTAAAAGGAGGCCATCACTGATGGTTTGGCCTTCAGCCCCTAGGCTGGACTGGCTGTACCGGGCATTTTCACGGAAGGCAGGAAGGGTGGGGGCTGATTTTGTTACTGGGGGCTGGTTTTGTAGCAGTGCAGCAATTTTAAAAGCACAGCCTGCAGAGTTCCTTGTATGTTTAGCAGTTTTCAAGCAACAGTAAAAGTGTCAAGATCACTCTGGGGATTAATGTAACTGCTGGTGAGAGATCTTTTGTTTATTGGCAGTTTTGACTCATCTAAGGTAGCACAGAGGGTTAATATGCCTGCTGCAAAGAACGTGTACCACATAGAACAGTATTTTGTGTGCATAGCTCAGAGGGTTTCTGCTTTTGTCACAGATATCCTTTTGTTTCTGTGCAGTTCACAAGTTATAATCATAATCTACCACAGTTAGCTATGAACTGCCATCAAAGAGCTGCATGCAAACTGCATGGTACAGGTTAGAAAGTTATGTTTATTCCCAGTCTTTCATTACCCTAATGTAGCAAAAATGGTTTGTTTGGGTAGAAATAAATTCTTATTAGTAAAGCCAACCCTAATAACTGTATTACATTCTTCATACTGAGTTTTTGCTTTTCAAAACCAAGCACTCTTAAAAAATGTCTACCAGTATGGATGAAATGTGAATCCTACACCTTGTAATTCTCTTTGTAACATGTCCTATACATTGATTACACGTGTATGATTCATTGTCTCTGTATGTGTGTGTGATGTAAAGTGCTCCAACACCCTACACTGCTGTGAACGGCGCTACACACAAATAAAATACATGTGAAAGAGGAGCTATGGAAAGATGAGAGGCCCTGATGGAAAGTGATAGTGAGGAAATCATTGAAGAGTCCCAATAAAGATTGTTGAATCCTGGTGCACTGTAAGGTCATCATTTACTACACTTTAAAAGCTAATACAATTAAAAATATAATGAAAAATGTGGTGTAGAATGCACAATTTTTGCCATTCCCTCCCCCCCCCCCATATTTTCTTGAAGGTAGAACCCGCCCAAGCGCCCCTTGTAGTTGTCAGGCTCACTCCCAGTGCTTGTTCGCTATGCACCATACGGAGGCTGGTCTGATAAAATTTGCCAGGGCTGCTTTGGGTTCTCAGTCCGGTCCTGCTCAGCCCTGTGGTGGTGAAACCTCAGAAGGAGGAATGTCACGTATGCGAGGAAATAGAATATATTTTGGAACCCCCCTGTTCATGCTCAGACCAGTCACCACTGCAAATCCCCTTCTCCTTTATAGTCAGATATTTTTCCAAAATCCCCCATCTATTCCTGGCCCTTTTACACTGACTTCCGGGTCTTCCGACATATCAACTTGTTGAGAAACCTGCTTCCCAGGTAAGACAGGCCAGGGGCTGTTCTTTGGAACAAATGATGTACAGGCATACTTAAATGCTGCATGTTAGTTATGTCATGGGATGGGGTGGGGGGGGCTAACAAATGCATCGCTACAAGAAGAGTGGGAGCTGGACACAAATTGAACCCACATCACATATCCTGCCCCTGAAAAGGAGCGCTCCACAATCTAAGCAAGGCATGCCATCCTTTTTATGTAAACCAATATCTCGCCAGATGAAGGATGCTGAGCATGCTGGACCAGCAGCTGAAGCAGGACTCCCGTTGCAGTTAGTTTTCTAGCTCCTTAATCAGCAAGGCGTCTCGTTTTGATGTTGAAGGGTGTTTGCAAGACACTGTGTCCCTCTCGAGCTGCTGGAAATCTGATATTGCGAGTTACATTTTAGCTTTACTTGTGTAACACCTGTCCAGCAAGCGCAAATGCACTTCCTAACTTGTTCTTTTTCTATCCACGCGGACTATATTTGTTTTCTGTGCTTTCCCTGTGTTATACCCCAACCAGTTTTGTAGACGTTATGACATCCTTCTCAGCCTTGAAAGGGACGTAATCCTGCCCTTGATTCGACCGGTTCCAAAGCTGTGCAAGGCATGGATGGGTCGGGGGCAGTCTTTGAATACCTTGGGGCATCCACAAACGTGCACAGCATTGAGCTGAGACTCCCCACCACTCAACGCCTCTCGGAGTAGATTTATCCACAGGAAACTCTTTGTATGACTAAATCCTTTTACAAGTACAGAACAACTTCTGTGAATTCAAAAATGGTTTTCCATTCATGAAAAAGGTTAATGTCTTGTGTAACTCAAACTTACAAGAACATATAACTGTGCGAGTCGTGTCCTTCCTCTCTGGCCTAACACCACCACAAGGAGCATCAACCTCATGAAACAGGAAATCCCCTTGGTAAAGGAAAAGAAAAATGAGAAAAGGTCTCCTCCTATCCAGTGCCATTATGTGGAACGACGGCCACTTTATTTGAGAGAGGCCCCAGCACCACAGTCCGTCGGAAAAGAGGCAGAACCTGTCCTCTTGTCCCAATTTCTCACCTCACTCGCCCTCAATCCTCTGTCCCCTTTCCCCTCCTTCACTTTTATCTGTAGATTTTTATGCATCTTCTAACTGCACTCTTGTCTTGCTCCAGCACCTGCTGTAAATGCTTTGCAACACTTGAACCCCACAGATAACCGAAGGATAGACACTGTGCTATGTAGATCCATCTGCTGCCCTCTGGGGGAATCTCTAAAAAAACATAAGAAGGATAAAAGGGAAGTGACTGGCCCAGATTCTCAAATCAAACACGTGGTCAGAATAGCACTGCAGTTCAATTGCGCACACAATGCCCGGCTGGCACTTTACCCTCCAGACCTCTCTCGCCTGCCAGTGAATGTCAGCCCTGGACCAGTCAGGGCTTCGTCTTCGATAAGCACCAACCCAGATGCACCAATGCAGCGACAGTGCTGGCCGTGTTCTGCAAAGAACTGGCGGCTCAACAGTTTCAAGGGGTGCAGCCCCAAGATCACACATGTGGCAGCGGGACCAGCTGCAGTGTGGCGGCACAGCCCATGAAATGCGTCAGTCCTCTTGGATTTTCTGCAGATGGAGTAACAGCATCGACGTCTGCAATACGCCACGGTGTACTGGGGCAGCCGAATCCGTCTCCTGTGACGAGCCATTGATGGCGCAGCGCCACAAAGGGCCAGCCTGCTCTGAAGCATTCCCACTTTTTGCTGAAGGCCCAGCTTCGCTACATGGAGACAACACGATTTGCCTGGACACGTAAGTTGGTTAGATGACAGACAGTGTGCGCCACCAGGGCAATACCACCGCTACACGTCTCAGAAACAGTGAGAAAGCAACTGGTAATGCCGGCCAGAAGACCTCTCAGACATTATAACCACAGGCAAAGCTCACAGAAAGGAGCACCACCAACCAGCCACAGATGGATGAGACACAAGACCTACAGCACAGCGTCACAGGAAGCCTCGGCTCTGATGAGAACCGTGAAACAGAGACAGCGCTATGAACCCATACAAGCGCCACATTCTCTCAAATATGTAGAGAAGTCGAGGTTAGAACTCAGCTCTTGCAGCAGCACAACCCACCTCCAGATGCGAGACGGTAGGACAACACTTTGTAAGAATGGGCTAAAGAAGCCCGGTTCTCAGTGTTAAATGTGCAACTACAAGTTCCAGAATGCATCGTTCTGTTAGTTAGCTAAAAGCCAAGACTGGCTTAGAGGGGTCTTATTAACCGGAGCTGCAGCCAGATATAAGTAAAACGTATTTGCTTCCGTTCTCTTCGTGGGAAGAAGAGAGAACCGTGAGCGGTTCCTAAGAAAGCTGGAAAAATGAACCAGTATTTAGAACATCAGAAAATAACATAAGTATCTGGAAGCAGAGTTCTCAAGTTTCCAGATCCGGGCGTGAAAATCTCTTCCAGTCCAGGTTTTTCTTTGCATACTAGCACTTGTAGTAAGCATTCTGTAATATGATAAGGAGGACAATATGCCCCAGAAGGCAAAGCGAAAAACATGAACTGCATTTACTACTCGTGCACGAACGTGTAAAACTGGAGAGTTCTATGGAAGGCTGCAGCTGTAGGTAACAAGTAACAATTGTGCATTCATTTTATTTTTTGACAGAGAAAGTACCTCCAAACTGAATGCGTTATTTGCGGCATGCGTGTGAAAGAAGAAAAGGGGAAACGGTTAAGTGCGAAGAGGAAGTTAAAGTGTCATCGGGCTGTGCCCATAAGCGAGTAAAGAGATTACAAAATGCACAGATGTCAACCGGTCTCATGTCATGACTGACACCTGCATTCAGCCCTGGCTCTGTAGCCAGCAGCCCTTTGCCTTCTGGGATTTAGATGCCTATACTCACAATGTTAAAGGTGAAAGGTCAAGTCTCAGAATGCATTTATGCAGCGTAAAAAATGGCCGACTGAAGGTCACCATTACTTGGAGCAATTGTGTGTTTCACTAGGCAAATCTGCATTAGTAAACATTTTACTGTGAAAATGACAATACCTCAAATGCAATGAAATTCTCGATGATCAAGCCCCCTTCAATAGTTCATTTCTGAAAATGCCTTGAAGCAAAAGGATTAATGTTCCTATTTTATACATTCAAATATTTAGTCTAAGGTATACAACACAGTCAAATCGCAGAACTCGAGTTAGGGACAATAAGTTGACCTGCAAACTTTTCTTATAACATTTAACCGAAAACTGTTGGATCCCAAGAAAAGGTTGACTAGTGATCTGCAAAGTCTTAGCCAAAACCATACAGCTGACCTATTGTTTCTCACAGGAATGAAACTTTTGATAGAAATTGGAAATATGCTAGACTAATGACAGTATTTTACAGCATCTCGATCAACAATGTGTTATGGAGTGGGAAACTTTATCTGCCGAAGAGAATATTTTTATAGATAACAATACAACAATAACACAATGACCACTACAATCTGCAGTAGTGGAACAAACACCCGAACATACCCTCCGCTGAAAAGTGGTCAATCTATATCGAAAAGAGGTGCAGTACCAGACAACACTTCTGCTGCAAAAAGAGCACATATTGGAATTATCAGAAAACAATGCCCAACATAATAGTCTGGAGAACTCAAATTGATACAAGTCAAAACAGTCTAATAAAAAAATGTGTTCCATTTATTACGAGAAAACATAACAAATACAATTATCAAAAAGTACATGATCCGATGTATCAACATGCCAACATACATCATAAATCACCTAGCCAGTCTAGTAAATACAATATGTTGTGGAGTTAACATAGATATTAAGATGTCAGACAGTATGTGATACACAGATAAAATACAGTCCATGTCTTCACATAACCCGTCCGGTGAAACAGAACAGCCAGCACGTGTTTCGTCTAAACTAGACTTCCTCAGGCTTTGGGAATACCAGGTATGTTTCTAATAAAGAGACCAATGAAAAAATTAACCAGTTTCAATAAAAATAATATTTCTAATTATAGATGCCAGATCGTGACATCGGATCTTGTATTTTTTGATAATTGTATTAATGTTATGTTTCCTTGTAATAAATGGAACACTTTTTGTTAAACTGTTTGGACTTGTATCAATTTGAGTGTTCCGGACTACTATACAATACAACAATATAACAACTTTTTTCAACTTTGAATTATTAATGAATTAATCTTACCCTGTCCGATCCAATTTTTTGGCTTAGGGCAGCACCGCAAGCCTTCCTGCTGTGCTGCCCTACGTCAAAAGAAGAGGGTAGGAATTCGCTGTATCTATAAGATATGGCGCATTCCTGTCCTCTCTCCTTGCGCTGGCGCTCAAAGGGCTGCCTTGCACCAACCCAGGCACCCTTGCACCATGGTCCAAGGGTGTCTGCGTTGTAGGGATGATTGTTTTTGTGCAGAAAGGGACACTTTCCTGCACAAAAATCAATCAATAGAGGCGATTTCCTTTTTTATGTGTGCTGTTGAATGCAGCACACGTAGAAAGAGGAAAAATGAGGAGAAATAAGATTGTTTCTCCTCGTTGCGCCGCCCCTGAGGAGGCGTAGGTTTTTGACACATTGCCAGATTTGCAGCTTGTTGTAAATCTGGGAATGTGTCAAATGCCATGGGTGGTACGTGGGAACACCCACCGTAAAGCCCATGGCCCGCCTCCCCATCGTAGTGTGAGGCAGCGCAGCGACTTGCGTTGCATTGCCTCACTCCATATCTACAAGGCCATGAAAAGCCACGCAGGGTGGCTTTACGTGGCCTTGTAGATATGGCTAAGCCCTGTGTGCCACCGGAACGTCACAAAAAGCGATGCTCATGTGGAGCACAGGGCTTGTAAATGAGCCCTGATCAACGCCTTCTCACCTAGGGATAGTGTCTCCTTCAGCAGAGAAAATATCCACTCTGGAAGAGTTTTAAATATGTTTTAAAAAAACAAACCAATTTCACCCTGTTCATTTCCAAGGATCCTGGGCAGCATGGCCTCTACCTTCATCTGATGCCTTTCCGGACACTCAAACTGGGAGCTGCAATTGTTCCTCCACTGAGATCAAGATCCCAAGTTGCAGGAGAAGGTGGTAATAATCTCAACTTCAAGCTTGTTAGCTCTGATGGGTCCAGGGCAGCGGCGGCTCACCGAGGGAGTGCTGCGGGCGGTGGGCGGGGCGGGGGAGGGGCAGGGTGGGGGGTAGTGGAGTCCGACATACGACGGACAGGAGTAAGGTAAGTAATTAAATAAAACAATTTACCTTGCGCGCGCTGCATCACCAACTCGGCGATGCAGCGCGCACAAGGTAAATTGTTTTATTTATTTCATTACTTACCTTACTCCTGTCCGTCGTATGTTGGAATCCACTACCCCCCCACCCTGCCCCTCCCCCGCCCTGCCCCACTGCCCCGCAGCACTGCCTCGGGGAGCCGCCACTGGTCCAGGGTCAGCACCTCCAGCGACCTATGGCTTCGATAAACCTCTCCTTGAGTAGCTTTCACCACAGATTCTTCACGGTCTCTGCAACTCACGTCTTATTATCTGAAGGACAAGGCATAAACCTAACAGTCTTTTTAAACAAGAGGAACTAGGAGCTTTTTAAACAGGTCCTGCATACAGACTCCTAGGTAATATATGTGAAAAAAGGGGGTATGCAGTTCCTAGATGTGGGGAAGATTCAGGTCTTTCTAAAAGTGCCCTCACACACCCCGAAGGATGTCATGCTTCATCATTGGGCCTGCTCCTCGTCGGGCCGGCGCTGCAATGCCCGACGGGCACCTGCGAAGGGGCTCTTTTGCGGAGATCTTTTGTTGATGAGGCCGTATGGTGTGTGCGGGTGTGTGGGCTGGGTAGTGCGGTAAGTGTGTGGACGGATTAAAATAGGTCTAGGGCAACCCTTTCTGATACTTTTATTCCTAGGGGGCACTAGCCTAACTAAAAGAAAATAGCCCCGGCTGGATGCGATGATCCTACATGGCCTGTGTGGTGAATATGGTCAACATGTTTCAAGCCAGTAGTAGCCCCTAGCGGGTCTGGTGGCAATTCATCAGGACCGTGTTTTGGGAAATTTATTCTTTACTCTAGCACTACCGCAATGCTGGTTCAAGAATTTGCGTGATGTGATAGTAACCAGCCTTGCAGTTGAGAACCAGGTCCAATTTGGCCCAGTAATCTGAGACCTGAAAAAAAGTGGGGAGATAAAAACAAGAACAATAGTAGAACTAGATTAGGAGATTCTTTGACAACAATGTCATAATGGTAGAATTACACGATGAGTGCTTAGGGGTGTGTTTCGCCGAGGTGAGCAAGACAACTGGACACCTAGTTATCAGGGTGTCTATGATGCGCGAATACTCACATTCAAAAAGGGCCTATGTTGGTGACTATCAGTCCGTCATTAGGAATTTATTTGTATTTATTAAACCAGCGGGAGATCCCATGTGGTACGACCGTAAGGGTGCTGTGGACATCTGGTGTCGCCATAGTGAAGTGGTCCACTCTGATATTGGTGGACTTTCCCTTGCTTAAAACAAGCCCTTTCATAGTGGCATTGCGTTGCGATTGTGATCGAGATCATGCGGGAATCATACAGGAAAACGTCACAGACAAACATAAAGCATAAAAAGAAGGGTATTGAGCACCCGGAGTTAAAATGCCATCTGTGTGTGACCTAGTATAGGGCATCAGCCCTGTGCAATAGCCCGATCCCTAGGTTTTTCCTATACGGGTACACACAGAGTAGCCCAGCTATGGGCGTGGTGATTAATTCATTCATTATGGTGATCACAAAAGGTAGCCCAATGCGCGTGTTCACAACATGGTACAACGCGCAGTACAAACTTATAGACTCACCCCTAGAGAAGTGGGTCTGAGCTGACGGGGCGAATGACAGAGCACTTCGTTGCTCTGACCTGTAACAACATGGAATACGCCGAGCATATGATCAGTACTAGTTTCACAACGTATCTTTTACCGGCAAGGTTGATTGCGGTCAGGCAGCATGTTCAGGCAAGCAGGTATACTCACATAGGGAGGCGCGGCAACAAGCTGTGATCCTACCATGGCTCTGGTCCCCGCGAGGACTGCTTCCGGGGACGTGGTTTTTGTGGTATCGCTCGCTATGACGTTCGTGCGTGATGATGCCAGACCGTCAACTGCGTCGGCCATCTTGGTAATGAATATTATTGAGATTCTCAGTGTGGACAGAGCTCGTGTACGGCAGTGTTCGTACAGGTAGGGTTAAGTTATTGAGGATATGATGTTAAGGTGAGCCAACGCGTCTGTAGGTCTGCTCATGTGGGAAACAAAGTGAAGGGCTTACAACAAGAGCATAGTACTAGCTTGTGTGAGGTTCTAGAAATGGGACATGCAAGCTATGCAGCTGACCTCGGCCACAAGTATATGGTAAAAATACGTATTGGGGCCACTAATTCCACCCCTTACGTTTGGTTTGTTCATCTGCTCCGGAGTAGGAGGATGGTATGTGGGTGGGATAGGAGGCATGTCAGTAGGAGCGTGCACGTGGTGTGCGTGAGGTACAAAATGGGATAGTCATTAAGCTAAGGCATTGGTACTGCAGATATAGCTTATATCATAAGTGGACATCATAACGGGGACAGGACCCATCGATGGTATGTATGCAATAGTTATACTGGTTGGTTCAGTTCTGCCCATGATATATCATCGTTTAGACCCCTGGTGTGTGATTATTCACGCATCATAGACACCCTGATAACTAGGTGTCCAGTTGTCTTGCTCACCTCGGCGAAACACACCCCTAAGCACTCATTGTGTAATTCTACCATTATGACATTACTGTCAAAGAATCTTCTAATCTAGATCTACTATTGTTCTTGTTTTTATCTCCCCACTTTTTTCAGGTCTCAGATTACTGGGCCAAATTGGACCTGGTTCTCAACTGCAAGGCTGGTTACCATCACATCACGCGAATTCTTGAACCAGCATTGCGGTAGTGCTAGAGTATAAGAATACATTTCCCAAAACACGGTCCTGATGAATTGCCACCAGACCCGCTACTACTGGCATGAAACATGTCGACCATATGCACCACTCAGGCCCTGTAGGATCATCACATCCAGCCGGGGATATTTTCTTTTAGTTAGGCTAGTGCCCCCTAGGAATAAAAGTATCAGAAAGGGTTGCCCTAGACCTATTTTAATCCGTCCACACACTTGCGGCACTACCCAGCCCACACACCCGCACACACCATACGGCTTCATCAACAAAAGATCTCCGCAAAAGAGCCCATTCGCGGGTGCCCGTCGGGCATTGCAGCGCCGGCCCGACGAGGAGCAGGCCCAATGATGAAGCATGACATCCTTCGGGGTGTGTGAGGGCACTTTTTAGAAAGACCTGAATCTTCCCCCACATCTAGGAACTGCATACCCCCTTTTATTCACATTTTTTTTTCACATATAAACCTAACAGTGAAATGGAGATTGAGCACCCCAGTATCATTTCCCTCCATCACAGTGAAGCTTTCCCCATTAGCACAGTAATGTTTTAATCAATATACAAGTGGAGGTGCAAATTCCAGGCCCTCTGCCTGATGGCACTGGAGATCTGGCACTGGACCATTCCAAACCACCCTTGTGCAGCTATTTTATACCTGAAAGATGTCTGCGTAGCAGTTAAAAGCAGGAGGTGCCATTGCTTTTCTCAAGAGTTCAATTTCAGACCTCTTCAAGACCCCGTACACCTCTGGGGATCTACTCAAGTAGCCTTCTTTGTCCCCAGTCACAACATCACATACCTCTAATATGCCTCTTGGATGTGCAGCCTCTTGGGGGTGCGTATTGAAGTCTTTTCAGCTTTGATTACATTAATAAAACTCGAATATGCCAGCTCGTATAAAGGCACCCTTGCAGAAGGTGTAATGGGCTGAGCATGTCTTTAAAAGGTACACCAGTGACCATTAAATCTAACTTCCACAACAATATGCTAAAAGAATTGCTTTGACGTAAAAATCCCGATATGGAGAATTGCAAATGCCCAGCACCGGTGCTAGAATAGCACGCAAGGATATGACTAAACCCCTAAGAGAATTCATAAACCTGTCTGTAGAAACTTGAATTGTACCTGAAACATTTAAAATTCCTTCATGATGCCACATCGTTAGACTGTTATGTATTGGGAAGGTTCTTTCATTCTATGTGAAGACTCATCACTTTAAGGAACCAGGCTGTACATCACACTGTAAAAGACTTATTTACACTTCAGACCTGATTTAGGGTTTGGCGGACAGTACTGCGCCGCAAACATGATGGATATCCCATCCGCTTTATTACAAGTGAATGACATCCTAATGCACTTGTAATAAGAATATCCGTTTGTGGCGGAGTACCAGCCCTCAAAACACTAAGTCAGGCCCTTAGTTACATAAATGTAAATCTTGTCATCACACCCTTTCTTTCGAGTCTGGCCAAGTGCAGGACCCACAGCGTGACATCACTCATTCTGTGCGACATCACTCATTCTGTGTGACATCGCGCCTGAAGAAGCTTATGTTCCAAGACACAAAGACATTGAGGGAAGATAAGACATTACAGAATCAAGTCCTGGGCAACAGCGAGCCTGAAAAACATTGTAAATGATGGTGAGCCAACAATTCCAAAACCATGAGAAGAGTCCATGCCTTTATGTATATGCAGAATCCAGTTTCCATCTTAACGTATGGCAGCAGTGTCCAGCGTGGGTCCTGGAGCACTGAATCTGTGCCAGATTTTCAGCACAGATTTGTAAAGGCTCTCCATTTAGATTTTTGGATATAAATGCATCTTATGACAATCCCTTTAACTCAGGAATGGTGTAGGCTACCCTGCACCTGTGATGGGCACCACTAAGTACAGAGTGGCCTAAAAGAATATGCGGGGGTTCAGCCTCCATGTTGGTTCTTTTGCATATGCCGGCTCAGCTGCCATCAACACCATGGATCCTAACTCCTTATGTGATGGACTGGAGCAGGCAGGAGATGAACCCGCTCCTTTGAGATCCTCAAACATGCTGCCACTCGAATGACAGTGATTGGCATGTTATGCGCTTGCTGTAAGCCTTGGAAGCAGTTTTCCAAGGTAGCAAAGGTCCTGGGCGGAAAAGAGGTCACGGAATAGCCAAAGGCTCAAAGGAGGTAGAATGGAAATCATGTTCTCCATTCTGCCTCTTTATTACATCACCGGAGTTCATAGATGGGAAGATTCTCTGGCCATCAATGGAGATTAAACAAAAGATGAAAAAAATCTGGATTCTGATATGGCCATGAACTACCATTTTAATTCAATTTTAGGGGCTTCTTTCCTTCAGCAAAAGACGTTTTTAAAAACCCTCCTTTTCACAGATCAGGCGGGACATTCCAAACCATTCCTAGGTAGGCCGCACTATAAACCAGCAACGGAGAAGCATCTTACTCGATCACTCGGAAGCGCTTGGAGCTTCGTAAGGTGTTAGAAGCACTACACTATTACATTTTACAATGCATTATCACATCTTGAGGAGCTTGCACGACCTGGCAACAGAATATCCGGAACTGAATGAAGAGATATACTCCGAGGAGCCTGCTGAGGTGTCGTGAGGAAGGGTTTTTACCCGGGTGTACCGAAGGCGGGGACAGCTGACAGCAGGGGTTCAGCACCAGCCCCAGGCTGTGGAAGGACCTTCCCCGGTGTACTCCCGGGGAACACTTGCTGCTACATTTTGAAAGCGGTTGAAACCCTGGCGTTTTATTGTTTTTTTTTACATTTTTAAACGCTGTTGTTGGCTTTGTTTTTCTTTTGCGCAGTTATAACAGTTTTTTTGGTGCTATATCGGCGTTTTGCCGGTATTTCTTACGAATCAGTTCACAGGTGTATTTTGACCTGACTGTCCACTTATACTTGTAGTTATTATGTTATGGGCGGATGGTGTTTGATTTTCTGTGACTGGAAGACGAGAACTTATGTACGCTTAACAGGGAGAAAAACATGAAGCCACGCACCTCACCAACAGAGTCCTTCACATATGCCCGGTCTATAGAGCCCCTTAACTATCTGTTGTCTGGTCAAACCTTCACGGGGCCCTGTCTGGTGGGCCCCACTTGCCCTCAAGTGTCCCGGTTGGAGGGCCCCTCGCCTGCGCTGCTGTGGTGTGGCACGGGCACCACGGACCCTAATATAAATAAGCAAATCGCCCTCACCATCCTTTGGGCTTATGGTAAAAATAGCCACTGATTGCTGTGACTTGGGCTCTTCACACCCGTGGCCCCTGGGGCCACTGCACCTGCCGCACAATAGTGGTTACGCCCTGTCTGAGAACCCGTCACGTGCCTTGTCTGCTGAGCCCTTCGCAAGTGGTATGTCGAGAGAGCACCTCACCGGGGCCCGCTCCCAGGACCCTGGCTCGTGGCGAGGGCACGTGGCGCCGTGACAGCAGCGCCACTCCTCGGGTTTGTCTGAGGCGCTCCTCATCACTGCTGTGCCTAGAGCATCTCCAGTGTTTGCAGAGCCCATCCCCCCCGCCATGTCTGCAGAGGTCCTCTCTTGATCTGGTGGTCCCTGTCCACAAAATGCCTCGCATATGGCGGGTCACAATTGTCCCTTTACATCAGTACTTTAAATGGAACCCAGAAGTGCAGGTACTCACTATTTAAAGCATATGTTTGCTCCAGAGAAGTGCTGCTACTCTCCGAATAAATATACTGCTGCCGGGTGCCCTTCTCAAATGAAAGAAGTGCTGGTACTCAGTAACGGACAGTAACTGCCCATTTAAAGCACTGCTTTACATATGCACTCTGTAACATAACAGCGTATGTGCACAACTCCCTGCTCACTCCCTCTCACCTGTGCCATATTATAACACCCCCCCCCCTGTCTTCATTCACCCTGACCAAAATGGATTTGTTCCAGGACGTACCACATCTAATATTATTAGACAACTCTTCCATGTGATGGATCAAGCCTCGCTCGATACCCGCAGTCCGCTGTCTCATATTGGGACCTCGAGAAGGCCTTTGATTCTTTATCTTGGGAGTATCTCTTTGAGGTTTTATGGGCAGTAGGCCTAGGCCAGTGCCTGCTGACCTATACAAAGCTATTATACACAAACTCATCATCTAGGATGCGCATTGGTCGCCTGATTTCACCCCCCTTTCCAATGGGTCGAGGCACGCGTCAGGGCTGCCCTCTCTCCTCTATCCTATTCACAATTGCCATGGAACCATTGGCCCATCGTCTTCGCTTGGAAGGACAGCGATGGGGTATCCCTCTTGACGAAATCACACATTCTGTGTCACTCTATGCAGATGACTGTTATTATACATCCGGGATGCATCAGCAGACAGGTCCTCAATATCATCTACCTTCGGGACTTTGAGGAAGCAGCTGGCCTCCGAGTGAACTGGGGGAAATCTTGTGTCTTTCCATTTTGCAGCAATGCCCACCCACAGGTAATCCAAATGAGTGACACTCCACTAGCCTAGAGGACATCTGCGGTAAGTTATCTGGGGGTTCGTCTATACCATTCTCAAAAAGACCTACTTGAGGTCAACCTAAAACGTGCCTACATAACCCCTAAATCTCAAATCCGCTTCTGGCAAAGGCTACCTCTGGCACTCTTAGGCAGGATAGCACCATCTAAAATGATCGTCCTGCTCCGCCTCCTATATTATTTTGTAAATGTACCAGTGTTCCTCAACGTCGCTTTTTCCGGAATTTAGATCAATTGTTGGGGGACTTGCAATGGCACAATGGGAGGCGTCGAATGGCTCTTCAAAAACTTCCGCTGCCAGTGGGTCAAGGTGGGCTTGGGGCACCATGCTTTGAAACTTATTACCTCGCAGTACCACTCCAATGGATATCCAGATGGTTGGCATGAATAAACATCTACGAGACAAGCACAGGCGATGGTCCACTCCCCTCCTATATAATACGCCAGCTCTTACACCCCAATATCAAGATAAATCGCTCCTGGTCCCTACACGGATGGATCGCCTGAAAATGTATAACTAGAGTTCTCCAGCTTACGAGTAAAATCAGCCCATATTCCCCAAAATACCCCTCCCAGCGTCTACAGGGACCCTTAGGGCCACTAACAGATGAGCAGCTGTCAGAATGGCATGCACAATCCTTAGAAACGGTGGGAGATCTCTTCCAAGATGCCCAGATCCTCACAGTCGATGAAATCCATCAGGGTTATAATATTCCCCTGGGACAGTTAGCAACATATGAGCAATTAGTATTGGTACTCCAAACATTATGGGGAGCACTAAATGAAGAACCGCCTACCCATGCGGTGATACATACTCTATACCTCATGGAGGGTGGTCGACATCTCATCACATGGCTATACAAAGCCATTAGGGAACACGCAGACATTTCTCTGGTTCACCTCCGCCGCCTCTGGGAGGAGGACTTAACAAGACCTCTTCACGACACAGAGTGGTCTAGTGCCCAGGAGTCCCCTAAGACTGTTTTGAGGAATGTTGGTTTTAAAAAATATCCAATATATGATCCTTCACAGGCCTTATCTTACACCCTCTCGTCTAAATCATATGTTCCCAGGAGCCAATTTCACTTGTCCTAGATGTTTCACCAAAGTTGCTGACTTCCGGCACATGCTCTGGTCATGCCCTAGAATAGCATGTTTTTGGCATGTAATACATGCTTCATTGAGCGCTATCACAGAACTCACCACACTGAATTAATGGGAGGCTACTGCCGTAGGTATTTTACAAAGACAAAAAAAACACAGGGTTCCGGTGCAAATCGCCAATCTGGGCCTACTGTTGGCTAAGCGTCTACTAACTATGCACTGGAAGGACCAACACACGCCCACCCCCCTCGTACTATGGCGTAAGGCACTACTTAGATGGGGAAAAGCAAAAAGATCTACACTGCATTGAGAGGAGGCCAGTTGTATTCGCCGGCGCCCTATTGCTGCTGCCTGGGATACTATGCTTATACAGTATAAGGAACTGAGTGAAGAGAATCCCCCTCCCTCATAGTGTTAAATCTTTAGACATCGGGTCACCCTCAGTCTCCATAATAATACAGCCGAGTTCACTACCGCTCCACGAACCCCCAAATTCTGTTCCGCAGTACACTATTTACGCTAGTGTATCCCCAGTTCCTTTTTCCAAGTTTTGCAACCCAACCCTATTATTCATTGGGTCCCCTATCCTTCAGTGTGAGCCAGTGCAACTCACTCCTCTAACTTGTTAATGTCTCATCCCGCTACAAATGGTCTTGTCTAAAGTTGATAATTTATTAGTCTCATCCTGGTATTATTGCTATCATCTACCATTGATAATTTGTTAATGTCATATCCGGCAACAATTGCTATTGTCTACAGTTGATAAAAAAAAACAATAAAAATTGTTTAATCAGCACTAAAGAGGTGTCTCAGGGCAACCCTGCAGTCCACAAACACCTGTCTAGAGCACTGTGGTATCCACATATCATATTTATTATTTATTTATTTATTTATTTATTTATTTAGAGTGTTTCTGTGTTATTAGTAGTATGAGTAGTATTAATGTGCTTTATGTTAAAAAAGGAACATAACATATATTCACTTTACATTGTGCAAGGTACAAGCGTACATAGAACCTATGTAAAACAACAGGCAAAATTCCATGAAGGGTGAGGGAGAGGATGGTTCTTAAAAAGGTAAGGAGCTGTAATAAGTTGTCATTTAAGATGTCATCAGTGATGTCATCAATAATGCCATTCAACATGTCATGAATGATGTAATATGTGGGGTTGTAAGCAGTGAATGGCTGAGCCGCAAGTTATATTTAACTACGTAAATTATACTTGGCGAACTTCAGTTTTGTTTGTTTTTTAAACATTTGTTTTTATCTCAGTGCAACACCTAATTATAACGTCACCTTAACCTTTGATATTTTTCAGTGAATTTCTGGGGGGTTTTTAACGTAAACTAAGATCTTATTAGAATACCCAACAATATAGTCACTTTAACCTTTGTTTTTTTCAGTGAATTTCTGAATTTTTTTAACCATATTTTTTAAACTTAATCTTACACCCAATCCCATCTGGGAGCCTACAGCCAATGTCCCACTTGCGCACGGCCTTGGCCCCTGCGCAGTAGGGGGTAGGTTGGCTGTAGGGCCTGTCATCCAGCCTGACCCTGCACCCGATGCTGCCGGCTAACCCCCGCTGCACACAGCCTTTGGCTGGTGCAGCAGGCAATCGAATGGAAAGCAGGACTCCAGACAGGCCCTGCGCCCAACCCTGTTGAGGCTGGCCAAGCTCCCTCTGCGTACAGCCAGAGGTTTTGCACAGTGGAGGGATTGGCAGCAGGGCCTGTGCTTAGCACCAAAGAGGCCGTCCAACCCCCGCTTCAGCCCTGCTCAGCGGTGGGCTGGTCACAGGGCCTGGCCTCCTGCCAGGTTCCGCAGCCAAACCCCTGCTGAACATGGTCTTTGTCCGGCATAGCGGGTGTTGATCGCAGGTCCAGGTCTCCAGTCAGGCCCTGCGACCAACAACGCTGCGAAAGGCCAACTCCCCTCTGCACACGACCAAGGCCGTTTGCAGCTTGGGACTGGCAGAAAGGCCTGACCAAAAGCCAAGCCTGTGCCCAAACCTATTACAGGGGAAAACAGCCTTTACAACGCAGTTGTTATCACGCAATACCTTTGCCATGCGCCCACTACCATGCATATGCCTTTACCATGCATGCCTTTACCAAACGTTTTTACCACGCATACCTTTACAACGAGAATGTAAGCATATTGCTGATAAATGAATACGATAGATAGATAGATAGATAGATAGATAGATAGATAGATAGATAGATACATACTGTGGTAAGGGTGTTTTTAGGTTTTATGTGTGGGTATGGGTATTGTGGTATTTTTAGGGTTTAGGGGTGGATAGGGCTATTGGGTAGTAAGGTTATTTTTAGGGTTTAGGGTGGGTAAGGGTATTTGGGTGGCAAGAGTGTGTTTAGTGTGGGTAAGGGTATTTGAGTTGCAAGGTTATTGTTAGGGCTTAGGGTGGGTGAGAGTTTTTGGGTGGCAAGGGTATTTTTAGGGTTTAGGGAGGGTAAGGGTATTTGGGTGGCAAGGGCATTTTTAGGGTTGGTTAGGGTATTTGGGTGGTAAGGGTATATTTAGGGATTAGGGTGGGTGAGGGTATTTGGGTGGTAAGAGTATTTTTAGGGTGGGTGAGGGTATTGGGTGGTATGGGTATATTTAGGGTTTAGGGGTGGTTGAATATATATATATACATATATATATATATATATATATAATATATATATGCATGCATGGTAAAGGCATATACGTGGTAAAAGCATGTGTGTGGTAATGGACACGTGGTTAAGGCATGCATGGTTCCGTCATACATCCCATTACAGGCAGCCAATCCTCTGCTCCAAATGGCCTTCACCTGTGTGCAGTGGGGTGGTTGGCTGCAGGGCTTGGCCTCTGGCCAGGCCCTGTACCCACCCCCGTGCGGGTGCCAAACCCCAACAGTCATCCAACCAACAGTTTCTTCTCCTTTTGTTTAAAAAAACAAAAAAAACAGGTACTGTGGTACCCGCCACGCAAGCTTCTGCTCCATGGTACTGCAGTATCATGCAAGCTTCCTTATAGGAGCTCGCACTGTACCCAAAACCAATGGGGTGGAAGCTTGTACAGGGCCTCCCACAGGAGTACTGTGATCACTCACAAGAGGGCTGCACTGGGTCCTGCGGGAGTACCATGATACTTATGGCCCAATAGTTTTTTATTTTTAACCTCTGTGGGTGATGGGCCACTCTGGATCCCTACCCACCCTATGTACCCTTTTAAAATATATTTTTCAAGACACAGGGACCCAGCCCCTGGGTCCTGGAATGGCAACTAACATTTTCATTAGAGTTCCGGCCAACCAATCAGATCATTTTGTACCTCAGAACCGGCATAGGTACCACATCCCAAAATGGCTGAATGGAGGAAACTCCCTCTGTTAATTGGAAGGCCTTATTTTTTTAATTTTTGCTACTGCATGTCTCCTACGTGACCTACTGTCCATATAGGCCTAACTTTTAACCCCTTCATGCCCAACACTTTAAACACTAATTTCTCAAAAACGGCTGATTGGATATACACCAAATCACAAAAGCACGTTTTCTGAGTAAAGTTCTAACTTTTTGCAAAATTTGTCTTAATTCCATTCAGCAGTTTTTGTGCGTCAAAGAGCAAATTATCCTATGGGAATTAACAGGGGATTTCCCCTTTTTCTTGGACGTTGATTTACAGATCAGTGTGAAACTTGAAGAAGCCAGTTGTATGAACTTTTTTTTTTTTATTTCCAAGAAACTACTTCCTATTTCTGTTTAAGAAAGCCACTGCACTCCGAGAGAGTTTTGTTATGCAAGAATGTAATCCTTTTGCAGCGGAGAAATACGCATCAACGCGTCCTGGCGTTTACATGCCTTTGTCACAACGTCGATCATTTGTTGCACGGTGCACTATTTACAAATAAACCGGTGCTGACAATACAATAAACATAGCGGAGAGACAAAAACCAGTAATGGCACTTTCAACGCCACTGTGGTGAGGCTTGTGCATTTAAATTCATGCAAAACGTGAAATAACTTAATGCATTGCGATAAACCAACACAAATCATGCAGTGAATTACAATGACATCTGGTTGAAATTTGTAATATTTCATAAAGCCCCCAACAGCAATCAAGTACCTAGTGAATTCTTAACGATGGCGCTGCTCACTGGCACCACCGGCGCTTGGAAGCCCGTAGGTAGGTAGATATATATATATACACACACACACACACACACACACACACACACACACAATCGATTTTAAAAGGAGGCCATCACTGATGGTTTGGCCTTCAGCCCCTAGGCTGGACTGGCTGTACCGGGCATTTTCACGGAAGGCAGGAAGGGTGGGGGCTGATTTTGTTACTGGGGGCTGGTTTTATAGCAGTGCAGCAATTTTAAAAGCACAGCCTGCAGAGTTCCTTGTATGTTTAGCAGTTTTCAAGCAACAGTAAAAGTGTCAAGATCACTCTGGGGATTAATGTAACTGCTGGTGAGAGATCTTTTGTTTATTGGCAGTTTTGACTCATCTAAGGTAGCACAGATATGCCTGCTGCAAAGAACGTGTACCACATAGATCATAGAACAGTATTTTGTGTGCATAGCTCAGAGGGTTTCTGCTTTTGTCACAGATATCCTTTTGTTTCTGTGCAGTTCACAAGTTATAATCATAATCTACCACAGTTAGCTATGAACTGCCATCAAAGAGCTGCATGCAAACTGCATGGTACAGGTTAGAAAGTTATGTTTATTCCCAGTCTTTCATTACCCTAATGTAGCAAAAATGGTTTGTTTGGGTAGAAATAAATTCTTATTAGTAAAGCCAACCCTAATCACTGTATTACATTCTTCATACTGAGTTTTTGCTTTTCAAAACCAAGCACTCTTAAAAATGTCTACCAGTATGGATGAAATGTGAATCCTACACCTTGTAATTCTCTTTGTAACATGTCCTATACATTGATTACACGTGTATGATTCATTGTCTCTGTATGTGTGTGTGATGTAAAGTGCTCCAACACCCTACACTGCTGTGAACGGCGCTACACACAAATAAAATACATGTGAAAGAGGAGCTATGGAAAGATGAGAGGCCCTGATGGAAAGTGATAGTGAGGAAATCATTGAAGAGTCCCAATAAAGATTGTTGAATCCTGGTGCACTGTAAGGTCATCATTTACTACACTTTAAAAGCGAATACAATTAAAAATATAATGAAAAATGTGGTGTAGAATGCACAATTTTTGCCATTCCCCTCCCCCCCATATTTTCTTGAAGGTGGAACCCGCCCAAGCCCCCCTTGTAGTTGTCAGGCTCACTCCCAGTGCTTGTTCGCTATGCACCATACGGAGGCTGGTCTGACAAAATTTGCCAGGGCTGCTTTGGGTTCTCAGTCCGGTCCTGCTCAGCCCTGTGGTGGTGAAACCTCAGAAGGAAGAATGTCACGTATGCGAGGAAATAGAATATATTTTGGAACCTCCCTGTTCATGCTCAGACCAGTCACCACTGCAAATCCCCTTCTCCTTTATAGTCAGATATTTTTCCAAAATCCCCCATCTATTCCTGGCCCTTTTACACTGACTTCCGGGTCTTCCGACATATCAACTTGTTGAGAAACCTGCTTCCCAGGTAAGACAGGCCAGGGGCTGTTCTTTGGAACAAATGATGTACAGGCATACTTAAATGCTGCATGTTAGTTATGTCATGGGGTGGGGTGGGGGGGGGGGGCTAACAAATGCATCGCTACAAGAAGAGTGGGAGCTGGACACAAATTGAACCCACATCACATATCCTGCCCCTGAAAAGGAGCGCTCCACAATCTAAGCAAGGCATGCCTCCTTTTTATGTAAACCAACATCTCGCCAGATGAAGGATGCTGAGCATGCTGGACCAGCAGCTGAAGCAGGACTCCCGTTGCAGTTAGTTTTCTAGCTCCTTAATCAGCAAGGCGTCTCGTTTTGATGTTGAAGGGTGTTTGCAAGACACTGTGTCCCTCTCGAGCTGCTGGAAATCTGATATTGCGAGTTACATTTTAGCTTTACTTGTGTAACACCTGTCCAGCAAGCGCAAATGCACTTCCTAACTTGTTCTTTTTCTATCCACGCGGACTATATTTGTTTTCTGTGCTTCCCCTGTGTTATACCCCAACCAGTTTTGTAGACGTTATGACCTCCTTCTCAGCCTTGAAAGGGACGTAATCCTGCCCTTGATTCGAACGGTTCCAAAGCTGTACAAGGCATGGATGGGTCGGGGGCAGTCTTTGAATACCTTGGGGCATCCACAAACGTGCACAGCATTGAGCTGAGACTCCCCACCACTCAACGCCCCTCGGAGTAGATTTATCCACAGGAAACTCTTTGTATGACTAAATCCTTTTACAAGTACAGAACAACTTCTGTGAATTCAAAAATGGTTTTCCATTCATGAAAAAGGTTAATGCCTTGTGTAACTCAAACTTACAAGTACATATAACTGTGCGAGTCGTGTCCTTCCTCTCTGGACTAACACCACCACAAGGAGCATCAACCTCATGAAACAGGAAATCCCCTTGGTAAAGGAAAAGAAAAATGAGAAAAGGTCTCCTCCTATCCAGTGCCATTATGTGGAACGACGGCCACTTTATTTGAGAGAGGCCCCAGCACCACAGTCCGTCGGAAAAGAGGCAGAACCTGTCCTCTTGTCCCAATTTCTCACCTCACTCGCCCTCAATCCTCTGTCCCCTTTCCCTCCTTCACTTTTATCTGTAGATTTTTATGCATCTTCTAACTGCACTCTTGTCTTGCTCCAGCACCTGCTGTAAATGCTTTGCAACACTTGAACCCCACAGATAACCGAAGGATAGACACTGTGCTATGTAGATCCATCTGCTGCCCTCTGGGGGAATCTCTAAAAAAACATAAGAAGGATAAAAGGGAAGTGACTGGCCCAGATTCTCAAATCAAACACGTGGTCAGAATAGCACTACAGTTCAATGGCGCACACAATGCCCGGCTGGCACTTTACCCTCCAGACCGCTCTCGCCTGCCAGTGAATGTCAGCCCTGGACCAGTCAGCGCTTCGTCTTCGATAAGCACCAACCCAGATGCACCAATGCAGCGTCAGTGCTGGCCGTGTTCTGCAAAGAACTGGCGGCTCAACAGTTTCAAGGGGTGCAGCCCCAAGATCACACATGTGGCAGAGGGACCAGCTGCAGTGTGGCGGCACAGCCCATGAAATGCGTCAGTCCTCTTGGATTTTCTGCAGATGGAGTAACAGCATCGACGTCTGCAATACGCCACGGTGTACTGGGGCAGCCGAATCCGTCTCCTGTGACGAGCCATTGATGGCGCAGCGCCACAAAGGGCCAGCCTGCTCTGAAGCATTCCCACTTTTTGCTGAAGGCCCAGCTTCGCTACAGGAAAGGGGGGGCCGCTCGGCCCCCCCCCGCACGTATGGCGGGGCGCCGGCCCCCCTCCTCCCCCTGCACTCTCGGTGGTGGGCGTGCCCCTCCGCCGCGTCTTGATGACGCGGCGGGCGCGCCCACCGCCGATTGGTGCTGGCTCCTGCATTGACCCGGAAGCAATCGAATTGCTTCCGGGGCAAGGGAGGAGAGCCAGAGTGGGCGGACCAGTTGGAACTGGTCGGCCCCAGAGGGGTTAAAGGCCGGGGAGCGCGGGAGGCGCCCTCTTGTTCCCGCACTCCCCAGGCTTGCCCCGCGCTCGCAAAGGCACAGAATAATCTTTCTTTTTTTTTTAATTACAGGGATTAGGATCCCAGCGGTCCGGATCGGCTAATTGAGAGCTACTGGCCCGGGTTAGCGTGAATCGAGAGAGAAGACGTGGACCGTCTGCTAGATTGCCAGCCTCGAGGAGGAGAGCGAGCGGATCGTGCTCCCTGCTGTCCCGGCCAGCGCAGACTCTGTTTGACTCCAGCAGCACAGTTGGTAACTGAGGGCGAAGCAGGGTAGGCAGGGGCAGCACATGGATGGGAGACCACAGGGGCAGATAGGCATTTTTTAGAGGGGGAAGCAAATAATTGCAGGTGAGCAATATTTTGCTAAAGTACTTGGACTGAAAGGTTTTGACAAGGGTTCAAAGCCCATAACTTCCGTATTTAAAATTTTTAAAATTAATGGTGATAGATAGGAGATATGAGGTGGAGGTGGCACTGTTTTACTGAGGGGTGATCAACTAATAAGGCACAAGTCGGTACCCTAACTTACTTTTGGGCAAGGTATTTAACGTGGGGGTGTTGGGACCGGCTGCACACAAAAATAAGGGCCTTTTTGAGAAGATTTGGCAGTGCTATACCCTAACTTACTTTTCACCCTAGGATCTCGGTAACGCGACTGAGCCAAAGGAGAGGGGCACGGTGGATGACGCGATCCGGGGACACAGGCAGGCCTGCATTTCACTGCTTCTGTCGGGCCGCCGGGCTAGAGTGCGCTCGCCCAACACCCAGGTTAGCTGGTGTGTCGCGGTCACAGTTGCGTGGTGCTTACGGCCAGTCTGTGTACCTCCAACTCGGAGCAGGTAAACACCAGGCAGGCGCTAGTGGGCACTGAGACACCGCAGGGCTTTCAGTGGAGGGGGTAAGTGCAGGTGGTGTACTTGTTGCAGGGATGACTAGTGGTCGTGGCGCTAGGCGCTCCCGCATGGAGCATATGCTGGAGGGCATGATGCGCAAGATGACAGCTATGGACAGGAGATGGGGGAAGGTTGACCAGATAGGCAAGAGTGTGGCAGAGCTCAGGCAAAGGTTTGACGAAAAGGTTGGGCCATCTGGGAGACCCAAGCGAATAATTGTGCCCCCGCAGCTAAGGGGGGATTTGGATGCGTTGCCCAAGCGGGTCAGGGCCAAGAAGGGTAGCGGTCGGGTCCCCAAGCCACACGAAGAGGGGGGGCCTTCTGGGGGTGGTCCCTGAGGAAGGGCTTGGACCGCCGGTAGCTCCTATGCCCGCTCCCATTATCTCGACAAACCTACCGGTGACACCGGCTCCGGCCTCTCCGGCGCCAGTACCAAGCATAGTGCCTCCGGTGGTCCCAGCGGTAGTCCCGGTGGTACCCGCGCCGATTCCGGTACCCGGCTCGGGATCCCCCATGCCAGTTACAGCACCCCCAGTGGTTGGTCGGGTACCTCCTGAGCTGGCAGCGCAGATCGCGGCTGTACTGCCTTGGCTAGGGATAGGTGGGATGTTACCTTCTTCAGTGGGTGCCAGGGAGGTGGGAGAAGACCCCTCAGCGGAGGCTCAGGAAATGGTGGCAAAGATCATGATTGCACAGGGTGGCGGGGGGGGGGCCAAGCGCGCCCTTTACTCCACAAGCAACAGGTCCAGGCAGCGACTCTGGAAGGGACAAGATTGTTGAACCAACGCGACCCGCAGAAAGTGGTAAGGAGGTGGCATTACCAGTGCTGGGGGAAGGGACAATACCCTCCAGGAGGGAAAATCTGGCTCAACATGTGACACAAGAAGTGAAGGATTTGATCTGGGCGGGAAAATATGTCAATATGTTTTCCTTGCTAGTTGATAACAGAGAAATGGAGTATGCTAGGAAACAGAAAGACTGGATGTTGCCTAGCGAATAGCGGGGTGAAAT
Organism: Calotriton arnoldi; assembly: GCA_963921515.1. Lineage (NCBI taxonomy): Eukaryota > Metazoa > Chordata > Amphibia > Caudata > Salamandridae > Calotriton > Calotriton arnoldi. Next base: position 542,869 of record CAWUFW010007344.1, on the reverse strand, counting down.
GGCGAGATTCAGGGTGGAGGAGACATTGATCAACTGGATTAGAGCCTTTTCTGTGTTTATGGCAATCACAGCCGAGCGCTTCCCCAATTTGCAGGCCGAAATGGCTTGTTACCAGAGTAGGATCACAGCTTTCAGCGAGAAATATGGAGGGGATGGGTGGAAGGAGTACGACACTACTTTCAGGAAGGCTAAGGAGTTTGACCACGCATTAACATGGGATAGAGTGGATTCAATTTCATGGCATGGCCAGTTTACGGCAGGGAGTGCGGGGCCAAGCTGGAGCAAAATCTACCACTCCAATCACCAGCAGCCCTTTCGGTCACCTCAGGGGGGTGGCACAGCCACTAAGACGGGGAGCAGTGGGGGGCGAAAAGGGGTGTGCTGGGATTTTAACAAGCGTACATGCACCAGGACACAGGGCACTTGCAAGTTCAGGCACGCATGTTCCATTTGTAACCATCCTTCCCACCCAGAAACAGTCTGCCGCAATAAAGGTAATGCCTCGGGAAGCAGGGGAAGAAAGAAGCAGGATTAGGGGAGGAGGCCGTTTGGTAGCTCATTCACCCATCGACATTCTGGCTATGACTCCTTGGCTGAACAGGTACCCTGACCATGCCTCGGCGGCGATGTTACAGGAAGGATTTTGGCAGGGCTTTAGGATCCCAGCGGTGGGATATACCGGAACACCAGAATGTAGGAATCAACTTTCAGTTAAGCACAACCCAGATGTGGTGGCGGCAAAAATAGCTAAAGAGCTGCGCCTGGGTAGGATAGCGGGGCCGTTTAATGACATCCCTGTACCGAATTTTGTTTGCTCGCCCTCGGCGTGGTCCCCAAAAAGGAGGAGGGCGAGTACAGGCTCATTCATAACCTATCAGCACCCAGGGGCGCATCATTAAACGACGCCATAAATGAAGACATTTGTAGCGTTAAGTATGCGTCTTTTGACCAAGCAGTGGATATGTTGAGGGCTCTCGGACCGGGAGCCTTGATGGCCAAGTCGGACATAGAATCGGCTTTTCGGCTACTGCCAGTGCATCCCCTAGATCAGCATCTGCTGGGTTTCTCTTTTCAGAACAAATTCTATATGGATATGTGCATGCCCATGGGTTGTTCGGTTTCATGCGCCTACTTTGAGAAATTTAGTTCCTTTCTGGAATGGGCTTTTAGGCAAACGTCAGAGCACCTCCATGTCATGCATTACCTGGATGATTTTCTCCTTCTAGGGTCGGCGGGCTCACAGGAGTGTGGATGGGCATTGCAGGAATTTTGCGTGCTCATGCGGGCTTTTGGGGTCCCGCTGGCACCCAGAAAGACGGTGGGCCCTGCAACCACATTGGAATTCTTAGGCATAGAATTGGACTCAGTGGAGGGCTGTTTCAGGTTGCCAAAAGACAAAATCACGAAATTTAGAGCAGCTCTCCAGCAAGGTTTGGCCAAAGACAGAGTGACGCTCCAGCAGCTACAACAGATTGTAGGCCAGCTGAATTTCGCATTAAGAGTCATACCCATGGCACGCCCCTTCTCCCGCTCAATCTCGCAGGCCATGACGGGCCTGCAGAGAAACACCATCACACTAGATTGCTGGCTGAGGTCCGCCAGGACATGCGTATTTGGATCGCATTTCTGTAGGGCTTTAACGGCAGAGTGGTGTGGTGCGGTCCCCTACTACGTCTGCAGAGTTAGGTCTATGGACGGATGCTGCAGGCAGTGTGGGTTTTGGTGCCATACTGGGAAACAAGTGGGTGGCCCAACGGTGGCCGGTTTGGTGGGATGCGAGCGGCCTGACAGCTAATATCGGTTTCTTGGAGCTATTTCCAATATGGGTTGCATTAACAGTTTGGCCTGATCAGTTGTGTAATCGATCTGTAATCTTCTGGTCAGATAACATGACGGTAGTCGAATGTATCAACCAGCAGGCGGCACGATGTAAGTTTATACTCCGCCTACTTAAGGAGATTGTGTTGGTTTGCATGAAACTCAATGTACAGTTTAGGGCCAAACATGTCCCAGGGGTGTTGAATAACGCAGCCGATGCACTCTCTCGCTTTAAGATGCAGGTATTCAGGGAACACCTACCATCCGCAGAGGCGACGCCTGCACACTTCCCAGCAACACTCTGGCAAATTGGTGCCCCCAGCTACAGAACCTCGTGGCAGCTAGCCTAGCGCCCAGGACCAGGACAGCTTACGAAGGGGCGTTTTTGTCTTATTGCTCCTTTTGGGACGGGACTGGGCAGAGAAATGGGAGCATGAGGAGAATTTCGCTAAGTACCTAGATGCATTACATAAGGAGGGGCGCTCAGCAGCGACAGCTAGCAGACACAGGGCGGCCGTGTCTTTCATGGCACAACTCAGGGGGCCAGAGATCCCACGAATAGTTTCGTCGTGCGGAAGGCACTAAAGGGGTGGCGGCGCCTGCAAGCAACCACCGCAGATTCCAGGCAACCGATAGGTTTAGACCGGCTGGCATCATTATTGAATGCCTTGTCCGACACCTGCAGTTCATATGGGGAAGTACTCTTGTTCAGAGCCGCCTTTACTTTGGCCTTTTATGGGGCATTCCGGGTAGGGGAACTGGTGGCTAGCAGCAAGCAAGACATGCTGGGGGTCTTCGACTGGAACACACAAAAATATTAGGCGAGGTGCTGTTGATTACCATACGTAAATCAAAAACTGACCAGGAGGCCCGGGGGACGGGCTGGTACTCCATCGGGCACGGGCTAATCCTTGCTGCCCAGTGTTCCACGTAGAAGCCTTTATCAAACAGCGAGCGGGCGCGAAGGAGGGAGCATTGTTAATGCATGCAGACGGTACCCCACTGACCAGGTTCCAATTCCAAAGAGTACTGTCGATGACAATGGAAAGGGCTGGTTTCAATCCAAAGGATTTTGGGACGCATTCCTTCAGGATAGGTGCGGCCACCGAGGCGACTGCTAGAGGATTGCATGCGAGCAGCGTAAAAGGATTGGGAGATGGTCTTCCAACTGTTACAAACGTTATGTGCGGATGCACATGCTGTGAGGTGACAAGTAAGTTACGCTGACGCCTGTCTTGTTGTTTGCTTCTATTTCAGTTTCTCGAACCTGTCACGCAGGGCGGAAACTGTTGCCGGGTCACCAACAGCAAGTACCTTCAGCACGGCGGTCACAGGAACGGAGGAAGGAGACACAAGTGGTATGGGTGGTTGGTCACTCATTTGTAAAGCGCGTTAAATCTGTTTTCTTTTCAGGTAGCTATAGACAGAGGGCGGAACAAGGAGGTTTCGAAGTTTCCTTTCATGGTAGGGGGCCTATGCCTCAGTCAGTTTAGGGGTTCTTTACAGAGTTGCTCAATAGACACACCCCGCCGCCTGCAGTAGTTATCCTACACCTGGGGGGCAACGATCTGGTGAAATTGGGCAGGAGGGTCCTGATGGAGGAGATAATATCGGAAGTAAACTGGTTAGCTAAAACATGCCAAGGCTGCACCATAGTGTGGTCTCAGATGATTCCCAGGCTCAAATGGAGGGGGGACTCGGTCAGGGCGTTGAATCACTCGGTAAAGAGGATCAACAACAAGATAGAGAAATTATTTCGGTCACCTCAACTACAGAATATACCACATGGGTGTATCTGGGGGAACAGTTCTTCTTGCAAGACGGGGTCCATCTGACTGGGGCAGGTAACCAACTTTTTCTGGAGAACATTTTGGCAGGGCTGGGAGGTTCTAAGTAGACATGACCTTTCGGAAGAGGAGGATAGGGGGGGGCCAGATAGTCGGTCAACTATGCTGGCCTGTGGCGGTAAGGTCATGATCGGTGAGCAGTCAATTTAAGGTCCTTAGGGGCGCCACCATTCTTGAATGGGGTCGCCCAGGGGAGGGGCAAGTGGTCTCTCCCAGAACTCCAGGGGCGGTACATCCGCTTGGTTGGATGGGTGCGGGGAGGGGGAGTCACGCTTTCTCTGGGCTGGTTAGCCACCCCGCACGTGCACGATGACGTCATTAAACGGCGCAGAGTGCAAGGGCCCCCCCTTTTGGGTAATGGAGTTCATGGAGCGTACGGGGGAGGGGGGGGGGGGAAGTACCCTCTCGGTAAACAGGCCCTCTGCGCATGCGCACTCATACGTGAGGGCGCAGCTGGTTAATAAGGATTTGACACCGGTTAGCGACCTTGCCGTAGGCCCAAAATAGGATATGCAGAAAAGTAATAATTATGATGTTAGATTCGGTTAGGAAACACGCTGTATTAGACATTTGTTAAGGTTAGCCATTGATACCTGTCTACATTGATTGTACCTAATGTCTAGTTTTCTGCATAAAATTGCTTGTGTAAATATTGTTTATTTCAAATTTTAATTTGTTTTCATGTTTTAATAAATACGGCCGGGGGGTCGCGAGACCCCCCGCCTTCCAAAGAAAACTTCTCTCATGTCCAATTGCTTTAATTGTTTAACTGTGGTAATGCGCAGGACAGGGAGGGGGATTGGCGGTAGTCCCTGACCATAATGGAGACAACACGATTTGCCTGGACACGTAAGTTGGTTAGATGACAGACAGTGTGCGCCACCAGGACAATACCACAGCTACACGTCTCAGAAACAGTGAGAAAGCAACTGGTAATGCCGGCCAGAAGACCTCTCAGACATTATAACCACAGGCAAAGCTCACAGAAAGGAGCACCACCAACCAGCCACAGATAGATGAGACACAAGACCTACAGCACAGCGTCACAGGAAGCCTCGGCTCTGATGAGAACCGTGAAACAGAGACAGCGCTATGAACCCATACAAGCGCCACATTCTCTCAAATATGTAGAGAAGTCGAGGTTAGAACTCAGCTCTTGCAGCAGCACAACCCACCTCCAGATGTGAGACGGTGGACAGCACTTTGTAAGAATGGGCTAAAGAAGCCCGGTTCTTAGTGTTAAATGTGCAACTACAAGTTCCAGAATGCATCGTTCTGTTAGTTAGCTAAAAGCCAAGACTGGCTTAGAGGGGTCTTATTAACCGGAGCTGCAGCCAGATATAAGTAAAACGTATTTGCTTCCGTTCTCTTCGTGGGAAGAAGAGAGAACCGTGAGCGGTTCCTAAGAAAGCTGGAAAAATGAACCAGTATTTAGAACATCAGAAAATAACATAAGTATCTGGAAGCAGAGTTCTCAAGTTTCCAGATCCGGGCGTGAAAATCTCTTCCAGTCCAGGTTTTTCTTTGCATACTAGCACTTGTAGTAAGCATTCTGTAATATGATAAGGAGGACAATATGCCCCAGAAGGCAAAGCGAAAAACATGAACTGCATTTACTACTCGTGCACGAACGTGTAAAACTGGAGAGTTCTATGGAAGGCTGCAGCTAACAAGTAACAATTGTGCATTCATTTTATTTTTTGACAGAGAAAGTACCTCCAAACTGAATGCGTTATTTGCGGCATGCGTGTGAAAGAAGAAAAGGGGAAACGGTTAAGTGCGAAGAGGAAGTTAAAGTGTAATCGGGCTGTGCCCATAAGCGAGTAAAGAGATTACAAAATGCACAGATGTCAACCGGTCTCATGTCATGACTGACACCTGCATTCAGCCCTCGCTCTGTAGCCAGCAGCCCTTTGCCTTCTGGGATTTAGATGCCTATACTCACAATGTTAAAGGTGAAAGGTCAAGTCTCAGAATGCATTTATGCAGCGTAAAAAATGGCCGACTGAAGGTCACCATTACTTGGAGCAATTGTGTGTTTCCACTAGGCAAATCTGCATTAGTAAACATTTTACTGTGAAAATGACAATACCTCAAATGCAATGAAATTCTCGATGATCAAGCCCCCTTCAATAGTTCATTTCTGAAAATGCCTTGAAGCAAAAGGATTAATGTTCCTATTTTATACATTCAAATATTTAGTCTAAGGTATACAACACAGTCAAATCGCAGAACTCGAGTTAGGGACAATAAGTTGACCTGCAAACTTTTCTTATAACATTTAACCGAAAACTGTTGGATCCCAAGAAAAGGTTGACTAGTGATCTGCAAAGTCTTAGCCAAAACCATACAGCTGACCTATTGTTTCTCACAGGAATGAAACTTTTGATAGAAATTGGAAATATGCTAGACTAATGACAGTATTTTACAGCATCTCGATCAACAATGTGTTATGGAGTGGGAAACTTTATCTGCCGAAGAGAATATTTTTTATAGATAACAATACAACAATAACACAATGACCACTACAATCTGCAGTAGTGGAACAAACACCCGAACATACCCTCCGCTGAAAAGTGGTCAATCTATATCGAAAAGAGGTGCAGTACCAGACAACACTTCTGCTGCAAAAAAAGAGCACATATTGGAATTATCAGAAAACAATGCCCAACATAATAGTCTGGAGAACTCAAATTGATACAAGTCAAAACAGTCTAATAAAAATGTGTTCCATTTATTACGAGAAAACATAACAAATACAATTATCAAAAAGTACATGATCCGATGTATCAACATGCCAACATACATCATAAATCACCTAGCCAGTCTAGTAAATACAATATGTTGTGGAGTTAACATAGATATTAAGATGTCAGACAGTATGTGATACACAGATAAAATACAGTCCATGTCTTCACATAACCCGTCCGGTGAAACAGAACAGCCAGCACGTGTTTCGTCTAAACTAGACTTCCTCAGGCCTTGGGAATACCAGGTATGTTTCTAATAAAGAGACCAATGAAAAAATTAACCAGTTTCAATAAATATAATATTTCTAATTATAGATGCCAGATCGTGACATCGGATCTTGTATTTTTTGATAATTGTATTAATGTTATGTTTCCTTGTAATAAATAGAACACTTTTTGTTAAACTGTTTGGACTTGTATCAATTTGAGTGTTCCGGACTACTATACAATACAACAATATAACAACTTTTTTCAACTTTGAATTATTAATGAATTAATCTTACCCTGTCCGATCCAATTTTTTGGCTTAGGGCAGCACCGCAAGCCTTCCTGCTGTGCTGCCCTACATCAAAAGAAGAGGGTAGGAATTCGCTGTATCTATAAGATATGGCGCATTCCTATCCTCTCTCCTTGCGCTGGCGCTCAAAGGGCTGCCTTGCACCAACCCAGGCACCCTTGCACCATGGTCCAAGGGTGTCTGCGTTGTAGGGATGATTGTTTTTGTGCAGAAAGGGACACTTTCCTGCACAAAAATCAATCAATAGAGGCGATTTCCTCTTTTTATGTGTGCTGTTGAATGCAGCACACGTAGAAAGAGGAAAAATGAGGAGAAATAAGATTGTTTCTCCTCGTTGCGCCGCCCCTGAGGAGGCGTAGGTTTTTGACACATTGCCAGATTTGCAGCTTGTTGTAAATCTGGGAATGTGTCAAATGCCATGGGTGGTACGTGGGAACACCCACTGTAAAGCCCATGGCCCGCCTCCCCATCGTAGTGTGAGGCAGCGCAGCGACTTGCGTTGCATTGCCTCACTCCATATCTACAAGGCCATGAAAAGCCACGCAGGGTGGCTTTACGTGGCCTTGTAGATATGGCTAAGCCCTGTGTGCCACCGGAACGTCACAAAAAGCGATGCTCATGTGGAGCACAGGGCTTGTAAATGAGCCCTGATCAAAGCCTTCTCACCTAGGGATAGTGTCTCCTTCAGCAGAGAAAATATCCACTCTGGAAGAGTTTTAAATATGTTTTAAAAAAACAAACCAATTTCACCCTGTTCATTTCCAAGGATCCTGGGCAGCATGGCCTCTACCTTCATCTGATGCCTTTCCTGACACTCAAACTGGGAGCTGCAATTGTTCCTCCACTGAGATCAAGATCCCAAGTTGCAGGAGAAGGTGGTAATAATCTCAACTTCAAGCTTGTTAGCTCTGATGGGTCCAGGGCAGCGGCGGCTCACCGAGGGAGTGCTGCGGGCGGTGGGGGGGGAGGGGCAGGGTGGGGGGTAGTGGAGTCCGACATACGATGGACAGGAGTAAGGTAAGTAATGAAATAAATAAAACAATTTACCTTGCGCGCGCTGCATCACCAACTCGGCGATGCAGCGCGCGCAAGGTAAATTGTTTTATTTATTTCATTACTTACCTTACTCCTGTCCGTCGTATGTTGGAATCCACTACCCCCCCACCCTGCCCCTCCCCCGCCCTGCCCCACTGCCCCGCAGCACTGCCTCGGGGAGCAGCCACTGGTCCAGGGTCAGCACCTCCAGCGACCTATGGCTTCGATAAACCTCTCCTTGAGTAGCTTTCACCACAGATTCTTCACGGTCTCTGCAACTCACGTCTTATTATCTGAAGGACAAGGCATAAACCTAACAGTCTTTTTAAACAAGAGGAACCAGGAGCTTTTTAAACAGGTCCTGCATACAGACTCCTAGGTAATATATGTGAAAAAAGGGGGTATGCAGTTCCTAGATGTGGGGGAAGATTCAGGTCTTTCTAAAAAGTGCCCTCACACACCCCGAAGGATGTCATGCTTCATCATTGGGCCTGCTCCTCGTCGGGCCGGCGCTGCAATGCCCGACGGGCACCTGCGAAGGGGCTCTTTTGCGGAGATCTTTTGTTGATGAGGCCGTATGGTGTGTGGGCTGGGTAGTGCGGTGAGTGTGTGGACGGATTAAAATAGGTCTAGGGCAACGCTTTCTGATACTTTTATTCCTAGGGGACACTAGCCTAACTAAAAGAAAATATCCCCGGCTGGATGCGATGATCCTACATGGCCTGTGTGGTGAATATGGTCAACATGTTTCAAGCCAGTAGTAGCCCCTAGCGGGTCTGGTGGCAATTCATCAGGACCGTGTTTTGGGAAATGTATTCTTATACTCTAGCACTACCGCAATGCTGGTTCAAGAATTTGCGTGATGTGATAGTAACCAGCCTTGCAGTTGAGAACCAGGTCCAATTTGGCCCAGTAATCTGAGACCTGAAAAAAAGTGGGGAGATAAAAACAGGAACAATAGTAGACCTAGATTAGGAGATTCTTTGACAACAATGTCATAATGGTAGAATTACACGATGAGTGCTTAGGGGTGTGTTTCGCCGAGGTGAGCAAGACAACTGGACACCTAGTTATCAGGGTGTCTATGATGCGTGAATACTCACATTCAAAAAGTGCCTATGTTGGTGAGTATCAGTCCGTCATTAGGAATTTATTTGTATTTATTAAACCAGCGGGAGATCCCATGTGGTACGACCGTAAGGGTGCTGTGGACATCTGGTGTCGCCATAGTGAAGTGGTCCACTCTGATATTGGTGGACTTTCCCTTGCTTAAAACAAGCCCTTTCATAGTGGCATCGCGTTGCGATTGTGATCGAGATCATGCGGGAATCATACAGGAAAACGTCACAGACAAACAAAGCATAAAAAGAAGGGTATTGAGCACCCGGAGTTAAAATGCCATCTGTGTGTGACCTAGTATAGGGCATCAGCCCTGTGCAATAGCCCGATCCCTAGGTTTTTCCTATACGGGTACACACAGAGTAGCCCAGCTATGGGCGTGGTGATTAATTCATTCATTTATTATCGTGATCACAAAAGGTAGCCCAATGCGCGTGTTCACAACATGGTACAACGCGCAGTACAAACTTATAGACTCACCCCTAGAGAAGTGGGTCTGAGCTGACGGGGCGAATGACAGAGCATTTCGTTGCTCTGACCTGTAACAACATGGAATACGCCGAGCATATGATCAGTACTAGTTTCACAACGTATCTTTTACCGGCAAGGTTGATTGCGGTCAGGCAGCATGTTCAGGCAAGCAGGTATACTCACATAGGGAGGCGCGGCAACAAGCTGTGATCCTACCATGGCTCTGGTCCCCGCGAGGACTGCTTCCGGGGACGTGGTTTTTGTGGTATCGCTCGCTATGACGTTCGTGCGTGATGATGCTAGACCGTCAACTGCGTCGGCCATCTTGGTAATGAATATTATTGAGATTCTCAGTGTGGACAGAGCTCGTGTACGGCAGTGTTCGTACAGGTAGGGTTAAGTTATTGAGGATATGATGTTAAGGTGAGCTAACGCGTCTGTAGGTCTGCTCATGTGGGAAACAAAGTGAAGGGCTTACAACAAGAGCATAGTACTAGCTTGTGTGAGGTTCTAGAAATGGGACATGCAAGCTATGCAGCTGACCTCGGCCACAAGTATATGGTAAAAATACGTATTGTGGCCACTAATTCCGCCCCTTACGTTTGGTTTGTTCATCTGCTCCGGAGTAGGAGGATGGTATGTGGGTGGGATAGGAGGCATGTCAGTAGGAGCGTGCACGTGGTGTGCGTGAGGTACAAAATGGGATAGTCATTAAGCTAAGGCATTGGTACTGCAGATATAGCTTATATCATAAGTGGACATCATAACGGGGACAGGACCCATCGATGGTATGTATGCAATAGTTATACTGGTTGGTTCAGTTCTGCCCATGATATATCATCGTTTAGACCCCTGGTGTGTGATTATTCACGCATCATAGACACCCTGATAACTAGGTGTCCAGTTGTCTTGCTCACCTCGGCGAAACACACCCCTAAGCACTCATTGTGTAATTCTACCATTATGACATTACTGTCAAAGAATCTTCTAATCTAGATCTACTATTGTTCTTGTTTTTATCTCCCCACTTTTTTCAGGTCTCAGATTACTGGGCCAAATTGGACCTGGTTCTCAACTGCAAGGCTGGTTACCATCACATCACGCGAATTCTTGAACCAGCATTGCGGTAGTGCTAGAGTATAAGAATACATTTCCCAAAACACGGTCCTGATGAATTGCCACCAGACCCGCTACTACTGGCATGAAACATGTCGACCATATGCACCACTCAGGCCCTGTATGATCATCACATCCAGCCGGGGATATTTTCTTTTAGTTAGGCTAGTGCCCCCTAGGAATAAAAGTATCAGAAAGGGTTGCCCTAGACCTATTTTAATCCGTCCACACACTTGCGGCACTACCCAGCCCACACACCAGCACACACCATACGGCTTCATCAACAAAAGATCTCCGCAAAAGAGCCCATTCGCGGGTGCCCGTCGGGCATTGCAGCGCCGGCCCGACGAGGAGCAGGCCCAATGATGAAGCATGACATCCTTCGGGGTGTGTGAGGGCACTTTTTAGAAAGACCTGAATCTTCCCCCACATCTAGGAACTGCATACCCCCTTTTATTCACATTTTTTTTTCACATATAAACCTAACAGTGAAATGGAGATTGAGCACCCCAGTATCATTTCCCTCCATCACAGTGAAGCTTTCCCATTAGCACAGTAATGTTTTAATCAATATACAAGTGGAGGTGCAAATTCCAGGCCCTCTGCCTGATGGCACTGGAGATCTGGCACTGGACCATTCCAAACCACCCTTGTGCAGCTATTTTATACCTGAAAGATGTCTGCGTAGCAGTTAAAAGCAGGAGGTGCCATTGCTTTTCTCAAGAGTTCAATTTCAGACCTCTTCAAGACCCCGTACACCTCTGGGGATCTACTCAAGTAGCCTTCTTTGTCCCCAGTCACAACATCACATACCTCTAATATGCCTCTTGGATGTGCAGCCTCTTGGGGGTGCGTATTGAAGTCTTTTCAGCTTTGATTACATTAATAAAACTCGAATATGCCAGCTCGTATAAAGGCACCCTTGCAGAAGGTGTAATGGGCTGAGCATGTCTTTAAAAGGTACACCAGTGACCATTAAATCTAACTTCCACAACAATATGCTAAAAGAATTGCTTTGACGTAAAAAGCCCGATATGGAGAATTGCAAATGCCCAGCACCGGTGCTAGAATAGCACGCAAGGATATGACTAAACCCCTAAGAGAATTCATAAACCTGTCTGTAGAAACTTGAATTGTACCTGAATCATTTAAAATTCCTTCATGATGCCCCATCGTTGGACTGTTATGTATTGGGAAGGTTCTTTCATTCTATGTGAAGACTCATCACTTTAAGGAACCAGGCTGTACATCACACTGTAAAAGACTTATTTACACTTCAGACCTGATTTAGGGTTTGGCGGACAGTACTGCGCCGCAAACATGATGGATATCCCATCCGCTTTATTACAAGTGAATGACATCCTAATGCACTTGTAATAAGAATATCCGTTTGTGGCGGAGTACCAGCCCTCAAAACACTAAGTCAGGCCCTTAGTTACATAAATGTAAATCTTGTCATCACACCCTTTCTTTCGAGTCTGGCCAAGTGCAGGACCCACAGCGTGACATCACTCATTCTGTGTGACATCGCGCCTGAAGAAGCTTATGTTCCAAGACACAAAGACATTGAGGGAAGATAAGACATTACAGAATCAAGTCCTGGGCAACACCGAGCCTGAAAAACATTGTAAATGATGGTGAGCCAACAATTCCAAAACCATGAGAAGAGTCCATGCCTTTATGTATATGCAGAATCCGGTTTCCATCTTAACGTATGGCAGCAGTGTCCAGCGTGGGTCCTGGAGCACTGAATCTGTGCCAGATTTTCAGCACAGATTTGTAAAGGCTCTCCATTTAGATTTTTGGATATAAATGCATCTTATGACAATCCCTTTAACTCAGGAATGGTGTAGGCTACCCTGCACCTGTGATGGGCACCACTAAGTACAGAGTAGCCTAAAAGGATATGTGGGGGTTCAGCCTCCATGTTGGTTCTTTTGCATATGCCGGCTCAGCTGCCATCAACACCATGGATCCTAACTCCTTATGTGATGGACTGGAGCAGGCAGGAGATGAACCCGCTCCTTTGAGATCCTCAAACATGCTGCCACTCGAATGACAGTGATTGGCATGTTATGGGCTTGCTGTAAGCCTTGGAAGCAGTTTTCCAAGGTAGCAAAGGTCCTGGGCGGAAAAGAGGTCACGGAATAGCTAAAGGCTCAAAGGAGGTAGAATGGAAATCATGTTCTCCATTCTGCCTCTTTATTACATCACCGGAGTTCATAGATGGGAAGATTCTCTGGCCATCAATGGAGATTAAACAAAAGATGAAAAAAATCTGGATTCTGATATGGCCATGAACTACCATTTTAATTCAATTTTAGGGGCTTCTTTCCTTCAGCAAAAGACGTTTTTAAAAACCCTCCTTTTCACAGATCAGGCGGGACATTCCAAACCATTCCTAGGTAGGCCGCACTATAAACCAGCAACGGAGAAGCATCTTACTCGATCGCGCTTGGAGCTTCGTAAGGTGTTAGAAGCACTACACTATTACATTTTACAATGCATTATCACATCTTGAGGAGTTTGCACGACCTGGCAACAGAATATCCGGAACTGAAAGAAGAGATATACTCCGAGGAGCCTGCTGAGGTGTCGTGAGGAAGGGTTTTTACCCGGGTGTACCGAAGGCGGGTTCAGCTGACAGCAGGGGTTCAGCCCCAGGCTGTGGAAGGACCTTCCCCGGTGTACTCCCGGGGAACACTTGCTGCTACATTTTGAAAGCTGTTGAAACCCTGGCGTTTTTGTTTTTTTAACATTTTAAACGCTGTTGTTGGCTTTGTTTTTCTTTTGCGCAGTTATAACAGTTTTTTTGGTGCTATATCGGCGTTTTGCCGGTATTTCTTACGAATCAGTTCACAGGTGTATTTTGACCTGACTGTCCACTTATACTTGTAGTTATTATGTTATGGGCGGATGGTGTTTGATTTTCTGTGACTGGAAGACGAGAACTTATGTACGCTTAACAGGGAGAAAAAACATGAAGCCACGCACCTCACCAACAGAGTCCTTCACATATGCCCGGTCTATAGAGCCCCTTAACTATCTGTTGTCTGGTCAAACCTTCACGGGGCCCTGTCTGGTGGGCCCCACTTGCCCTCAAGTGTCCCGGTTGGAGGGCCCCTCGCCTGCGCTGCTGTGGTGTGGCACGGGCACCATGGACCCTAATATAAATAAGCAAATCGCCCTCACCATCCTTTGGGCTTATGGTAAAAATAGCCACTGATTGCTGTGACTTGGGCTCTTCACACCCGTGGCCCCTGGGGCCACTGCACCTGCCGCACAATAGTGGTTACGCCCTGTCTGAGAACCCGTCACGTGCCTTGTCTGCTGAGCCCTTCGCAAGTGGTATGTCGAGAGAGCACCTCACCGGGGCCCGCTCCCAGGACCCTGGCTCGTGGCGAGGGCACGTGGCGCCGTGACAGCAGCGCCACTCCTCGGGTTTGTCTGAGGCGCTCCTCATCACTGCTGTGCCTAGAGCATCTCCAGTGTTTGCAGAGCCCATCCCCCCGCCATGTCTGCAGAGGTCCTCTCTTGATCTGGTGGTCCCTGTCCACAAAATGCCTCGCATATGGCGGGTCACAATTGTCCCTTTACATCAGTACTTTAAATGGAACCCAGAAGTGCAGGTACTCACTATTTAAAGCATATGTTTGCTCCAGAGAAGTGCTGCTACTCTCCGAATAAATACACTGCTGCAGGGTGCCCTCCTTCTCAAATGAAAGAAGTGCTGGTACTCAGTAACGGACAGTACCTGCCCATTTAAAGCACTGCTTTACATATGCACTCTGTAACATAACAGGGTATGTGCACAACTCCCTGTTCACTCCCTCTCACCTGTGCCATATTATAACCCTCCCCCCCCCCCAATACATGGCCACTCTCCTGGTCTGGGTTTCACTTTACTGTGTTAGATGAATCCCTTACTTGTGCGGCGTCTGTCCCCTACCTGTGTCTGCAGAGCCCTCTGTTTTCTGCAGAGCCTTTCACTCGGGCCATTTCTATGCAGCCCCCCTCCACCCTCGGCGCTGCACCTGCATAGCTACTCTTCTGTTCTGTGCCTCACGCGTGCTGCGTCAGGATTGTCCTTTACATATGCAGTCTGTCACTTAGCTGTGTCTGCACAACCCTGTGTGCTGTCTGCAGAGCTTCCCATCTGTGCCATGTCTGTACAGCTCCCCTACCCACCGTGCCATGCCTGCATAGCCCCTCTCCTGCTCTGGGCTTCTCCTGTGCCGAGTCTTTTCCCTATCTGCGTCTGCACAACCATCCGTGCTGGCTGCAGGGCCACTCACCTGTGCCGGTCTGGATTACCGGGAACTCCCGCGTCCCCTGACTGATGCACGGAGTCAGTTCAACGGCTCTCCACAGCCCTTGTGGTAGGGTTCCGATTTGGTGGCCAAGCCAGGAAAAGGAAGGTGGCTGTACCTCGGTTTACGTTGATTGAGGTCATGCACTTTGACCCCCGTTGATTTCACCTTCAGCAACCCTCTGGCTACTGTTTGCGTCCCTCAGTCCAGCTGGAAGTCGCTTTGCTTCCCTTTCAATCACATTAATCTGGCTTGGTCCAGGTGGCTCTTCCTTCAGTGCCACCTTGAACGCTTCGGGGTTCAGCCCAGTTGGTTCTCGCTACAAACCTCCTTTGAGGAGGCTATTTAGGGTTCGATCAGATCTGCTACTTATACTCTGTTCGGATAGAGTCCCTTTGGTCATCCCTTGATTACCAACTTTGGGGTTCAGTTCGCTTTAGCCTCCTTGGGTCCCTCTTCAATACCAATCTCAGCCCATTTGGGGTGTCATTGACTTGGATTACGCTCTTGGGGTTTCAGTCTGGTTGGCTCATCTTCCTTGAAACTGCTCATTGGGGTTAAATCCAGTTGCACCTCTGTTTGTAACTCCTTTGGGGATACTTTTTGGAATACAAATAGGGTTTCCCTTCGACGCGAATTTAATTACCCTAGTGGGGGGTTCTATGCGGTTGGCAGTTTCTTCAATACCCCCTTGGTTCCCTTCTTTGGGGTTCAGTCCATTTGGGTCTCCCTTTGGTCACCCATTAGAGACACTTCAAGAGCTGAGAACAGGTGGGCTATCCTCGTGCGCGCCTCCTCCAAGCTCCTTCTTTGGTGTAATTCGAATTTCCAAACTCTCGCCCCAGAAGGGGTCCGGCTGGGCAGTACGAATGGGGCGTCTAATTCGATGGGGCAATTGAAGTGCAGAGCCCTCTGCACCCTGTGTCGCAGCTGCCCTGCCCGCCCGCCACTTCCTGGTTTATGAATACAGTACTTCTGCTATGACAGCGAGCAGCGTGGGAGGGGGGGGGGAGGAGGAGGCCCCAGGCTCCGCATGACTCCCAGTCCCACCCTTCCGGTCCAAACAAGCTGCAAACCTGCGGGAATCCACGCCCTCCTCACCCACCTGCGAGCGGAGGTGGACCGGTCTGTCCGACCGACCGCGGCTGACAGGCCGGTGAATCATAACGGCGGCTGCCGGGGCTCTCCCCGAGAAGCCAATAGAAGGCTGGTCGAGCTGGGGCAGACTCAGTTAGATGGCCACAACTGTTCTGCCTGGCAGTGGGTGCAGCTGAAAGGGCGCGAGAATCAATCAGAAGAGAGCATGACATGACGGCTGTGCCAAGACCTCGCTGGCCTCCGTCTCGGAAAACGCCCACCCTAAACCTGCGTCGACTCACAGGGTAGTAGGTAAAGCGGGAGGGCCTGTCAAGTGCTCATTTATGCAAGTTGTATCTGGCGGAGCGGAAGGTGCCCTTTGCTTATGACGCATTTAAGACAGTTTGCCCTGGTATTAACATATTCCAGAAAAGAACGCAGTACAAATGCGTCTACACTGGAACTTCATCTGTCTAGCATTT
Organism: Calotriton arnoldi; assembly: GCA_963921515.1. Lineage (NCBI taxonomy): Eukaryota > Metazoa > Chordata > Amphibia > Caudata > Salamandridae > Calotriton > Calotriton arnoldi. Next base: position 526,327 of record CAWUFW010007344.1, on the reverse strand, counting down.
ATTTATACTATTGGTATCTTTTGGTCACTGGCACGTGTCGTAGTTTGAAGACCCTTGATAAAATATATCCTTCTCTAGGGTTCGCAACCAGATAAGTGTTGAGGTTTTCATTTGTTTATATCCTTGCATTGTGTTCTGCTTCGCAAGCACAATATAATCCCGATGCTGAACTTCTATCAAGCCAGTCTACCTGAACAATGACAACCTTATCAGCTACAAAAATAGACCTTTTATTGGGTAAAGTGTGCTAGATAAAACGAGTCCATCAGAGCTGGGAGTTGTTTCTTGTGCCTGCTGCCCCACTTTACTTCAGACCAATGCCAGTGGCGGCTGGTGACTTTTGAAAGTGGTAGGCGTAAAAGTTCTTTCCAAATTTCACGGGATGAGCAAGGTAGTCACACGGTCCCAGGGTCTGAACTGCAAAATGTAAAACAGAAATCCTGGGACCAGTTCCGGCTTCCCCACTTAACCAAAATGTGTGACCAAAAGACATGAGAAGCTTTAGTGAAAATCAAGGCTCGGGTGACTGACAAAGTAAACTGTGCCACTACCATGTGCGTTTCTAATCATTCTAGAACTTGCAATAGTGTACTTCAAACAAAATAAGTATTTCCAGAGTTCAAGTCCTTAAATTGCCTAACCTTTACCCCTCATGTACTCTGATGCTGGCTTGAAACGTAGTTATATCAATGTGAAAAACGATACCCTGCGTCTCCATTTTTATCTATTTGGATATCGTGTTTTCTAAAAGTGAGTCCATTGTCCGGATTGCTCCAAAACTATCTGAAGCATTCTCAAGCCACTGGTGACTCTTCTGAGCTAATAACAACATTGGAAAACCCCAGCATTCACCTGAGTATGACTCCTCACCGAGACTCTGCAGAACAAGTGCGGTGATGAGCCCAGAAAATACAAAACATGCCATGCCAGCGTGCAGATAACTGCTTTATTCTTTTGTGAGTCACAACCTTCACAGACCAGCAGTCTAAACACTTGTGCCAGAACTCTCACACCCCTCACATCAGGTAGGGTGTGACAGCAGTCTGTCAAACCGGTCGCAAGCACTTGCACACTAGAGTTAAGGGACCTCTAACAGCTCATTTTAAGCAAGGAGGTGTGCTTGAGTTGAGGGAGTTCTAATACAGGGCTACTGAACTGGAGACAATGGTCTAATGTGGCATAATGGAGTCAATTGCTTATGTACCAGTGACATGCTTAACATAGCTAGAACTATTGGCTTTGTCCATGCTTGCTTCTAATTATGTGTTTCATGGGATGCAGTATGCAACGACAGGAGTATAACCCATAAACCACGTTGAGATGTGGGTAGGTACGTGAGGTAAAACAACAATATCTCAACTGGTATGATTAGTGAGGGCAGTTAGAAATGCATGTACAACACATTACATGAAAGGAAAGAGGGAGACTCTGAGTGAATTTTTTGAAAAGTGCACTTGGCATCATATATTTTAAGAACACAATAAAGTGGGTACAGTTGTAGCAGCACTGTAGACAAAAAATGCAAAAGCAACCCGAATTGGACTTGGTGCTGAATTGTGTTTGTGACACAAAAAGTGGCGACGCAAGTGACAATGTGTAATCAGCGAAAACGGCGCAAAGTGCAATTGGTGAACAGATATATACAGTGAGTATTTGTGGTTCACGACAGTAATTTTCAAGTTTTTTAAATGGAGACAGTAATTTGGTTGAACCACAGATGGTAATGCGCCATCAGTTGCGCTGAGGGGTCGACGATGTTTCGATCCTATGACTCAGGATCATCTTCAGGACCGGGTTGCTGTTTTTAGCGGTGCTGTACAGGGAGGGAAATGGAGAGGGGTCAGGGAAGGGGGAGGAGGGAAAGGCACTGGTAAAAGCGCGTGAATGTGAGATCTGAATACAAAGTGACGGTCAAACTGTACACGTCGTGTGAGGAACGTGAGGGGTAGAAGCGGAGTGAAACGCGAGAGGGAGGACGTTGGCTGGTTGAGAAGTGGCCAACTGTGAGAGATACAAACAGGGTGTCTCCGTGAGCGTCAAGCGACTATTTGAAGGAGTGAGAGTGATCTGTGAGCGCATGGGCAGTTGCGTAAACTATGATAGCGCCGGGGAAGACAAGGCTTATGCAAGTGCTCAGGATGCAGGCGTGCGGACGCGGTCTACCTGAGAAGGACACGGTCCCGTGTCCCTGGAGGGCAGGGTAACGAATGCAGAGATAGTCAGGATTCCGGGGAAGGAGATCCTGGGGATAAGGAGGTAAACGTAAGTAGACTGGACGGTGCGTACACGGCAGTGATGGAAGCGCGCGGGGAACCTAGGTTACCTTGAAGCATTTCACGTCAGTAGAGCGTGTATAAGCTGGCGCCGTGTCACGGAGAGAACATCGGCGGCTGGAAAGAAAGTAATTGAAGATACTCCTCGGTGTACCGCGAGTCGGTACCGATGGGGGCGGTCTATGGAAAAAAGGCGGGTCAATTGTTACCGGGGCCGAGGAGGAGCCAGTCTAAAGGTACTGCTGGAGGAGGCAGCGGCGCTTACCTACTAGTGAGGAGTCAATCCTAGAAAACACGGGGACGCCGGTATCAGCGTCTATCCGCCACGATCGTGTGCGGTTGAGTGGTGAAAAGCTGCGGCGGTAGTATAAGGCATAAATCGCTGCTTCCGGGTTAGTGAACGTCACGGAGCATGTGATCACGTTGTGGGCCTATGGAAGGTGATGCTGCACGGTGAGGGGCGGGGGTGAGGAGGGAAGGGGAGGAAGGAATAAACCACATTTGGAACAGAATAAATTGCACATATACAAGCGTGGTGGTAGAATCCAGTCACGTGTACGATATAGAAGGGAAAACATCAGTGGCATGGTTGCAACAAATTAAAAGTCAAAATGCACATCGGGGAATTGTGTGCATACAAGGCCGAACAAAGTGTTTTCTGAGATGTCGCAAAGGTTGTCTCAAGGCGGGGGAAGTATACAGTTAATAGATTGAATCAGGGAAGCAGACCAGATGGACGGTATGCATGCATCGTAAACCTATGTTTACGGAATTTTCACAGAGGTGGATGTCACAAGGCGAGGGAATAGTGCACCTAATCAATGTGAATGGATAAAGATGGCACCCCTGGTGGGCGGTAAAGACAAGGCAAGTATGGCAAGGGCTGTGTGTCAGACTGGTGGGGGAGAGACAAGGGGGCCTGAGTGTTGGAGTTATGCCTTGCTGGAGGAAATAGGGAAGGCATGGTGTAAGAGGCTCAGGTGCTAGTCTCATATGTAAGGGTGTCAAAGCGAAATGGTGCTATTCCATTCGTCAATTGTGTTCAAGCCTGTGTTGACTGAGTTACAAATAGTGATCCATTTGCATTCGCACTTGTTTAGGAGGGCTTTGATGTCGCCGCCTCTGATGGGAAGTGTGGGTTGGTCTATCACCTGCCAGGTGATATCTGTTTCACAATGGTTTTGTTCAATGTAATGTGAGACCAGTGGTGCTGTAAGAACTTTGCAGTGGATTCTGCTTCTGTGTTGAATTATCCTTTGTTTGACCATTTGGGTGGTCAGGCCAATGTAGATGAGGTCGCAGGGGCAGCGGATAGCGTAAATAACATTTTGGGACCTGCAATTCGTAAGGGTGTTGAGTTTGTAGGATTGGTTGTTGATTTTGAAGTCTTTGGTATTCACTGTGAGGTCACAGACGACGCAGGCTTGGCATTTGTAGTGTCCAATGGCAGGGGGTAGACCCCAGGAGGCAGTGATGGTATTCTTGCCTCGGGTTTCGGTTGGCCACTTGAGGGCATGTACTAGATGGGTGGCTAGATTGCTGCCTCGTTGGTACGAGAAGAGCGGTGCTTCTCTGAACGTTTCAAATGGTTGTAGCAGCGGCCAGTTGCGTTTAATGATCTTGCTGACTTTATTGCTGCAAGGGCTGAATCTTGAGACGAAGGGGATCCTGGTCATGTTTTTCTTGGGTTGGGGCGTGAGAAGATGTTCTCGGTGGCAGTACCAGGCTCTTTTGCGGGCTCTGGTAACTAGACGTTTGGGGTATCCCCTGTCAAGAAGTTTTTGGATCAGGATGTCTGATTCCCGGAAGTAATCTTTCCGCCATTTGCAGTTCCTGCGAATGCGTAGGAATTGGCTGTAGGGAAGGCCATCCCGGAGACCTCGTGGGTGGTAACTGGAGTACTGAAGAAGGGTGTTTCTTTCGGTCGGCTTACGGTACAGGCAAGTGCCGATTTTGTCGTCTTCTGCGTGTATTATGATGTCTAGGAACGGGAGGTCATTGGGTTTAGACTCGCAGGTGAATTTGAGGTGGGTTTGGGACTGATTGAGCCATTCGATGAAGGGGTTAAGGGTCTGTGTGGTGCCTTTCCAAAGTAGAAGAATATCATCGATGTAGCGTCGCCAGAGAGAGATGTGATCGATAAAGGGGTTATTGGCGGTGAGTATGTGAGTCATCTCCAGGATATGGACGAAGAGAATAGCAAAATTCGGGGCGAAACAAGCTCCCATGGAGACACCTTTGACTTGGAGGTAGAAGGTATTGCGGTATAGAAAATAGTTATTTTCTAAGGCGATGTGGAGTAGATCCATGATAAATTCTGTAGGGATCAAAGTGGGTCTTGGCCTAGTCTCAAGTAAAGTCTCAATGACTTCAAGTCCTTCACTGTGTGGGATGTTAGTGTATAATGATTCTATGTCCAATCCGACCATCAGATCTGTGTTGGTGTCAAAGGGTCTGTCTTCAATGGTGAGAATGAGGTCCATAGTGTCTCTGATGAAAGTATCTGTGGATGGGACAAATTCTTTTAAGACGGCATCGATGTATTTACCCAAGGGTTCGAGGATGGAGCCACAACCTGAGACGATGGGACGACCCGGTGGGTTGGTGCTGTCCTTGTGGATCTTCGGCAGTACATATAGAACCGGTGTGCGTGGATGTTGATTGTTGAGGAAGGTGTATTCTTTCTGAGATATGATATTGAGGGATCTGGCTCGTCCAGTGGCTTGTTGTATTTTGGTTCTGAGGTCTGGTAAAGGGTCTTTGGTGAGCGGACGGTAGTGGTTAACGTTGGATAGTTGTCGTTTCACTTCTTGATCGTATTTGTCGGTGTTCATGACCACGATGCCTCCGCCTTTATCTGCTGGTTTGAATATTAAGTCAGATTTGTTTTTGAGGTTGATCAAAGCTTGTTTTTCAGGGAGCGGTAAGTTGTAGGGGACATATTCGAATTGTGTTTGGAGGTCTTTGACTTCGCGTAGAACAGTGCGTTCGAACGTCAATATTTCTGGAGGCATGGAGGAGGAGGGGGATTGAAGGTGGAAGGTGGGTGGAATCGTGGTCCCGTCGGTAGAATGGATGGGGGTTTGTCCGAGAAGAATTGTTTTAGCCGAATTCTTCGGAAGAATAGTAGCAGGTTGGACTGTAGGTCCAGGAAGTTGGTCCGTTCTGTGGGCACGAAACTTAGGCCCCTGCTGAGAAGTTGGGTTTCGTCGTGTGATAGGATGTGGTCCGAGAGGTTGAAGATGGGTATGGATAGTGGGTCCAAGGTGGTAGGCGAGGGAATGTGGTCGGTTATTGTTGTGGTCCCCATTGGTAGAACCTGTTTCGTGTTTGTCTTTCTCCTGAGAATTGAGGTTGGTATTGGCGATTGGTCCGTGGTCGAGGTTGTGGTTGGCCGCGTCCGCGGCCTTGTCCTAAAAAACCTTTTGGTAGTAACGGTGGTGGTCTGTTGGCAGCTCTGGAGGTGCTGGGTCCCTCACCCGGGTCAGAGTCCTCAAGTGAGGTATTGGAGGAGTCGGAGAAGGTAATCTGTTGATTGTTGCGGTATCTGCCCCAGTTGCGTGTCCTCGGTGGGATGTATGGAGTGTTGAAAAATTCGTCGCGTAGGTAAGGATGTTTTATCTACGTTGTAGAATTTGATGTCCTTCTGGATTTTCGTAATTTTCTTGTTGAGCTCAAAGGTATTAAAGGTGGTAATGGTCGTGTTGATTTTCTCTAAGAGACTTTTCGCGTCTGTGAAAGAGGTGTCAACTAGGATAAGTCGCTCTAGTTCTGCTATCTCTTCCAGTTCCTTGAGACTGTGTTCAATTGCTGTGTCAATTCCTAGGACCATCCAGTGGCGTGAGCAAGTAGTGGCTAGATGGCTAAAGCCTGTGCGGAATTTAGGGTCTTGGGTGAATATGGCAGGAGTGTTTCTGATTTGTAGACCCAATGGGATGACGCCTGATTTTAGATATTCTGTGAGCATTCGGGCGTGAAGTTCTGTTCTGATTTGTTTTTTCTTGAGTTTTTCAAGTTTATCTAATAACACACAGGAGGTATTAGGCGTGGGGATGGTGGTAACAGACCACCACCGTTACTACCACAAGGTTTTTTAGGACAAGGCCGCGGACGCGGCCAACCACAACCTCGACCACGGACCAATCGCCAATACCAACCTCAATTCTCAGGAGAAAGACAAACACGAAACAGATTCTACCAATGGGGACCACAACAATAACCAACCACATTTCCTCGCCTACCACCTTGGACCCACTATCCATACCCATCTTCAACCTCTCGGACCACATCCTATCACACGACGAAACCCAACTTCTCAGCAGGGGCCTAAGTTTCGTGCCCACAGAACGGACCAACTTCCTGGACCTACAGTCCAACCTGCTACTATTCTTCCGAAGAATTCGGCTAAAACAATTCTTCTCGGACAAACCCCCATCCATTCTACCGACGGGACCACGATTCCACCCACCTTCCACCTTCAATCCCCCCTCCTCCTCCATGCCTCCAGAAATATTGACGTTTGAACGCACTGTTCTACGCGAAGTCAAAGACCTCCAAACACAATTCGAATATGTCCCCTACAACTTACCGCTCCCTGAAAAACAAGCTTTGATCAACCTCAAAAACAAATCTGACTTAATAATCAAACCAGCAGATAAAGGTGGAGGCATCGTGGTCATGAACACCGACAAATACGATCAAGAAGTGAAACGACAACTATCCAACGTTAACCACTACCGTCCGCTCACCAAAGACCCTTTACCAGACCTCAGAACCAAAATACAACAAGCCACTGGACGAGCCAGATCCCTCAATATCATATCTCAGAAAGAATACACCTTCCTCAACAATCAACATCCACGCACACCGGTTCTATATGTACTGCCGAAGATCCACAAGGACAGCACCAACCCACCGGGTCGTCCCATCGTCTCAGGTTGTGGCTCCATCCTCGAACCCTTGGGTAAATACATCGATGCCGTCTTAAAAGAATTTGTCCCATCCACAGATACTTTCATCAGAGACACTATGGACCTCATTCTCACCATTGAAGACAGACCCTTTGACACCAACACAGATCTGATGGTCGGATTGGACATAGAATCATTATACACTAACATCCCACACAGTGAAGGACTTGAAGTCATTGAGACTTTACTTGAGACTAGGCCAAGACCCACTTTGATCCCTACAGAATTTATCATGGATCTACTCCACATCGCCTTAGAAAATTATTTTCTATACCGCAATACCTTCTACCCCCAAGTCAAAGGTGTCTCCATGGGAGCTTGTTTCGCCCCGAATTTTGCTATTCTCTTCGTCCATAACCTGGAGATGACTCACATACTCACCGCCAATAACCCCTTTATCGATCACATCTCTCTCTGGCGACGCTACATCGATGATATTCTTCTACGTTGGAAAGGCACCACACAGACCCTTAACCCCTTCATCGAATGGCTCAATCAGTCCCAAACCCACCTCAAATTCACCTGCGAGTCTAAACCCAATGACCTCCCGTTCCTAGACATCATAATACACGCAGAAGACGACAAAATCGGCACTTGCCTGTACCGTAAGCCGACCGAAAGAAACACCATTCTTCAGTACTCCAGTTACCACCCACGAGGTCTCCGGGATGGCCTTCCCTACGGCCAATTCCTACGCATTCGCAGGAACTGCAAATGGCGGAAAGATTACTTCCGGGAATCAGACATCCTGATCCAAAAACTTCTTGACAGGGGATACCCCAAACGTCTAGTTACCAGAGCCCGCAAAAGAGCCTGGTACTGCCACCGAGAACATCTTCTCACGCCCCAACCCAAGAAAAACATGACCAGGATCCCCTTCATCTCAAGATTCAGCCCTTGCAGCAATAAAGTCAGCAAGATCATTAAACGCAACTGGCCGCTGCTACAACCATTTGAAACGTTCAGAGAAGCACCGCTCTTCTCGTACCAACGAGGCAGCAATCTAGCCACCCATCTAGTACATGCCATCACGTGGCCAACCGAAACCCGAGGCAAGAATACCATCACTGCCTCCTGGGGTCTACCCCCTGCCATTGGACACTACAAATGCCAAGCCTGCGTCGTCTGTGACCTCACAGTGAATACCAAAGACTTCAAAATCAACAACCAATCCTACAAACTCAACACCCTTACGAATTGCAGGTCCCAAAATGTTATTTACGCTATCCGCTGCCCCTGCGACCTCATCTACATTGGCCAGACCACCCAAATGGTCAAACAAAGGATAATTCAACACAGAAGCAGAATCCACTGCAAAGTTCTTACAGCACCACTGGTCTCACATTACATTGAACAAAACCATTGCGAAACAGATATCACCTGGCAGGTGATAGACCAACCCACACTTCCCATCAGAGGCGGCGACATCAAAGCCCTACTAAACAAGTGCGAATGCAAATGGATCACTATTTGTAACTCAGTCAACACAGGCTTGAACACAACTGACGAATGGAATAGCACCATTTCGCTTTGACACCCTTACATATGAGACTAGCACCTGAGCCTCTTGCACCATGCCTTCCCTGTTTCCTCCAGCAAGGCATAACTCCAACACTCAGGCCCCCTTGTCTCTCGCCCACCAGTCTGACACACAGCCCTTGCCATACTTGCCTTGTCTTTACCGCCCACCAGGGGTGCCACCTTTATCCATTCACATTGATTAGGTGCACTATTCCCTCGCCTTGTGACATCCACCTCTGTGAAAATTCCGTAAACATAGGTTTACGATGCATGCATACCGTCCATCTGGTCTGCTTCCCTGATTCAATCTATTAACTGTATACTTCCCCCGCCTTGAGACAACCTTTGCGACATCTCAGAAAACACTTTGTTCGGCCTTGTATGCACACAATTCCCTGATGTGCATTTTGACTTTTAATTTGTTGCAACCATGCCACTGATGTTATCCCTTCTATATCGTATACGTGACTGGATTCTACCACCACGCTTATATATGTGCAATTTATTCTGTTCCAAATGTGGTTTATTCCTTCCTTCCCTTCCCTCCTCACCCCCGCCCCTCACCGTGCAGCGTCACCTTCCATAGGCCCACAACGTGATCACATGCTCCGTGACGTTCACTAACCCGGAAGCAGCGATTTATGCCTTATACTACCGCCGCGGCTTTTCACCACTCAACCGCACACGATCGTGGCAGACAGACGCTGATCCCGGCGTCCCCGTGTTTTCTAGGATTGACTCCTCACTACTAGGTAAGCGCCGCTGCCTCCTCCAGCAGTACCTTTAGACTGGCTCCTCCTCGGCCCCCGGTAACAATTGACCCGCCTTTTTTCCAAAAACCTCCCCCATCGGTACCGACTCGCGGTACACCGAGGAGTATCTTCAATTACTTTCTTTCCAGCCGCCGATGTTCTCTCCGTGACACGGCGCCAGCTTATACACGCTTTACTGACGTGAAATGCTTCAAGGTAACCTAGGTTCCCCGCGCGCTTCCATCACTGCCGTGTACGCACCGTCCAGTCTACTTACGTTTACCTCCTTATCCCCAGGATCTCCTTCCCCGGAATCCTGACTATCTCTGCATTCGTTACCCTGCCCTCCAGGGACACGGGACCGCGTCCGCACGCCTGCATCCTGAGCACTTCCATAAGCCTTGTCTTCCCCGGCGCTATCATAGTTTACGCAACTGCCCATGCGCTCACAGATCACTCTCACTCCTTCAAATAGTCGCTTGACGCTCACGGAGACACCCTGTTTGTATCTCTCACAGTTGGCCACTTCTCAACCAGCCTACTTCCTCCCTCTCGCGCTTCACTCCGCTTCTCCCCTCACGTTCCTCACAGGACGTGTACAGTTTGACCGTCACTTTGTATTCAGATCTCACATTCACGCGCTTTTACCAGTGCCTCTCCCTCCTCCCCCTTCCCTGACCCCTCTCCATTTCCCTCCCTGTACAGCACCGCTAAAAACAGCAACCCGATCCTGAGTCATAGGATCGAAACGTCGTCGACCCCTCAGCGCAACTGATGGCGCATTACCCTCTGTGGTTCAACCAAATTACTGTCTCCATTTAAAAAACTTGAAAATTACTGTCGTGAACCACAAATACTCACTGTATATATCTGTTCACCAATTGCACTTTGCGCCGTTTTCGCTGATTACACATTGTCACTTGCGTCGCCACTTTTTGTGTCACAAACACAATTCAGCACCAAATCCAATTCGGGTTGCTTTTGCATTTTTTGTCTACAGTGTTGCTACAACTGTACCCACTTTATTGTGTTCTTAAAATATATGATGCCAAGTGCACTTTTCAAAAAATTCACTCAGTCTCCCTCTTTCCTTTCATGTAATGTGTTGTACATGCATTTCTAACTGCCCTCACTAATCATACCAGTTGAGATATTGTTGTTTTACCTCATGGGATGCAAGCTCAGAAAATCTTTCCTTTGGTTGCTGGTACCTCCTATGGCTGATCTTATTTTCAACTGATGTGCAAATGTTGCTTTCCCGTTTTTTTTAAGTAAAGAAAACAAAAGATACATGGCTAATACAGTGACATCCTTTCACAGAATGCAAGATACATTGGTTCAGTAATGAGTGAGGTAAGTAAAAACGTACTTGTTATTAGGCCGATTGCACCGATCTATTAATTAGATATGGTACAAGCGGATTGCTCAGCAACGCTCTCTGATAAAAACTCCATGCGATAGGAAACTGCGGGTCCCAGCACCGCGCATTAACAGACACTGAAAAGGTGTCTTGAAAGGTCTGTGTCCTAGATGCTAATGCGGCAAAGTGCACGCAGCAGAAAAATAAGCAGCCTTTATTGCCTTCCCGAAAAACACGCAGCCAAATTACACATGAAGGAAAGCAGTCCAGAACTGCACACTTGCCGAGCAACGTATTCAACTGACTTCCCAAATACCAATGACATACTTTTAACATCTATTCGCCTCAGATTTCTGCTCTGCAGGCATCCTGCTTTGAGTAAGCACGGTCGGCAGCCAACCCATTAAGCTAATTGGATCGTTGACAGAAATGTTGTAGGGCTTTCATTAAAGGGAAGAGCAACGCGGTAGATACACGGACACATTCATGATTTGGTAGGCATGGGGAGATTAAAGAATTTGCCCAGAATTACAGAATGTTGGGCCTATGGCGGACCTGGTTCCCGTTCCCCAGTTCTAAGCAGCTCTGGCTGTTAGGGCACATCCTCTCCAGAGACGAATGTGAAAAGGTAGAAGAGGTTGAGATTTAAATGACGATCAGGACAGGTACAAATTAGTACAAGGTTGAGGTGCCCACGGAAATGTAGAAGTGCAAAACGACAGGCTGAAAATGGGTCCGAAAAAATTGCCAAAAGATGCGACTGGAACGTTGAGGATGGGGTGAGGATTCAGAAGCACAAAGGGTAACTGAAGTGCAAAGGAGGAGGAGCCTCGTGCGTCTGCACTCTGCAGCCGTTGATCTTGCTTCTAAGTTAGTCGAAACACGGCCTATACCTCTTGCAAACCTCTAGGCAATAGTAAAGACAATCTGAACTACTGATGGTTCCTTATCAGCGCCGCACACATTTAAGAGTTAGAAAACTAAAAAGTACCCGCAGCCGGGCTCATTATATCTTCGAGAAACACGGAGCAGCTCCAACAGCGTCACGAATGTTGCGTCTGCCACCAGCACTTCCCTAGTTCTCTTTCACCAAACCTGTTACAAAAAGCATTCTCCAACGCACACCACCACAGTCGCGGCTCGCACTACTCGCGGGGGGGGGGGTCGCGCCGGGGGTTTAAAAAATAAAGTAAGAAAACTTACCTGACCCGCACCGCCTCTGCTGCTGGGGTCCCGCGTTGGCGCCTTCAACGTCTTCTGTGTCACTGGAGTGGCTGGCAACCCCTCTCAGCCAATCCAGACGCTGCTCCAGCAGCGCCAGGATTGGCTTGAGCAGGGATACTCCCCGCCCATTAGGAGACCGGGGCTGCGGCATGAAGCAACCCTCGCTCTCCTAAGGGGAAGGCTAGTGCGCATGTTCGGGCTGGTCGTAAAATGACCAGCCCAAACCGAACATGCGCACTATTGCTGTCTAGTGCGCTGTCACTCAAACCCTGAGTGCTGCCGCAGCCCCACCCCCTTCAGCGTCCCTCGTTCTACTTCCGACGCTAATTCCAATCAGGAGTCCTGATTGGAATTAGCGTCAGAAAGTAGAACGAAGAATTTGTTATTCATAATTGATTAAAACAATGAATGGGGCCGTAGCATTAGTGGGGCGACGCCCCAACACCCCAATGGACGCACCGCCACTACCAATGACACAGATAAAAGGCTGATCAAATAACAACATTGCTTCACATAACACAACAGAGGAAGGGCAGAATAACACGACATACACTAAGAGCATGGCACTGAATAACCTGATGTACACCAAACAAGCATTTGCAATGCAATAGGTCTCGCATTTGCGAGATTTTGAGCTATTGGCATTGTAAATGACAATGCCTTTTATTTATGTGTTGTCATTTACAATACCAATAGCTTAAACTCACGCAAATGCGAGACCTATTGCATTGCAAATGCTTGTTATGCAGGCATGCAGTTTGTGGTTATACATCTTAATAAGGGTGTACTGTCCCACGTGGTCTCTTGGCACGACAAACAAAGCTCTTACTAAAAATAAAATTGGCACCTTTATTAAGTTTAAAAATAGAAACTAGTATTACATAACGATCTAATGCCGTTTTCATCTCTCTGGAGGCAGACACCGGTTGACCAGCCAAATGTGACATGTGAAGCTTTTTGGCTTCGACAGGAAGACATCCCTGCCAGTATTAATGACAAACAAATTAACTAACTCAAGTGACTGACAACTGCTTCTCCGGCACTCTAAACGGCTTATGAATGAAGTGTCAGTAATTTGATGAAGGCTAGCCAAAGAAACAAAAGCAGTTAGCCCCGAGGTGCCAGCAGCTCGTGAGCCCCGCCCCCACCCCTTCCTTGGGCCCCGGGTGCTCATGCCCAAATTTACAGTCCCCTCTGCTGTGGCCAGAGAGACCCCACTAGAGATCAGTCTGGTTGGATGTTACTGCCTGTGACCATCGGCTGTAATGGCAGTGGGTTTCCGGTCTGCTGTGAATATTGTGGAGGGGGTGTGGCGGCAGGGACCACTAGGGAGATTACCCTCATAGATCCTCCTTGGCACCCTAGGGTTCTGGTTCACAGATGGTAATCAACTGGGCCCTGTGTAAAGAAGCCTAATATCCAAAACAGCCCGTGCCCACCAATTATCCACCACACCCCTCCCTAGCGCATAGCATGTCTGACTACAGCCCTGTAATAACAAATACTGATAAAGGAGTGACCCTGCATTTCTGTGAAGCTGAGCAGGAAATACTAGGAGCAATAAGAGTCCTCCTTTGGATTTATTTGAAAAAAAATATGAAAATGTATTTAAACCTTTCTCACCAAGTTCAGCAGGACAATAGCAAATTAATCAATCATGAATTTGCTATTACTTAATAGTAAATTATTTGGTTGAGGACCAAAAACAACCAGCTGTGCCTACATCAATTAGTAGCAAGTGATTAATTAACACGATGGATAGAACGTTGAGCATTATGCTTTAATTATTATTACCAGTTATAATCTAATAATCGCATTTACCTTGAAAGGATGAGTATACTGACAATATATGTACCAGTGACTGCGAAAGACACAGAGACTGCAGCACTGAATGCTAACCCAGTAGGCTTTATTCAAACATTCACTAAAGCTACCAATATATAAACACATCTTGTCCAGTTCACTGAACAGAATGCTCGAAATGTGTATAAAGACAAGTACATTGCCAGAAACTGAAAAAAGCAGACCCGCTCCAATTAGAGCTGAGGGGTGATAAAGGGCTGCAAAGTTTATTTTGAAGACATCACTTCTGCTGAGTTCACTGCGCGTGCTAAATAGTCCTACACTTAATTATTTTAGGACTTCCACCCTGATCGTCACACTGTATTTGTTTGGCGCTTGAAATGAAATTGCTATTAAGTATTACCTTTTCCTGCGAAACTAGAAACAGGATGAGCAATGGCGGCTCGCATAGGGCGTGCTGCGGGGCGGGGGAGGGGTAGGGTGGGAGGGTAGTAAACTCGAACATACGACGGAACGGAGGAAAGTAATTATTACGTTCCTTCGTTCCGTCGTATGTCCGAGTTTACTAGCCCCCCCACTCTGCCCCTCCCCCACCACCCCGCAGCATGCACTATGCGAGCCGCCACTGAGGATGAGATAAACATTCTTGTAGTATAGCGTCTTGGCGTCGTGAGCTGTCAAGACTGGAAATTGCCACGCTGCTGGGTACCTTTCAAGAAGGTCCGGAACTCAGGGCCGGACTCGGAAACAAATCCGGCCCTGGCAAAGTGCTCGGCTGGCCCCCCGGGGTTGGGGGTGCGGCCGAGCACTTTGCTAGGGCCGGTTTCGGCCGATTTTGTTACAGGGGCCGATATTGCAGCTATGCTGCAAAAACGGCCCCCCAGGGGCCCAAAACCGGCCCTCACCCTGGCGGCCCACCGGGGAAACACCCGGTGCCCACTACGGCCAGTCCGGCCCTGCTGGAACTCCTCCATTTCAGGTATATTCAAGCGCTAAAAGGCATGTCAAATTACAGTGCGCCAATTTGGGAGACTCCACTGAGTTCCGGGAGACCAGTGCAACCTGCCAGCAAAGGGTCGTCAAGCACCTCTGAAAAAAGTGCAAACTTCTGTCAGGATTTAGTGCGCAGGCATACATTTAATGGATGGATAAGGAAAATTATTTGTTTTGAACTCGAAGGATTGTGTAAAAAAAAAAAAAAAAGAGAGAGGACGGGCACACAGCAAGGAGATCCCTCCATGGGTGCACGAGGAGCTGTGCTGCTTCTCGGAGAGGACGGCAGAGTGAAAAGTTACTTTTGTTTATCGGTCAACTCACCAGAGATATTGATGCTCGTCTCTCGATTTCTTTTTCTGTTCAAAGAAAGCCGATTTTGCAAACAGCTGAAGTGAACCGTCCCCGTTCTCGCAGGTGCCACAGTTTTAAGCATTTAACACAGCCCCAAAAAATCAGGAATTAGCAACCATTCTAATAACAAAATAAAGTATTTGCATCGCGCTTTAACTTTAACAATAGCTGCCGCCCCACAAAGCACTCGCGGGGTGGGGCGGCAGCTATTGTTAAAATGAAAGCGCGATGCAAAAATAAACACGCAGCCCCCATTGCCAAAATAGTGCTTACCGACTAATGAAGGAGACAGTGTAACGCCGCAAGTAAAAGATCCAGTCCTGATGGGCGGTCACAAAAGGACGAAAGAACTATGGTCAGCAGGGAAAAGGGCTTTTCCCTGTACCGTAAGGGCAGAGAGGTAAACTCTTGTGGGAGTACGTCCTCCCGTGTTTTGACACGATTTCACATAAAGTATCCCACGGTCTAGTGAACTAGGTTCACGAGTTCCTAAAACTGACCCTAGTGGGTATAGAAATGGGAAGGTCCTATATGAAGCAGTCAGATGTTAGCCACTTGGGAGGGGGGAAGGAGGCAAGTCCTTTTGTTTATATTACCCTCACACACCCTAGTGGTGTCATGCTTCATCATCGGGTCACCCTGACGCCTAAAAGTCAGGGTGGGCCCGACCGTATTCCAGGGAGCTCTTAGTGAGATTTTAGCCAGGGGAAATTAAAGATTAAAAATCCGCAGGCAGATCCCGGTTTCCCTTTATTCGTGGATCTGTCGGGGATATTAAAAAACAAAGAAGGGGGTCACTTGGAGTTTAATGGTCCTATGACCCTAGTGCCTGATGGGCGGTCACAAAAGGAGACAGGGCGGTAACAAGGCAGGACTAAGAAGCCTCATTATCAATCGGAAGCCTGCATTTACCATGCACATTGACACCAACCAATGAAAAATATGGCCGGGGCTCGCACTCCACTTCTAAAACATACCCTACTACAGCATGCCTCGCAAAGCGAGCAGCGCATGCGCTGCAACACTAGCCTCGACCTAAAAAGGATACGAATGCTTCAGGAATAAAATTAATGTAGATAATTCACAATGTGTGGGAATAACACCAGCATATGAGGTGATCCAGTACACTTGTTTGAGAGCTTGCAATTTGGTCAATACTGACTAAAAACATAGGAATTTAAAAAGTTGTTTGCCTTGTGCACTTCTAAGCCTTTATTAAGAGAGAAAATGTATCTCCAGTGTATTTTCAAATGTTTGTACGCTGTAGAAAGTAAAACAGAAAACTTTTTCTCATGTGTGTTAGGCTACTGCTTGTACACTTTGACCCTGATTTCGACTTAGGGCCTAATTATGAGTTTGGTGGTCCAAGGACCGCCAAACTCACAGTGGCGCACCAGCAGTCCGACCGCCCATTTACAAATGGGCAGATGGGCAGCCATGGCACTGCCGTGGCATGGCGGTCTGAGGGCTGCAATATGCTTGGTTGTGCCTTGAGTCACCGCCAAGCATTTTACGACTTTCCTCACTTCCATTGGTCTCATGGAGGTTCTTACTCTATGAAACTGCTGGCGGTGAGGAAAGAAAGGGGGCCCTGTGCATGGAGGTGCATGCAGGGGGCACTTGTTTTGCCCCCCTGTGTGCATGCATCCCAGTTCCTGCACGGCATGGACAGCAGAGTCCATGCCGTGCAGGAACTGCCTTTGGCGCTCCCATTGTGGTGCCCATTTTCAGAGGCACCGCCGTGGGACTGCCAAAGAAACGCCTGCCAGACATGAGAAAACTCATAATTTGGCAGTCGGTGCTCCCACGGCTTTGACGGTGTGGGAGCGGGGTGGCAACGTGGCATACCCACTCCGCCAAAGTCGTAATAGGGCCCTTAGTCGGAATCCAGGTGCTGTATATTGCACTAGATAAATAACAATTCCACTGGGTATGTTATTTATTGGGTGTGCTGAATAGCACCTATTATGAGTTTCTGGGGAGTAACATGCAGCTTCTGGTTCTTACTGCACCAAAATCCGCACTAAATACCATACACATTTTGTTTTTCCTGTCAAATTCCTGAAGCATTGACCTGCCAAAATGTAAGGACGGGTAATATATTTAACACACCCTGTAATTACCAGGTGCAGTAAATCCCACCCAACTCGTTATTCTGACCCTTGAGCAAACGGGGATTTACGCAGAGGTCGGACTACACCTACCCACTAAAAATCAGGACCATAGCATGTCTCCTTTCTCCCTTCTTGAACTCAAGCATGAGTTTTAATAAGGGCACTGAACTGAAGGCCTACACTTTACAGAATGATAAATGTAAGCACAGATCTGCATGATGTCAAAGGAAGTAGTAGTTTGTAGAAATACTTGTGTTTACTCTTCCGATAGTTGTCCCTGTTGCATGAAAGGCATACTTTAAATAGCGTTATTGTTCTGTTGACCCTCTTTCAGGTCATCTGGAGGTGCTGCGCCCCTAGTTCCAGTGCCACTATAGACACTGGCTTTCACTTCGGTTTTCCTAGCAATGCTTTTCTTCAAAGTTTATGAGGACAGCAGCATGAGCAGAAATTAAACATGACTTTTAGAGCAGGGTTTACGTTTTATAGTTTTCAAACTTTGCTCTTTTACCAGTCGCTCAGCAGGAAATTAGATGTTGTTGATGGTTTCGGGTGGGACAAGGGGTCTACGTTAGACGTCATCGAGAGGAAAATGGCGGCAAAGACTGAGTGAGATAACTTCTGCTACCCCTGGCGTTTCAGTGAATTGATGTCCATACCGAGGAGAGGTGAGCAAGCTAGAGAATTCAGGGGAAGAGCTGAGCGAGGGGTCTGGCTTGGCTCCAGGAGCCAACACCTGAGCTGAGCGGGCAAAACAGTCTCACTTTCTGTCATTTTCTCATTATCTCACTATCTACCTCGTTTTCTCTTTCTGGCTCCTTCCATCTCTCGCTTTTGCTCTCTTTCCCCTCAGTCTGTTTCTCTGTCTCTCCTCTTTCACTCTCTCCTTTTTTTTTCTGGCTATACTTGTTACTCTCTCTTCGCTCCTCCACCTCTCTCTCCGTTCATCACCTTTTCCCCCTCTCATGCCCTATGCCCCAATACTTCTCCCAAACGCTCTGCCTTTCTCGCCCTCTCTTTGTTTCTTCTGCTGTCTTGCTGGCTCTCACTTTCTGTCTCCGTCCCATATCCTTGGTTAACAGCCCCCTTGCACAGTGCCCTTCCGTTCTTTCCCCTGTTCCCCTGCAACCCACCACACCACTCTCCAAGCCCCCATAGGTGCGGAAAAGGAGGAGCTGGCCGGTGTCCTGGGGTTTTTGCACTTTCAATGTGGAAATGTAAACAGGGGTGCGGAACAGCTCTCCACTGCTGCACCCTTGGGGGCTTGGAGAAGGGTGTGATAGCGCAGGCATGCAGAGTAAGGGGGAGCAACAGCTGCAGTGTCCAGGCTCGGCTCCCTGTTGGCTCGAGTCTTCCAGAGGTCCTCAGGCCGGGCCAGAGCCAGACCTCTGGCTGGAGCCAGGCTCAAGGTTTTAGTAGCTCGCCCACCTCTAATACCAAGGTCAACAAACTGTGTGAGCAGACCACTCACATGGTTAACCATCCCGAAGAACTCTCTACCAAAATTCCTATTACATCTGAACCCTCCCGGCAAAGGTTCATTTCCTTAACATAACTCTTTGTCATTGCCCTTTATGAACTATAACCATCGCTCTCCCTCCCCTCCTAATCTTCTCGACACTCCCATGTTTTTAACTTAGCAAAAGATTGAGCAAGTTTGACACTGTGAAAAAAAGGGGCAGCTCGTGGGACAAGTACCAAAATATAGTGAAAAACATACCCATACACCCAGTAACTGGTACATTATGTTGCCCTGGTCATTTTGAATGCCATGGTTCTATTTATTGTGTATATTGTTTGTGGTGGCCTACTGATCATACTTCATAAGTTAAGACACAGTTGGTTCCGGTAGTCTGGTGCTAAATGGTTCCATATGGTAATACCAAACAATTCGATTGACCAGTGCTGTTCCTGGTCTGCAGCTTATAGTTTAAAGAGCTTTATTGAAACAAATAAAGGCCAAGGTACAGAATTATATCAACAATCATAAAAGGAGTACAGAAGATATCATAAAATATATATGTAAAAGGAAAGGTGAAAACTTGATATATCGAACTTTATCAAGAACTAAAACCAAAGTTAAGAACAATCTTAAACAGTTATGTACCATAACAAATTAGCATTCTTTAGGTTTTATAGGAGATGGAAGAAAAGATAAAGAGTGAGAAAAAGAGAGAAAAAGGAAAAAGAAAACCACAGGAAATCAACATCCTTATCAAATATATTAACAAGAATTTCCAATAATGAACATTATAAAATCTCAAAGAACAAAATGGTAACAATAATATATGAACAGTGTGAGAAAGATTTAACACAATACTCACGGCGGCTGAAATACAAAATTACTGTCTTTGTTACGTAATGCAGAAGAGGATAAATAGTTAGTGAGTGGAGACCAGAAGCCTTCTTTTCGAAGGAGTTGCTGAGAGGTAGTAGCGGAGGCTCTATCTAGCCTATGATGGTAGCAGAGAAGATTCCACCAAGCAGAAAAAGTGACTTTAGAGGCATCCTTCCAATTGGAAGTGATAACCAGAAAAGCAATAGCAAGTAACAAATCCACAAATGAACCCAATTTACGAGCACCCAGCCAATGTATGGAATTACTACCCATAAATATGGAGTAGATATCAAAAGGAAAATTGGTGGAACAAATGGAGGCAATTAATTTACATACCTTTGTCCAAAAAAAGGAAATGTTAGGGCAAAGGAAGAAGGAGTGTAAGTATGTGCCAGGAGTGTTTTTACAGGACCAGCAATTGGGGGCTAGGTCGGAACTGAATTTAGAGATAGATAATGGGGTTAAAAATAACCTCTGGTAAAAGTAATAAAGAGTTTGAGTGGTGCTAGCATTGCAAGAAGTGTGGTGTAATCGTGCCCAAATAGGATTCCATGTGTGAATAGGGGGAGTACGTTGAAAATCAGATCCCATAAAATTTCAGTTTTGCTCTTGGGGCGAGTGGGAAGAGAGAAATGGAGATACTTATATATGTGGGAGGCCCGAACGGAAAGGCAAGTAGGTAGTGGTTCTAACGGGGGTCAGACAGAGAGGAGGATGTTCCAGAGATAAGAGAAAGCTGTTGAGTTAAGAGCAATCTTAAGGAGTCCTACTTAAGGAGGGAAGTAACAGGTAGACAGAACTTAGATTGTATTTCCTGAGAAGATAAAAATTGCATATCCTGTATTAGGTGTTTAACCTGGATAATCCCTTTGGCAACCCAATCTTTCCAAAAAATGGTACGATTGAAAAGTTTAATGGACTTATTATGCCATATAGAGGAATCCAGGAATATTTGTAGAGATGAAAGGGATTATTTAAGGACCGGGTTAAAGGTCAATATAAATTGTGAAATGGTTGGGGACTTAAATGAGCGAGGGGAGTGAGTAAATCTAGCTAACGAGGAGAAGGGAAACGGATGAATCTCAGATTCCTCCAATCTGTACCATACCAATACGGGGGGTTCTTCGGAGGAAGACAGATAAGGTAAAACCTGACGGATTAAAAAGGAAGAATGGTATTGAAGAAAATTGGGAAAATTAACACCTCCCCTATCTTTAGGAGCAGACAAGGAAGATAAAGATATACGAGCTTTCCGGTTGTTCCAGAGAAATTTACTCAAAACACCATTAAGAGTTTTACATTTTTTTAAAGGAAGCCTCACTGGTAGCATGGACAAGTAAAAATTAATAACAGGAAGCATCATCATTTTGGAGGTGTCCAACCTGCCCCACCATGACAGAAATAAAGGAGACCATTTATCTGCCATGCCAGATACCTTTAATAGAACATCCTCCAAATTAAGCTGAACCGTTCTAGCAATTGAAAAGGAATTTTTTATTCCCAAACATGTAATGTAATTAGTGTTCCATTTGAAATCCGTCCCTTCGACCATACTTCTTAAACAATACTTGTTTAATGGAAGGACTTCGGATTTAGAAAAATGTAATTTATATCCGGACAGGGCGGCATAAGAAGAAAAAAGATCCCTGAAAGCGGGTAAAGAAATAGAAGGATCGGAGAGATATAACAGAATATCACCTGCATAAGCAGTGAACTTGATTTCAATTGACTTATGAGTAAAACCCCGAAAAGCGGAAGAATGTCGTAGAGAATGAAGAAAAGGTTCAAGAGATAAGATAAAGAGCAGAGGTGAAAGAGGACAACCTTGACGAGTGCCTCGCTGAAGAGTAAAGTAAGCAGATTGAAATCCATCAACAAAAACCGAAGTAGTAGGGGAGGAATATAACAAACTTATAAGAGATAAAATAACAGGGCCAAAACCATGCCATTTGAGTGCACGCATCATAAAAAGCCAGTGAATGCGGTCAAAAGCTTTCTCGCGTCCAAGGTGATGGCTGCAACAGGGGAGGAACTCTTAGACACAAGATGGATGATATTAAAAAAAGTTCTGGAATTATCCGCCAGCATTCTACCTTTGACAAACCCGGTCTGTTCGTAGCCAATCAAATCAGGAATAACCTTATTAATACGAAGAGCCTGCACCTTAGCAAAAATATTGCAATCTAAGTTGATTAAAAAGATAGGGCGGTAATTGGCACAAGATGAGGGATCTTTATCCATCTTCGGAATTAAACAGATCATGGCTTCAAGAAAGGAGCCACAAGCCTATTTATGAGAAATAAAGTGTTGAAGATGAGGGAGAAGGGTCTGTGAGAAGCAGGAATAAAACTCGGCGGTAAAACCGTCTGGGCCGGGGGTCTTCTCTTTAGGTAACTGAGCTAGTGCTGACTTAAGTTCAGAAAGGGATAGATCCTTCTTAAATAAAGAGCAATCAGGAGAGGAGGAGGAGCGAGGAGGCAATGATTAAAAAAATAACTCCAAAGCAGTATCAGAAGGAGAAGATTCGGGAGTGTATAATGTCTTATAGAAATCCGTGAAACAGTTTAATATCTCCTCGTCCTTGAAGTGATTAACACCTTTATCATCAATGATATTAACTATTTTGGATCTTTGGTATTTAACCTTCAAGTAGTTTGCAAGCAATTTACCGGCTCTATTACGACCACCATAAAATTTAGAATTAATTTTAAGTAACACCCCAGAGGCTTCCTCCGTCGATTTCCTATTAAAATTCAATTTTGCCTGGACTAATTTCTTAAGAGTATCGTCATTATTAGAAGAGAAGTAGGTATGTTTAAGTTGCTTAATGGAGGATAATAAGGAAGCTGATTCCTTGAGAAGTTGTTTCTTTTTAACTGCGTCACATGTCAAACAAGGGGAGGGACTGGGGGGGCTGTTTTACGGGGTCCAGCGTACATGCCCAGGTACTGTAAACTAAGAAGAGTACGCAGTTCCCCAAGAGTGATGGACTTACAGGAGTGGAGGCCACAGGAGGGGAGTCCTCCTAGACGGAACTAGAGTCCTCACACACCCAGCAAGCTAGGTGTCATGCTTCATCATATGGACTCGCTCCTCGTCAGGTCGGCGGTGCAATACCCGACGGGCACCCATAAAGGGGCTCTTTAGCGGAGATCTTCAGTTCCTGCCGTATGGTGCTGTGGGTGTGAGGGCCCTAGAGGTAAGTGTAGATGTGAGTAAGTGGTTAAAAAAGGTTGGATAATCCAAAAGGTGAATTTAATGGGATGGTCATCCACCTTATTAAAAATACAGAAGAGCGGCTGCTCGCTGGCTTGATGATCCAGAGGAGCAATGCTCAGCTCTAAAAAGTGGTCGACATGTTTCACGCAATATGATCAAAATATGATACGAAATATGATCGCTTTTCCACTCGGCAATCTGGTCGCGCAATGGCCGGGCCGCCCTGGAATTCCCGATGAGGGCTCATTTGCCTTCCCGATCCCAGCGAGGGCTCCAGGAGGTCGGGCGCGTCCGCGCATAGGGTCCCCTCAGTCTTGCGGTGCGCACAGGTTACCAGAAAGGGGGATAGCCTTCCTCCGGATTACTAGGGACAAGGTACTCTGGGACCCCTCTCGGCCTGGCGGTCCTCAGCCGGCAGATGGACGGGCCAGGATGCCGCCCCAGCCCTGGGTCCGTCCCTGGGTCTGCCGCTTGGCAGGCTGCCCTGGATGGGGTCCGGCGGGCCCGGGGAGCCTCTCCCTGCTGGGCTGGCTCCAGGGGTTCGGGTGTTCCAGCCCTGGGCCCCGTCCCCAGCCTGCTGCCCTGCCAAAGGCCCGGGACGGGGTTCCATTGTGCCTGGGGTGCCTCCCCTTGCTCGGCTGGGTTCAGGGGCTCCCTGCGGCCCCGGGGAGGGTGGCCTCCCCACCCCGGGCTCCGTCCTCGGTCCTGCCGCGTGTGTCAGAGTGCCCGGGACGGGGTCCTGCGGGCCCGGGGATGCTTCCCCTGTGCCTCTGGGCCCGGGAGCCCCGGCTGGGTCCAGGGGCCCCTCTGGGCCCCGGGGCGGGTGCTCCAGCCCTGGGCCCTGTCCCTTGGCCTGCCTCTATGCCAAGGGCCCGGGACGGGGGTCCGTCGGTCCCGTGCAGACCT